>JBBDGP010000098.1:8000000-8490000 GCA_037952835.1 Lithobates septentrionalis | reverse complement strand
AACTCACAGGTAAGCAGTGGCAGTCAGCGCACAATATCCCCGTGAGGGAGACAGACCTGAATGTGGCGATCAATGCCTCCCCCCCGCAGGAGATGGACGGAATGCGGCGATTGACACTCCCTTCCCCCCCGAGGGAGACGGACGGGAAGGTGGCAATCAGAGGCCTTATCTTAAGAGGCAGGAGGAAGGAAGAGCCGGACCATTGCTTCTCCTCCCGGCCGAACAGGAAGTGTGTCCTGAGACACGACTGGCCAGGGAGTCCTAAGACTAAGACCCTTTTTTGAAACCAATTAGAGCCTCGGGCTCTAATCATGTGCTTCAAAAAAAAAAAAACGTTGAAATCCATGCGTCCGGCGCCCTGAATGTAGATTAGGGGCCGGGCGCATGGATTAGGAAGGTGGCACCCCCGCACCCCTTATGGACGGGCTGCCACTGTGGGTAAGATATATAGCAGGTTGCTATGCATCGCAACTGGGTCCCTATCCAGTACAGAAGAAAACATGCAGAGTCTGTAGACTTTGAGCGCGGGAGTCAAGCAGCACTGTTGGAACAATCTAGACCCTTCAACATGACCCACTCCTTGTCAATACAAACACTTTCCTCTTGATCATCTCTCTGCTTTTCTATACAAATGCACATAACTTACATAGAATGTATAGTCTTTTAAGGTCCTATTCAGTCCTTTGTGTTACAGTAACACATAGTAAAAGAGCTTTAAAACAAACAATCAATGACCTCTCTAGTTGCTTGTACTGTGAAGTAATTGATCCTTAAATGATAAGTTCACCTTTTGTAACATGTTGTTACACCCATATTTAGGGTGTAAAATTTAACATTACTTTGGAGCAGTCCCCTTTCTAAAAACAGTGTGGCTGTGTGGGGCTCCACCCACACAGTCGCATCATTCATTAACAGAGTTCTGCGAATCTATTAACTACATTCTCAATGAACAATGAGAGTGCTGGTAAGCTCCCTGTCTGCCCATATGGAGGTATTGTACAGGCAGACAGCTGTATTGAATGTCTGCAGGAGCCTGGCATTGCACCTGTGATCCACCGATCGTGGGTGCAATGCTTTACAGGCCGCAGTGTAAAAAAAATACCTGCAAAATCATGTGCATTTATAATTTTTTTTAATGATGAACAACAAAAACTCTAAAATTAGTTGCTAGTACTTAGAAAAACCTGAGGTCTGTTTGCATTAGAAGGCTGCTAAGTTTCTGCTTTCCTTGTAAAATAAAGGGCAAGGAGCAATGATTTTGCTTTATTTGCTGTGAACTTTTAAAATGAATTTCTCCACAATGCCAGCTACAGTGGGGAATGAGGATGTATTGCAGAGCACTATTACTATGTTAATACTTTCTTGTGCATAGTCTGGAACAGGTTAACTTTAACTTGTCACACCTTAAAGCAGAACTAAGGTCTCCATACTTATCTGTCCAATGGTCCTGCGCCAGTATCTTCTTCTGAGTGCTGGTCTTCTGGCCTTTTCATTGGCCAGGAGGGAATGACATCACTCCTACGCATGCACAGGAGGCAGTCATCCCGGAACTGTAAGCTAGGCTGCGCATGCGCAGTTCAGTTTACAGTGCCGGAGGAGAGGCTGAGTCGGCAGGTTGGGGCACATCATTGCATTGCATGTCTCTTCTGCAATAAAAGCTTGCCTGCTCACAGTTTTTTACAGCGGGAATTCAGTTCTGCTGCAATGCATAAATTATATTTTGTATTAACACAGTGCTTGATATAGAATAGTCCTAAATGTTTTTATTTATTTATGTAAATAATATTGCCTTATGCAAAAATCCTAATTAAAAAAGTATGCAAATATTTAAAAAAAATAGTTTCTATGAATAGCTTGCAGTATTATATGCACATGGGAGCACTCAATATTTGTTCAAAATAGTGACAGGCAGCTAATGAACCCGTTGCTTAGCCCTGCATTTGGAAAATAATATTTCTTCCCACAATATTTGCAAATTGCAGCTTTGTTCTCAGCAGAAATTGCACTGTGGAAATGTTTCCAAACTCTAGATGTTAGTCTCATCATTTTTACTGAGAGGAGGAAAAGAAAAAAACTATTTACTGAGCAGACTATAGGTAAACATTATGCTCTGGTGGTGGAGAGCATTAATAGGAATCATTTAAAGGTTAAAAAAGATAAACTACTTTGTCAGACAAATTCACCCTCTTACCTGTCATTTAAGGCCTGAGAGGGCAGAAACTATCATCTGCTGTATCCCAACAATCACCCAACTGTAGGAGATACAAGATGGAACCCACAAGCAAACTAAACTGGAGCCTTTCCCCTGCAGTGCCCCCTAGTGGCAAAATTGCATATTTCTCTTGTTTCAGAGCTGCATTGAGAAGTACAGTGTTACTTGAACTGTATTCCAGGATTTGCTTGTCTTCAGCTGAGAGAACTTAAGACTTAATTTAAGACTTTACATACAGTCTCAGAAATCTTGAATTAATGTCTTTATGCTCTATAGTTTGTATACCATGTCATAGATATATTACTTATCATTGTAAAAGAGCATATCTTACACTTTTATTTTTTTTACAATATTTCCGCAAAAAATAAATAAAATGGCTTGGAGAAAAAAAAACATTTTTACCAATTTTTCCATTTTTTCCAGGCCTTCCCAACCCTAACTATAATGCAGGTTCATTGTGTATATGAGTTGGACTGCCAATCAAAATGAAAACACACTTTCACAGCGCATTGCAGTTAAGTGCACAGTACCAGACTAATTTACCTGGAAGTGGAGCTATATATGTAACTTCACTTGCTAACCTTTGTCCTGGGAATGCATTGAAAAAGATGTGTGTAATGCTGAAGCAGTGTGTTACCTCATTGTGAGAGGAGGCCAGGCTGGCAAAGGCAATGGCATAGTGAAAGGGGTTTCCACGGTCTTCACTGTCACTGGACCCTGAGGTGCCTAGTTCAGATCCCGATTTAAAAATGCTTTTGTCTTTCCATGCCACTGCATTAATGGGACAATCATCAAGAAGGTGTTTTTATATCAGCCACAAAAGGCTAACAAGTTGTCAGGAGAATCTCCAATATTTCTATCTGCACAGGGTACTTTTTAGGGATTTTTTTTACACATTTTCTTCATTTAATATGCTAAGAAACAAAAATATGATTTAGGACATGTTTTACATTTTCATTTTAATCAGATATATACATTTTGCATATATACAACTTAAAGCCAGCAGGGGGCATGTGCCAAGTGTTAACAATAAAGCAGGCACATATCCACCCCTCTCTGCCATCAGTAGTAGATTTGCCTGGAGTGGTCTCTTAGATAAGTCAGCATTACTCTTTAGAGGTCTGAACATATTGACTAAATTGCTTACAGATCTGTTTATTTGAGGTTGGGTCAAACTATTATTTCCATACATCTAGCCCACAAAGGCAGGAGACAACACTGAATGCAAGTGTTGTTAGACACATCATTTTTAACCATCTACCTGGCAGATAATGTGGTCCCCAAAGCTTATTCTTTTGTCTAGACTTGGTAATTACAACGGTGCAAGATAATTACACACATTAATGCTCAATAGAAAACAGCCACTTGCTGATTTACAAATTTTTGTCACAACTGGTTTCTTAACCTATTAAGTAAGGAGTGTAAGAATTGATGCAGGTTGAGGTTGATTTTCTCTCTTAAAGCTGAATTTTACATAAAATGTATTTCCACTTTTGCATCCAAATTGGGATAACACCTAATTTATCTTTGTTGCATGTCCCCATTCACATAGCATAACTAAAAGCGGTATTAAAGCCAAAAGAATCCATTTATTGTATTCCAGCCAGTATGTATACTGTTTTTCAACAGAACAAGCTGTCCTGTAGATGTAGCAGTTACAGAATTGAGACAAACCATTTACCACTGACAGGGGGTGCTTCCAATGATCAGCCTTTATTTATTTATGTAAAACCTTGATCACAAAAGGAACAAAACTGTTTTCTGCAACTGATTATAAAGTGTTAGCTGGAGTTTGCTTTACATTTGTTAGTGTATTTAAATATGCTAGTCCATCTAACACTCCCCTCCCCCCAGAGTGACAATGCTGCTGTCCAAAGGTGTCCCCTCAGCTCCTCCATCCAGAGTGGGGCCACTCGAATACAGGAGGTGTGTTACTAGGCAGATCATCAGGTGAAAACTGAGGTCTAAAAACAAAAAGCCTAAAAAAAGAAAACTGATGAAGTCACCATATCTAAGGACAGGTAAGCTGCGGTATATGACATTTTTGGTTTTGTGTTTAATACTGCTAAAAAAAAAAAATCAGGTTACTTTGTTTTAGATGCTCAATCTGGATTCTCCAGCAAGAAATAATAGGATTTTTTTTTTGTTTATGACCCAGATAGCAAGCAATTGTGCTGCAAGTTTGAAAATGACTTGCTAAGCTATTGCTAGACTTGCCAGGCTTCACAAGTTTGTTGCACAATTGCAGCAAGTCCGCATTACATGACTCCAGATCAACTTTGTTTGCAAACATTCTGCAAGTCTGCTGCAAGTTCTGGTTCAGTTATGTTGTGCGTTAGTCATCCCGCCACAGGGGGTCACTGTGGCCAAATTTTCATGCCGTTGACTTGCAGAGCTCTTGCTGTAGACTCACCACTGCAACTTTGCTCTTGCTAGAGACTTGCCATGCAAATTTGCTACAAATTGGAAAAGTGTCAAATAGAACTTGTGTTTCAAGTGCTCTGCAAGTGTACAACTTGACAGTGAAAATGTGCAGCAAGTTAACAGGCTAAAAAAAATCAATACTGGCACAAATTTGTGGCAAGTTATCCTTGCTATCTGGGAAGGAGCCTGAAAAGCTGTGTTTTCTCTAATTACCTTGTCTACTGTGCAGGCAGATCTTCATTATCAATTATAACTAGATTTGAACACTGTAGGGTTGATTTACTAAAGGCAAATAGACTGTGCACTTTGCAAAGTGCAATTGCACTCTGTAAGAGCAGTTGCTCCAGAGCTTTGTAAATGAGCAGAAGCTCTGCTAACTTCCATCATCCAATCATGTGCAAGCAAAATGCTGTTTTTTTATTTTCTTTGTACGTGATTGGGTATTCTTTGCAAAGTAAAGCTTTACCTTGTTTACTAAGCTCTGGAGCAACTTGCAGAGTGCAACTGCACTTTGCAAAGTGCACAGTCTATTTGCCTTTAGTAAATCAACCCCTGTATGTCCTAACAAAGGGTTAAAGGTATAGATTAAAAGGTGTAAAGGTATGTATATTAATGAGGACAGATCTGGGCCAGGCTCATGCTAACATTGTTTAAAAAACCTTGCCCTCAGCCATGATACTTCCTCCTGAGAAATATAAGGTAAGTCTTTTTTGGCATTTTTTAGCGTTTTTTTTTTTTATTTGACTGAAAAAGTGGATATGTGCTCGAAGGAGACACACATGCTGTTAGGTAAAGTAAACAGTCAAAAAAGTACAGTGAAAAGGCTTTTTTTAAAGAACCATTTCCAAAAATAAATGTCGTAAAGTTTTGACCAGTAGCAGGAAATGAAGCCAGTCTCTCTAGCAATGTCTTGCTTCAGTTTTTTATTATCACCCGTGTGCCTGTTTCAAGGATTTCACTTCTTCTCTTTCTGATCACAAAATAAGTGAGTATGTAACAGTACAAAGCACAGAACAGCTTCAGTGCAGATTTCTGCAAATAAAAGCCTAACTGCAGTTGAACATCCCTATAGTCCTTAAGTGCCCTAAATTATTATTATTAATATATAGGATTTATATAGCGCCGACATCGCACATCGCTTTACAACATGGGGGCAGACGGTACACTTACAATACAAATCAATACAGGAGGGATCGGAGGGCCCTGCTCGTTAGAGCTTACAATCTAGAATTATGTGATTTTTAAACAATTTCTGCTTAGAAATTCCATAATGGGGAAGGTTAGAATCTCCAAAAGGTATTTTGATCCTACTTAAGCCTAGTACACGTAATCAGAAAATTGGACAAACATTACTGCTTTCAAATCGATCGTATGATAACCTAATCGTTAATACACAGCTTTAAAGAGCCGATCACTACAGTTCATCCGAAATTATCGGAAGGGACAAACACAAAAATTCACAGAGACAGCAATAAAATAACCTGACAGAGGTTCCAATCCTTGCTGTCTGTACCCCCATTGGAGAGATTTTCCTTACTTCCTGTCTTTGTGCCCATAAAAGAAAGTTAGGGAAATCTACCCAATAGCTTAACACACGATCAGAATAACGGACAAATGATCATCATTTTTTTTTGCGTGCTAGTCTCATATTAAAAATTAAGATGTTACTAAACTTACGAAAATTCTCCTATGACAGATCGGAAGTGATGTAATGTGTTGTATTGTATTGTAATGTATTCTTTCATTTCCGAGCATGCGTGGTCTTGCTCTTCTGATTTTTTTCGGCCCACTACTGCACTAAATTGTTCGTTCTGGTATCATACGAGAAACATTTTTGTGTTTGTCCCTTCCGATAATTTCGGATGAACTGTAGTGATCGGCTCTTTAAAGCTGTGTATTAACGATTAGGTTATCGTACAATCGATTTGAAAGCGGTAATGTTTGTCCAATTTTCTGATCGCATGTACTAGGCTTAAGTAGGATCAAAATACCTTTTGGAGATTCTAACCTTCCCCATTATGGAATTTCTAAGCAGAAATTGTTTAAAAATCACATAATTCTAGATTGTAAGCTCTAACGAGCAGGGTCCTCCGATCCCTCCTGTATTGATTTGTATTGTAAGTGTACCGTCTGCCCCCATGTTGTAAAGCGATGTGCGATGTCGGCGCTATATAAATCCTGTATATTAATAATAATAATTTAGGGCACTTAAGGACTATAGGGATGTTCAACTGCAGTTAGGCTTTTATTTGCAGAAATCTGCACCGAAGCTGTTCTGTGCTTTGTACTGTTACATACCCTCCAACCTTCTGAGATGAGAAAGATGAAAAGATGGACACCTTTTAGAACAAAGTATAAATGCAAAGGAACCCCCATGTCCCCAGTTACAGGGACCATAAATAATTAAATTAGGTTTAGGCAGTATACTGTAACTCCTACCATATAAATTCTGCTGCCCCATTGCCCCCATTGCGCTGCTTACAGTGAAGCACAAATAGCAATGTAAACACCTTTTTTGCTTAATTTTCTATGCAATCACTTGACCGCAAAACCCTGGCCCACTGTGTAATGTGTAGCTGGTGGGAGGAGACTGTCTACCCTTCTAAAAAAAATGCCAGTAGCAGTCAAAGCTGGTGGATGACATCACTACTCTAGGGAATTCCAACTTGTTATTGGCTCTGCACATTACCGGGGATTTGCGGCAGGGCTGATAACGTGGTACCACTGGTCCTCCTGTATGGGGCCCAGGCAACAGAAGGAATTGGACTATGGACAGGAGGGGGTGACCAGTGTGACATGGGGGAGAATTACAGGAACCGATCCCCTGTATTGTTCTCCCTACATCAGCTGAATGCCAGCTTCATCTCCTCTCCTTCCCACCAGCTTTCAGCTGGTGTAGGGAGGAAACTATAGGGGATTTGTTCTCGCAATGGCCCCCCCCCCCCCCGCCACACAGATTACCCCCTCCTCTAGATAATCGTCTACCCCCTGCTGCCAGACCCCCCCCCCCCCCCGTGTGTCCCTCCAGCAACGCTGACAGCTTTTTCTATCTCCCTCCTGCTGGCTGCTGCAGGGTACAGGGAATCACTTCAGGATGGGGAGCGGGTCACATAGGCTTTACGGGGGGCCCTATGATTTCTAATAACAGCCCTGATTTGCGGCTATATGATTGAATAGAAAATAAAGCAAAGAAAGGTTTGTGCTTCTTTGTATGCAGTTTAATTGGAGGGCATTGGGTGTGACAACCTTTAAAAAAATATTCTGATTCATATACCACTTTCGCATAAAGATAAACCTTTTATACATAGACCAATATTTTTCCTATAATATATTTATTTTATTTAATTTTTATTTAATTTTCTTTCCTCCTCTTTACTCCTCATTCTATTACTATATCTATATCTAAGGACACCTCTCAGGGGTGCACAAATTTTTTCTTCCTTTCAAAATAAATAACAGATTTTTTCTATACAAAGCTAGAGTATTTCCAAATAATTTATCAATATAACAATAGGTCGGATACGAAACCACCTTGGTGGCCTTACCAGTAAATACTCTATTATTGAAGTCAATTATTCACTGTTATATGAAACATATGTACAAATGTTAATATGATTGTACCAATGTTATTTTCAAATATTAATAAAAGCTTTTTGTTTAAAAAAAAAAAAAAAAAAACATTTAAAAGGTAGGAGTTATAATGCCTAAATTTCTATTTTAAGATGCAAATGAATACAGCATGAAAAGAACTAGGGACTTTCTAAGATGGCACCCAAAGACACATTTCAACACAAATTAAAAAAAAAACAATTCCAGATTTATTAATCACATCATATAAAAGTTAAAATACAATACTTTTTTTTTTTTTTTTACACACTTCAAAGACCACTTAAATATTGATATTATACTGAGTATCCCGATCACAGGTAACAGTTAACTGAGTCATTCAGTATAACACAAATATTTAAGTATTCAAAACAATATTGCATTGTGCCTTGCATTGATTATTTAAACTTTTTATGATGTGAATAAAAAATCTGGATTTTTTTTTTTATGTCCCTAGTGCTTTTTTTGCTGTAATGTTTTGCTTGTTTTAGGCCAATATCATCCTACTTCTATCCCTTTTTTTTTAAACCATTGGATACTTTATGGTTCAATACATTTGTCTTGAGTTTTATAGTAACAAGGCATGAAATGCAAATCGCATTACATTGAAACATTACATTGAAACATCCCATTGGATACTTTAAAATACATCATTGAGGATCATTAGTTAAAACCACAAGTACTTTCTTTTTTTATTTGTACTGGCTTTTCAAAACAACAAATGCAATTATTTAAAGATGGGATAAAAAGTTTAAAGCGGTTGTATACCCGCTGTTTTTTTTTTTTCTACACCTGCAATGAAAAAGGCATAATGAGCTAGTATGCACCGCATACTAGCTCATTATGAGATACTTACCTTAGAACGAGGCGCCGGCATCTCATACGGTCCGGGTATCGCGGGTATCCGGGCATACTTCCGGGTATCGCGGCTCCGGCGCTGTGAGTGGCCGGAGCCGCGATGTCGTCACTCCCGCGCATGGGCATGGGAGACTTCTGTCCGGCAGGCTCCGGAGTTTGCCGGGCTGTCTGCCGAGAATCCCCTGTGCACATGCGCCGCTGCAGTCAGCGGCTCATTGCGAGGGGAATATCTCCTAAACCGTACAGGTTTAGGAGATTTTTTTTTTACCTACAGGTAAGCCTTATTATAGGCTTACCTGTAGGTACAAGTAAAAAAAAAAGGTATACAACCACTTTAATGCAGTATACAATTTTTGTAGTTAAATGGTACATTTTATTTTATTTTTTATCGAGGTCTGTACATCAAAGCAAAAAGAGGGACAACAGAGGAGGCAAGGGGGGCAGGGGGTGGTTCCAAAGGGCGGACAGTCTAGGGGTGCTCTTATGTTACTTGCAGTGAAGGAAAAAAAAGTTTGCACAGGAAGATAGTATTACATTGAAAAATATGTTTAACCGTTACTTTTTGTTTTGTCAGAGGCAGGGTTTTTTTTCTGTTTCCTGACAGTAATGACTCATTCAAATGTAAGTGAATTGCACAAAAAAAGTAAACAATTATCTAATATAACTACATGAAAAAGGGTGACAAATGCAAAAAGCCCACTAAGGCAACACAAATAAAACATTTTAAAGCAACACATTTTCATAATTACATAATAGTGTGTAATGAGAGTACATTATTTTTACATACTGTTGACATGGCTGAGAGGTCAACTAAAAACCAAGACTTTGCATTGTAACCCCAGGCCATATATTTAGTCATTTTCCTGAGATCACTTCCATATTTATAACAGTTTTGCTTGTCTCAACAAATCGGAACCTAAATAGTTTCACTTCTTATAAACATATTTTAATATCCTCTACTAAACTTCCCGCTGTTACTAAACTTACAGGACTGTATTGCTTATTATGTGAAAGTAAAAGTGAGAAGTGTCAAATTATCACAATTTTGTTCTGTATCTGCCTCGCATTCTTTGTTTAAAAGATTAGCCCACCCAGTCACCCACGACCTTTTGGGTTGCTGTTAGTGGGTTTTAGAACCAACCTACTTATTTCTATCTCTAATAAATGTATATTCATGAAATAATCAACCAATCACAGTTTGGCTACTAAACCCTGTGAATCTTGCAGAAATCCACGTTTCATTATTATAATGAATCCCTATTAATTTGTTCTGCACAATTTAAAAAAACTAAATTAGAGATTATTCCATAACCTTTAGATATTTTGCATCTTCTTAGTGTACATGCTGGCCCCAAACATACAAACATATCATACAATCCTTTACAACACTGACAAAAAACTTTAGCACAATCAATACATATAATACAAATACTCATAGCTTAAAGTGGATGTAAACCCAATGTCATCCTTTCTAAACTACTGCCATAGGGGTTATCTATAAGGATATACATGCCTCCTGCATGTATCTTTACCTGTCAAATGTCTCCCCTCTGTCTGTTATTAGACCCGAAAAACTGCAGATTCTGTGGGTGGGTCTGTTGTCTGGAGCTCGGTGGGTGGAGTCATGATGTCAGTAGACTCCCCGCCCACCTCTACACTCCCCTTGTCAATATGCATTTTCTCCTGTGTATTTCTTACACTGAACTTCTGCTATGATCTCTAACATCCAGTGAAAAGACAGGAAAGTAACCACATGACTTCAGCATGACAAATCATGCTGAGTTGTGGAACAGCCAATCCTTGCAGAGATGCTGAAGAAAGGAGTGGGGGAGGATATTAAAAAATAATGCCTGTGTCTTAGGCTGTCACTCACAGCAAGGGGGAGTATTTGACAAAGTTTTTCTCAGTTTGTCAAGATTTCTCTCACTGAACAATAAAATGAGACTGCTCAGAGATGGATTTTATTTATTATTTATTTTATTTATTTCAGGTACTTATATAGCGCTGTCAATTTATGCAGCACTTTACATATACATTGTACATTCACATCAGTCCCTACCCTCAAGGAGCTTACAATCTAAGGTCCCTAACTCACATTCATGCATACTAGGGACAATTTAGACAGGATCCAATTAACCTACCAGCATGTCTTTGGAGTGTGGGAGGAAACCGGAGTACCCAGAGGAAACCCACCCAGGCATAGGGAGAACATGCAAACTCCAAGCAGGTAGTGTCGTGGTTGGGATTCAAACCAGCGACCCTTCTTACTGCTAGGTGAGAGTGCTACCACTACACCACTGTGGATTAACTCTGTGTGGCAAGACTGGGCTCAAATGATAGGAAATCTTATACTCTACAGTATGATATAAACAAAAAAAAAAATTCGGGTTTACATCCACTTTAACGTGTAAACAGATGTCATGCTCTTTATAAAATACCTTCACGGCTATTGTGTGAAGCTTAAAAATTTAAAAGGTTTGCTGAAAAAATATTTTTCTGAAAAACACTGCCTTTTTGCCTTTTTTACTTTCTCTGTACAAGTAAAGCAAAGTTATGCAACACTATGGCCTGCTTACCAGAAATTGGTTTCTGCAGATGATCAACTATCACTATTCAATCTCAGACCTACAGTATGTTAGATAATTTGGCCATGAATACCTATTTTCCTTTCTCATATGTATACAAGGCCAAATGGGCACTTCCTGACGAAGCTGGGGTTCCCCAATGAAACACGTTGACGTCATGCCTTCACACATCTGACACCACTCCATGCTCCTGCTCTTTTCCACCGCAGCTTGGATGGACCGGTGTTTTAGCGTATGCGGTTTCAGAGTGAGGTTTCGTACCCCCGCAGCTTTGACACCGTTCGGTGTCCCTGGATTGCCACACAGGGTCTTGGACATACAAGGGTGACTTTACACGGCCCAGGAAGGAAAGTGTTTCAACCTCTGAATTGCAGATCCTGCTGCTCCAGGGATGAGCTACTCACCAGCACAGAAGCCACACATTCCGGCAAGGCGAATCCCCATACCTTGACATTAGGCACACAATTTTGGAAAGCCGTGTGCAGCTCGCAAGTTACCTGATTCATCCAGGGATCCTGCTGTCTCCTTCAAGGAACACGTAATTATGCAGAGCCATTCATTTGCTTTTCCACTGCCATCCATCATTAGCCTTAGGGCTTTTTTTTACATGAAACTGATTTCTTTCATACACCATTGCCTGCCTTTGGCTTCACGTTCATTTACGCTCTCTTTGCTGTGCATCAGTTGTACAGATGTTTGATTGATTTTTGTACAAGGGATGTCATACTGCCTATGAGGTGTTATCATCAGTTGGGTTCACCCAAGTTTCACATCCTTTCATGCAATGTCCATCATTACCTGGATGTGGATCCAATTTATCCCATACTGGACTGTTCAATCCCCCTATCATCCAGTTATATTTGATGCATGGATGTGTATGGCTGTCTGAGTGGTGTCTAGATAATTTTTATTACCAGACAACGTTGTCTTTTCTTTTAATGGTGGAAAGTACAGTCTTTTGAGTGTTTTTGTATTATTGGTGTTTATCAATAAACTTTTTCTATTTTGGACATTATTCATTACTAGATCCCTGAGGCTCATTGAAGTGGTACTTTGGATTGCATCCTCTTCTGATGTGATCTTTTGTTTTTCCAAGTGTCTTATTGTGCCACAGAGCCCCACTTATATTTCAAGTGAGTGGATAAGCTATGAACGGTATTTAATGATACACAATAAGTGCAGCGCTATACCAAAAATCAAAAATCAAATGTGCATATACAAAATTATATCCAATGTGCATATACAAAAATTATATATATAAAAAAGTGTAATATGCTGTAAATTTCCTGATACTATGCAAAAGAAATTATGCCTTAAAACTAGCAATAAAGTGCAATGTACTCCTTATTGCACACAGTGGGGTTGATTTACTAAAACTTAACTGTTCTAACTAACTTGTTCTAATCTAACTGTTCTAATCTAACTTGAAAGTGCACTTGGAAGTGCAGTCGTTGTAGATCTGAGGGGAAGATCTAAAATGAGGGGAAGCTCTGCTGATTTTATCATCCAATCATGTGCAGGCTAAAATGCTGTTTTTTATTTTCCTTGCATGTCCCCTTCAGATCTACAGTGACTGCAACTCCAAGTGCACTTGCAGTGCACTTGTAGTGCAAAGTGGATTTGCCTTTAGTATATAACCCCCAGTGTCCTTATAAATTCCAATCAATCGTGCAGAAGAGAACGGTCATGCAAAAAACAACAAAAGAGAACGAGCAATCATGCAAAAAACAAACAGCCCATTTGGTGATCTGTGACATCACTAGATGAATGAAGGTAAATATATTCACTCTAATCCAGATTAGAAAACTTGTGCAAAAAAACAACAAAAGAGAACGATCGTGCAAAAAACAAACAAACAGTCCATTTGGTGATATGTGATATATATATATATATACAGTGGCTTGCGAAAGTATTCGGCCCCCTTGAACTTTTCAACCTTTTGCCACATTTCAGGCTTCAAACATAAAGATATAAAATTTTAATTTTTTGTGAAGAATCACCAACAAGGGGGACACAATTGTGAAGTGGAACGAAATCTATTGGATATTTTAAACTTTTTTAGCAATTAAAAAACTGAAAAGTGGTGCATGCAAAATTATTCGGCCCCTTTACTTTCAGTGCAGAAAACTCACTCCAGAAGTTCAGCGAGGATCTCTGAATGATCCAATGTTGTCCTAAATGACTGATGGTGATAAATAGAATCCACCTGTGTGTAATCAAGTCTCTGTATAAATGCACCTGCTCTGTGATAGTCTCGGGGTTCTGTTGAAAGCGCAGAGAGCCTCATGAAGACCAAGGAACACACCAGGCAGGTCCGTAATACTGTTGTGGAGAAGTTTAAAGCCGGATTTGGATACAAAAAGATTTCCCAAGCTTTAAACATCCCAAGGAGCACTGTGCAAGCGATCATTTTGAAATGGAAGGAGTATCAGACCACTGCAAATCTACCAAGACCTGGCTGTCCCTCTAAACTTTCAGCTCAGACAAGGAGAAGACTGATCAGAGATGCAGCCAAGAGGCCCATGATCACTCTGGATGAACTGCAGAGAACTACAGCTGAGGTGGGAGAGTCTGTCCATAGGACAACAATCAGTCGTACGCTGCACAAATCTGGCCTTTATGGAAGAGTGGCAAGAAGAAAGCCATTTCTCAAAGATATCCATAAAAAGTCTCGTCTAAAGTTTGCCACAAGCCACCTGGGAAACACACCAAACATGTGGAAGAAGGTGCTCTGGTCAGATGAAACCAAAATCGAACTTTTTGGCCACAATGCAAAATGATATGTTTGGCGTAAAAGCAACACGGCTCATCACACTCAACACACCATCCCCACCGTGAAACATGGTGGTGGCAGCATCATGGTTTGGGCCTGCTTTTCTTCAGCAGGGACAGGGAAGATGGTTAAAATTGAGGGGAAGATGGATGCAGCCAAATACAGGACCATTCTGGATGAAAACCCGTTGGAGTCTGCAAAAGACCTGAAACTGGGACGGAGATTTATCTTCCAACAAGACAATGATCCCAAACATACAGCAAAATCTACAAAGGAATGGTTCACGAATAAACGTATCCAGGTGTTAGAATGGCCAAGTCAAAGTCCAGACCTGAATCCAATCGAGAATCTGTGGAAAGAGCTGAAAACTGCTGTTCACAAACGCTCTCCATCCAACCTCACTGAGCTCGAGTTGTTTTGCAAGGAAGAATGGGCAAGAATTTCAGTCTCTCGATGTGCAAAACTGATAGAGACATACCCCAAGCGACTTGCAGCTGTAATCGCAGCAAAAGGTGGCTCTACAAAGTATTAACGCAAGGGGGCCGAATAATTTTGCACGCCCCACTTTTCATTTTTTTATTAGTTAAAAAAGTTTCAAAAATCCAATAGATTTCGTTCCACTTCACAATTGTGTCCCACTTGTTGGTGATTCTTCACAAAAAATTAAAATTTTATATCTTTATGTTTGAAGCCTGAAATGTGGCAAAAGGTTGAAAAGTTCAAGGGGGCCGAATACTTTCGCAAGCCACTGTATATTATATCCTTGTGTCACCAGTTGTGCCCTCAGCTTATAGGCCTAATAGCTACGCCTTTAGATTACAATCAATCTTCTGCTTGTCCTCTTTAGATTTTCCTCCTTCTTTTGGCTTATCCACTTATTCAGGCATCTCATATCACAGGGTATACTCCATCCTTATTATTTTCCATTGGTCTCCAGTGACATCGCCCACATGCAAGGTAATAAAGCTTACAATAGTTCTTTACCGTTTCAAAAGATTTATTTATATAAAACATAAAACAGATTACACTCACATTCAGGGGCGGACTGACAACTCATGGGGCCCCCGGGCAATAGGGGTTCATGGGGCCCCCTTAGTCCCCACCCACCCACACACAAGCCACACCCTCACAAAGCCCCACGTATATATTGCACTGCTACATTACATGCATTGGTCACAGAATTTCTCTACTTCATGTTCAAAATAAATGTTTAAAGATTAAAGAAAAATAAACTCACTTTAACCACATACATTTACTGCAGGGCTGCGTCTCCTGTGAGCAGAATCATGTACAGGTACTTGATTCTGCACTTGCGGGTCTGCATGCTGTTTGACCTGCTGCCGCTGTGATTGGACACACCGAGAGCTAACCAGCGGGTCCGGAGGACCCCATGTCCGCCAGGCCCCGACGATCGTTTCCAACAGAGGCAGAACTGTGGTCTGCCTATGTAAACAAGTCCCCAGAGAGCCTCTCCTTACATCAGGGTCCCCAGAGAGCCTCCCCTTACATCAGGGTCCCCAGAGAGCCTCCCCTTACATCAGGGTCCCCAGAGAGCCTCCCCTTACATCAGGATCCCCAGAGAACCTCCCCTTACATCAGGGTCCCCAGAGAGCCTCCTGCTTACATCAGGGTCCCCAGAGAGCCTCCCCTTACATCAGGGTCCCCAGAGAGCCTCCTCCTTACATCAGGGTCCCCAGAGAGCCTCCTCCTTACATCAGGGTCCCCAGAGAGCCTCCTCCTTACATCAGGGTCCCCAGAGAGCCCCCTCCTTACATCAGGGTCCCCAGAGAGCCCCCTCCTTACATCAAGGTCCCCAGAGAGCCCCCTCCTTACATCAGGGTCCCCAGAGAAACCCCCCATACATCAGGGTCCCCAGAGAGCCCCCCTTACATCAAGGTCTTCAGAGAGCCCCCCCTTACATCAAGGTCTTCAGAGAGCCCCCCTTACATCAAGGTCCCCAGAGAGCCCCCCCATACATCAAGGTCTCCAGAGAGCCCCACATACATCAGGGTCCACTCCCCAGAGAGCCCCCCCATGCATCAGGGTCCCAGAGAGCCCCCCATAGATCTGGGTCCCCAGAGAGCCCCCCATAGATCTGGGTCCCCAGAAAGCCCCCAATAGATCTGGGTCCCCAGAGAGCCCCCCCCCATACATCAGGGTCCCCAGAGAGCCCCCCATACATCAGGGTCTCCAGAGAGCCCCCCCAAACATCAGGGTCCCCAGAGAGCCTCCTCCTTACATCAGGGTCCCCAGAGAGCCTCCTCCTTACATCAGGGTTCCCAGAGAGTCCCCTCCTTACATCAGGGTCCCCAGAGAGCCCCCTCCTTACATCAGGGTCCCCAGAGAAACCCCCCTTACATCAGGGTCCCCAGAGAGCCCCCCCATACATCAAGGTCCCCAGAGAGCCCCCCCATACATCAAGGTCCCCAGAGAGCCCCCCCATACATCAAGGTCCCCAGAGAGCCCCCCCATACATCAAGGTCTCCAGAGAGCCCCCCCATACATCAAGGTCTCCAGAGAGCCCCACATACATCAGGGTCAACTCCCCAGAGAGCCCCCCTATACATCAGGGTCCCAGAGAGCCCCCCATAGATCTGGGTCCCCAGAAAGCCCCCCAAAGATCTGGGACCCCAGAGAGCCCCCCCATACATCAGGGTCCCCAGAGAGCCCCCCCATACATCAGGGTCCCCAGAGAGCCCCCCCATACATCAGGGTCCCCAGAGAGCCCCCCCATACATCAGGGTCTCCAGAGAGCCCCCCCAAACATCAGGGTCCCCAGAGAGCCTCCTCCTTACATCAGGGTCCCCAGAGAGCCTCGTCCTTACATTAGGGTCCCCAGAGAGCCCCCCATACATCAGGGTCCCCAGAGAGCCTCCCCCCATACATCAGGATCCCCAGAGAGCCTTCCCCCATACATCAGGGTCCCCAGAGAGCCTCGTCCTTACATTAGGGTCCCCAGAGAGCCTCCTCCTTACATCAGGGTCCCCAGAGAGCCTCCCCCCATACATCAGGGTCCCCAGAGAGCCCCCCCATACATCAGGGTCCCCAGAGAGCCCCCCATACATCAGGGTCCCCAGAGAGCCTTCCCCCATACATCAGGGTCCCCAGAGAGCCTCGTCCTTACATTAGGGTCCCCAGAGAGCCTCCTCCTTACATCAGGGTCCCCAGAGAGCCTCCCCCCATACATCAGGGTCCCCAGAGAGCCCCCCCATACATCAGGGTCCCCAGAGAGCCCCCCCCATACATCAGGGTCCCCAGAGAGCCCCCCATAAATCAGGGTCCCCAGAGAGCCCCCCATAAATCAGGGTCCTCAGAGAGCCTCCCATACATCAGGGTCCCCAGAGAGCCCCCCATACATCAGGGTCCCCAGAGAGCCCCCCCCCCATACATCAGGGTCCCCAGAGAGCCCCCCCATACATCAGGGTCCCCAGAGAGCCCCCCATACATCAGGGTCCCCAGAGAGCTCCCCCATACATCAGGGTCCCCAGAGAGCCCCCCATACATCAGGGTCTCCAGAGAGCCCCCATACATCAGGGTCCCCAGAGAGCCCCCCCATACATCAGGGTCCCCAGAGAGCCCCCCATACATCAGGGTCCCCAGAGAGCCCCCCCATACATCAGGCTCCCCAGAGAGCCCCGCCTACATCAGGGTCCCCAGAGAGCCCCCCCCCATACATCAGGGTCCCTAGAGAGCCCCCCATACATCAAGGTCCCCAGAGAGCCCCCCCCATACATCAGGGTCCCCAGAGAGCCCCCCCCCATACATCAGGGTCACCAGAGAGCCCCCCCTTACATCAGGGTCCCCAGAGAGCCCCCCCCATACATCAGGGTCCCTAGAGAGCCCCCCATACATCAGGGTCCCCAGAGAGCCCCCCCCCATACATCAGGGTCCCCAGAGAGCCCCCCCATACATCAGGGTCCCCAGAGAGCCCCCCCATACATCAGGGTCCCCAGAGAGCCCTCCCCATAGATCAGGGTCCCCAGAGAGCCCCCCCCATACATCAGGGTCCCCAGAGAGCCCCCCCCATACATCAGGGTCCCCAGAGAGCCCCCCCCCATACATCAGGGTCCCCAGAGAACCCCCCATACATCAGGGTCCCCAGAGAACCCCCCATACATCAGGGTCCCCAGACTTAACCCCCCCAGAGGTTCCCCTGTACCTGGCTGTGCACCTCCAACCCAAGGGGGAGGTGGGAGGTGGCAATCGGCAGTTCTATGGTGCCTGTGGATCTCACTGGGGCTTGTAGTCCTCCTTCTGATTCTGTACAGTGGATAGGGGAGGGGCCTCTGACCCGGGCAGCAGTCGGCAACAGCGTACAAGCAGAGAGTGAAACTTGTAGCTGCCCAGGTCAGAGGCCCCTCCCCTTTCCACTCTACAATCTGGAGGAGAAATACAAGTCCCCGGGAGATGCTGCGAGCACCATAGAGCTGCTGATCGCCGCCTCCAACTCCCCTCACTGCATCCCAAACTGAAAGAGGAGATGCCCGCCTCATCCCCCCGCACCCCCCCCTCGCGGCAGTCGGCAGAACGGCTCCACCGCAGCACGCCCAGCAGCATACCCCTAGATCCGACGAGCATGTCTCCCGGGCCCCCTACTGGCTGCGGGCCCTCGGTCGGCGTCCGATCGACCGAATGGTCAGTCCGCCCCTGCTCACATTTCTTCAGATTAAAATAAGCCTTGATATGTGTATCCACAAGTGCTAGGACAAAGGTTTTACCTCATAGCCGCCTCTGCAGCCCCGGTTATCAGTGCTCCCCCCATCCTTTACACTGGCTCTTTTTTCCTTTGTTGCTTCCTGGTTCCTCACACGTCAGCCTCTCAAGCCCCTCCTACTAGTTTCGTCACTCCTCGTAACTTCATCTGGGAGATTTCTCAACAGTATTTAGATACCTATATTGATCTTTTTTTCCCTAGTTATCAATTTTTATGTTTCAAATGGGCACTTAACAAGATAAATTATATTCTCAGTATAGCAACTGGAAAAAATGTAATCTTTCATTCTTCATCAATCATAGAACACAGTAGTGTAGTGGTTAGCACTTTCGCCTAGCAGCAAAAGGGTCACTGGTTTGAATCCCAACCACGACACTACCTGCCTGGAGTCTGCATGTTCTGCATGCTTGTGCCTGCGTGGGTTTCCTCCAGGTACTCCGGTTTCCTCCAAAGACATGTTGGTAGATTAATTGGATTCTGTCTAAATTGACCCTAGTATGCGTATGAATGTGACTTAGGAAACTTGGCTTGTACGCTGCTTAAGGGGAAGGGACTGATGTGAATGTACAATGTATATGTAAAAGCGCTGCATAAATTGATGACGCTATATAAGTACCTGATATAAACATGTGAAGAATGTGCTGCTGAGAACAAAGTTGAACTGGACACAATGTCCATTGGGGTAAGTACCCCCTGGAGTCTCCATGGATGCAAGCCAGGCTATTTCTTGAGAGAGCTGGGGTTCCCCAGAAGATTCTCCATGGGTCAACACATTCCAAAGATCCCTTGATAGTTTGTGAGAAAATTTTGCATTATCTTTATATAGCTAACTTATGGATTATTATTGCTGCTAAATATTGGCGAGTATTTTGCCAGTAAATATTGTATTATCTTTAAATAGCTTACTTATAGAATATTATTGCTGCTAAATACTGGCAAGTATTTTTGAATGTTTGTTTGTATTGTTGGTGAATGGTGCATACAAGTAAATACTGCTTAAATACATAAACTGTACCATGGGGTACATTTCAATAAGCGTCGGTTCACACAGGGGCGGCACGACTTGCAGGTCGCCTCACCGAGGCGACCTGCACACGACATGCACGGCGACTTGCAAAATGACTTCTGTATAGAAGTCTATGCAAGTCGCCTCAAGTCGCCCCAAAAGAAGTACAGGAACCTTTTTCTAAGTCGGAGCGACTTGCGTCGCTCCGATTAGAACGGTTCCATTGTACAGAACGGGAGGCGACTTGTCAGGCGACTAGGTTGCCTGACAAGTCGCCCCAGTGTGAACCGAGCCTAAAGGAGAATGTTCTTTACCCTGTCTGTGATTTTCCTGGCCATGGTCCCCAGTTACAAAAGTCTTAATGGTTGACAAAAAAGAAGCTGTTCTGTGAATGGACAAAAAAAAAATAATTTTTGCTTGGAGTTCTGCTTTAAAATAATATATTATGGTTTGTGTGTTATTTTGTCAACTTGGGCCATTTACCCAACATTATGGACATCCAGCTTGGTGTTGACATAGCAGGGGGATATGCATACTTGTAACCCATTTGCACAGGGATACTAGCTGCTGTACTTAGCTTACAACTTTCGGGGGAGGTTGTGCAATTTAAACCTGATCACCAGTCAAAACCAGAGAAAAAATTCAATCCCTCCCAACCTGCTCCAACCCCTTCACAATGAAAAAACACACCAATTAATCCCTTTTTTTACTTACTTTTAAGTCCACCATCAACATGCCTCACCACAATGCCCCATCCAGTATTGGGGCCTGGCGATCCACCAACAAGTCTTGTATCTGTCCCTCACATCCTTGGCATAGTGATGCCATCTTCAGTGGCCTAGCCTGTCACAGAAATGTGTGATTTTTAGATTTTTTTCTGAAATAGAAATTGGACAATTAGCTTGCAAGGGAGATTAAAGTGCAATGGTGGGGGTTTGATTACAATAAACAAAATCAAAGACTGTGTCTGAGAAAAAAATATGATAAAAATATTCCCACATATCCATTATCTGGTATTAATGGATAGTCAATATCCACAAATCAACCCGATCTGCATCTGATCTTGAATCTGCAGGATCAGATCCCTTGCCTCTCAGACTGCATACTATGAATTATTAGTACACTCTAAAAATGGCTTCATTGATTTTTTAAGGGTAAAATTATTAAACTCCCAGGAACAGGTGATACTCTAATATAGAAAAGCCATATTGTGATTTTGACTGGAACCAATTTGAAACCAAACCTATTTATTCTTGTGTTAAAATGTATAGAGCAAAAGTGATGATGACAATTCGGAAAATGCTATATGAAAAGCCCAGAGGTTCAGTAATGGTGAAGTCTCACTTTCCAAGTGAATAGTTTTGTGATGTTTAGATAATAAAAAGGACAATTATCAAGTGCAGTGGCTGCTGTATGATCTTGCCTGCAGCCTGACGGGTAGACTAATTTAATGGAGTTTAGACTTGGTTACTTTAATTATCCCTTTATAGACTTTTAATTAGTTAGAATTACATTCATTTAAAGCCTTCTTGTTCAGTACGGCAGCTGTTCTCACTGTATCCCCACCGCTGAAGTGAAGCAGCTGGCTATTATATCTGTTAGCAACACCAGAAGTCTTTTCATATGTATGAGGCAAAAGTTGTCTGCACACAGGGCCGAAGCTTGTAGAAGAGCTCTCCTTAGGGTAGCAAATTTAGTTTTTTTAAATAAAAAAAGATGATTTCATTCTTTGTGGTAGTGAAAGTATTATATATATTATGTGTATGGATATATATATATATATATATATATATATATATATATATATATATTAAAATATATATATATATACAGTATCTCACAAATGTGAGCACACCCCTCACATTTTTGTAAATATTTGATTATATCTTTTCATGTGACAACACTGAAGAAATTACACTTTGCTACAATGTAAAGTAGTGAGTGTACAGCTTGAATAACAGTGTAAATTTTCTGCTCTCTCAAAACTGAACACAGCCATTAATGTCTAAACCGCTGGCAACAAAAGTGAGTACACCCTAAGTGAAAATGTCCAAATTGGGCCTAAAGTGTCAATATTTTGTGTGGCCACCATTATTTTCCAGCACTGCCTTAACCCTCTTGGGCATGTAGTTCACCAGAGCTTCACAGGTTGCCACTGAGGTCCTCTTCCATTCCTTCATGATGACATCACAGGGTTGATGAATTTTAGAGACTTTGCACTCCTCCACTTTCCTTTTGAGGATACCTCACAGATGCTCAATAGTGTTTAGGTCTGGAGACATGCTTGGCCAGTCCATCACCTTTACCCTCAACTTCTTTAACAAGGCAGTGGTCATCTTGGAGGTGTGTTTGGAGTCGTTATCATGTTAAAATACTGCCCTACGTCCAGTCTCTGAAGAGAGGGGATCATGCTCTGCTTCAGTATGTCACAGTACATGTTGGTAATCATGGTTCCCTCAATGAACTGTAGCTCCCCAGTGCTGACAGCAGTGGCGGAACTACCGCCATAGCGACCCACATGGGCGCTATGGGGCCCGGAGCCGAGTGGTGCCCGGGGAGGATGAGTAATGCATACTGTACTTGCCAACTTTTTTTTTTTTGCCTTGCCGCCGCTAGAGGTTCGCGGCACTAGACATTTCTGTCTCTGTCGCCATTTTACAGAAGGCCAGTGCATGAATGGGGGGGCAGTACTCCTGGGGGGATGAATTGTCCAGGGGGGTCTGTACTCCTGGGGGGTGAATTCTCCTGGGGGGTCTGTACTCCTGGGGGAGGTGAATTGTCCTGGGAGGGTCTGTACTCCTGGGGGGGTGAATTGTCCTGGGGTGGTGAATTGTCCTGGGGGTCTGTACTCCTGGGGGGGTGAATTCTCCTGGGGGGGTCTGTACTCCTGGGGGGTGAATTGTGAATTCTGTACAGGTGGAGGGGGTTGAGTTGTCCTGGGGGGTCTGTACAGATGGGGCTGGTTTGTCCAGGGGGGTCTGTACTGATGGAGGAGAGTCTGTACTGAGGGAGGACTATGGGGGGAGGGGGGTAACGCCATGTTTTTCCTCACCAGGTGACACCAACCCTAGTGATGCCACTGGTAACTGAGGACAGCTGATGTAAGAAGGGACTCTACTGGGAATGACTGATGTAAGGAGGGACTCTACTGGGGGCATCTGATGTAAGGAGGGACTCTACTGGGGCACCTCATGTAAGGAGGGACTCTACTGGGAATGCCTGATGTAAGGAGGGACTCTACTGGGGCACCTGATGTAAGGAGGGACTCTACTGGAGCACCTCATGTAAGGATGGACTCTACTGGGAATGCCTGATGTAAGGAGGGACTCTACTGGGGGCACCTTGTGTAAAGAGGGACTCTACTTGGGGCACCTGATGTAAGGAGGGACTCTACTGGGAATGCCTGATGTAAGGAGGGACTCTACTGGGAATGCCTGATGTAAGGAGGGACCCTACTGGGAATGCCAGAAGTAAGGAGGGACTCTACTGGGGGCACCTCATTTAAGGAGGGACTCTACTAGGGGCACCTCATGTAAGGAGGGACTCTACTGGCGGCACCTCATGTAAGGAGGGACTCTACTGGGAATGCCTGATGTAAGGAGGGACTCTACTGGGAATGCCTGATGTAAGGAGGGACCCTACTGGGAATGCCTGATGTAAGGTGGGACTGTACTAGGGGCACCTGATGTAAGGAGGGACTCTACTGGGGGCACCTGATGTAAGGAGGGACTCTACTGGGAATGCCTGATATAAGGAGGGACTCTATTAGGAATGGCTGATGTAAGGAGGGACTTTACTGGGAATGCCTGATGTAAGGAGGGACTCTACTGGGGGGCACCTGATGTAAGGAGGGACTCTACTGGGAACACCTGATGTAAGGACAGATTCTGCTGGGAATGCCTGATATAAGAATGGAGTCTGCTGGGGACACCTGATGGCATCTGGTGGCAGGCGATGTGGCAAATGACACACTCGGGGCTCCCACTGATTCTGCATTATGGTGAGTTGAACTATTTCATTTTATATTGCAATGTAATAATAGAAATAATGAACTTTAATTATCCTGACACCATAACAGCCATTGAAGTGCTAACACCAGGTGTTTGGAGTATCTTCATCAGCTGATTGTTAAACTTTCTGAAATACATATACCCGTATATACTCGAGTATAAGTCGAGTTTTTCAGCACATTTTTTTGTGCTGAAAGTCCCCCCCTCGACTTATACTTGAGTCAAGCACTTTTCTGCAGCAAAAAATTTCATTTTCCGAACCGACTTTGGGGCTGCAGATGGACACAGATGGACACAGTTAACCGACTTTGGGGCCCCGTATCTCAGGGCCACTTGATGCTAGGAACCTCAAATTTGGTGTGCAAACCCAGCAGTACTGGTACCATAACATATCCAAAGCTGGAGTGCCTAGCACCAAGTGGCCCCGAGATACGGGGCCCCAAAATAGGTTCAGAAAATGTCATTCTCTGTTGCAGAAAAGTGCTTGACATTTTCTGAACCGATTTTTGGGGCTCTGTATCTCGGGGCCACTTGGTGCTAGAAACTCCAGCTTTGGATATTTTATGTTGCTAGTTTTACTGGGTTTGCATACCAAATTTGGGGTTCCTATCATTAAGTGGCCCCGAGATACGGGGCCCCAAAGTCGGTTAACTGTGTCCATCTGCAGCAATGTCATTTCGGGACCCTTTGGGTTCAGAGACCCCAAATTTTGGCTGCAGCTAGGGGGCATCTAGGAACCCTTAACTACCAAGTTTGAAGTTCAGGGGACCTATGGCTGCAAATGGGCACAGTGAGGCATGCAAATGGGCACAGTGAGGCTGCAAATGGGCATTGTTGACCCTCTTTTCCACTTACAGTAGCTGTGCATTTCTCACCCTCGTCTTATACTCGGGTCAATAAGTTTTTCCCATTTTTTTGTGGTAAATTAGGGCCTCGACTTATACTCGGAACGACTTATACTCGAGTATATACGGTACTCCTATTGTGGTGTAGGATCTGGGCCTGTTGTCCCTCCATCCCTCTCTTTCCTTCTGTCTCCTTCCCTTCCTATCTTTCTTTCTTTCTTTCTTTCTTTCTTTCTTTCTTTCTTTCTTTCTTTCTTTCCTTCCTTCCCTCCTTCCTTCCTTCCTTCCTTCCTTCCTTTCTTCCTTCATTCCTTCCGCCATCCCTCGTTCATCTCAGACTCGAACCACACCCCCTTTGAGCCACGCTGTTTAAGCCACGCCCACTATTTAATTTAAGCCCTGACATTTTTTTGTGGGGGGGGGCTGTTTGCAGAGGGGTCCCCATACAACATTTTCTATGGGGTCCTGTGATTTCTAGTTACACCCCTGGCCAGCAGCACTCATGCAGCCCCAGACCATGACACTCCCACCATGCTTGACTGTTTATTTTGTTATCATTAGACCACAGGACATGGTTCCAGTAATCCATGTCCTTAGTCTGCTTGTCTTCAGCAAACTGTTTGTGGGCTTTCTTGTGTATCATCTTTAGAAGAGGCTTCCTTCTGAGACAACAGCCATGCTGACCAATTTGATGCAGTGTGCGGCGTATGGTCTGAGCACTGACAGCTTGACCCCCCACTCCTTCAACCCCTGCAGCAATGCTGGCAGCACTCATATGGCTATTTCCCAAAAACAACCTCTGGATTTGACGCTGAGCACGCGCACTCAAGTTCTTTGGTCGACCATGGCAAGGCCTGTTCTGAGTGGAACCTGTCCTGTTAAACCTTTGTATGGTCTTGGCAACCATACTACAGCTCAGTTTCAGGGTCTTGGCAATCTTCTTATAGCCTAGGCCATCTTTATGTAGAGCAACAATTCTTTTTTTCAGATCCTCAGAGAGTTCTTTGCCAAGTGGTGCCATGTTGAACTTCCAGTGACTAGTATGAGAGAGTGAGAGCAATGACACCAAATTTAACACACCTGCTCCCCATTCACACCTGAGACCTTGTAACACTAATGAGTCACATGACACCGGGGAGGGAAAATGGCTAATTGGGCCCAATTTGGACATTTTCCCTTAGGGGTGTACTCACTTTTGTTGCCAACCGTTTAGACATTAATAGCTGTGTGTTAAGTTATCTTGAGGGGACAGCAAATTTACACTGTTATACAAGCTGTGCACTCACTACATTACATTGTAGCAAAGTGTAATTTCTTCAGTGTTACATGAAAAGATATAATAAAATATTTACAAAAATGTAAGGGGTTTACTCACTTTTGTGATATACTGTATATATATTATGCATACAACATAACCCATTCCCAGAAGATAAATAAAAAGGACAATTTACAGTTTTCCTTAAAAAAAATAGATACATAAACATGGAAAACAAGTCAGGCTTTATCCCCTAGTGACCAATTAGATTATTTGCTAGAGAATAAAAGATGAACCTGTTAATCCAGATTTCAATCAGTCTTTTTCATGCCTTAATCCACTCATTTACTCCTACAAGGGAAACCATGGTTTGAACAAATCAGGCATGACTGGGTGACTATCAGGCAGCATATGGCTGTAAATGATATGAAATGTACAAAATAAATTTAAAATGAATGTAATAATCTGTTCATTTTTGATGTGAAATCCTGCAGTTAAAATTTAGATGTCCATTTTTTTCCCAAAGGTATTTTGTTCACAAGATTAAGACACTCATGTCTTTGGCATAACCATAACTTGGCAAAGAAGTGCCCCGGAGAGGACCCACTGGACTGGACCAAGGAAGGCCTTTTGCGATCACATTTCTTTTTTGATTAAAGCGGAGTTCCACCCAAAAGTGGAACTTCCGCTCATTTGTCTTCTCCCCCCTCCAGTGCCAGTTTGGCAACTTTCGGGGGGGGGGGAGGGAGCGGATATCTGTCTTTGACAGGTATCCTGTCCCCACTTTCGGAGTCCAGGCCATGGCGCATTACGTCACAGCTCATTACATCACAGCTCCCCCTCCTTCCGCCGTAATGCTACACTGCCAGGTTCACTTACCCGCTATGGCAGTCGACATCACTGGACTCCAGGACAGGTAAATGTCCTATTATTAAAAGCCAGCAGCTGCAGTATGTGTAGCTGCTGGCTTTTAATTTTTGCAGGGGTGGGCGGACCTCCTCTTTAAGTAAATACATAAAAATTACACAAAAAAAAGACTAATGCAAAGGGTAGGGGTCTCAAAACTTTCTAAACAAAGGGTGATTTTACTGTCCTTCAGACTTTAAGTTGGATGCAAACTGTGGCCAGTGAGTGTAGAAAATGCCCTGGTGTCAGTGGGAGGAACAATGCCCTCCCAATGTCGGATAATTTCAAAGCGAAAGGTAAACACAAGTTCCAGATGCAACCACCTATGGAATCGGTCACGATGCTGGATAATTTACCATGTGATTGCAATACTAGGATGATCCTATACACCGGAAAGAACTTTTTTCACATTGGATGTCACAATTTTTTGTTCACAGAGGATTTTTTAAAATAATTTTTTTTTTTTTTTTATTGCTTGGACTTTTTTGCATGTGCTTGTTAGTTTTACATGAAATGCACTCAATCCTAGAATCATTTTTTCACATTTATTCATATTATATCATGTATTATTTCACTGTTATGCACTTGTTCCCTATATGATTAATTAATTTGGATAGATTGGCTAGCGCTGTTTTCTTCACATGGAGTCATCCCAGTGAATCACTTAACACTTTATTAACTAATTTGGATTCAACAGCAGCTGTACCATATCTTTTTGATATTTATCCTAGTTTGGCGTTAGTGTATATATACTTTGGTATATATAGTATTCACATCAAAGAGAATTTGAACTGATCTTTTCCCCTTTACTGACTTGTGTCACTGTGTGGAGGTAGCCATATTGGTGGAGGCAGGGCTGTACTTTTTCAGGCCGGTGTGCAGTGTTCAACTACTGCAATAAATCTTCAAAAAGACACCCCTAGACTGAGCCTGTGTTTGTTAGTGTGCTTTGGAACTGTTATCTTGGCCTGGAAGCCTCAGAACAGGTAAGGGAGACCTGAGTTATTTCCAGTGGTCCCTCTGGGGATAAAATGCTACACACCAGGGGCATTGCTAGGTCTACAAATGATCTGGGGCTGGAGCCCATAGCAACGTAGTAAAGAAAGTCAAACACTTGGGTGGGTATATATATATATATATATATATGTGTGTGTATGTGTGTATATATCCCCAGAGAGCCCCCCCTTACATTAGGCTCCCCAGAAAGACCCCCCACTTACATCAGGGTTCCCAGAGAGACCCCACTTATATCAGGGTTCCCAGAGAGCCCCCACTTACATCAGGGTTCCCAGAGAGCCCCCCACTTACATCAGGGTTCCCAGAGAGCCCCCCACCTACATCAGGATTCCCAGAGAGCCCCCCACTTACATCAGGGTCCCCAGAGAGCCTCCCACTTACATCAGGGTCCCCAGAGAGCCTCCCCCCTTACATCAGAGTCCCCAGAGAGCCCCCTTATAATCAGGCTCCCAGAAAGACCCCCCACTTACATCAGGGTCCCCAGAGAGCCTCCCCCTTACATCAGAGTCCCCAGAGAGCCCCCCCTTATAATCAGGCTCCCCAGAAAGACCCCCCACTTACATCAGGGTTCCCAGAGAGCCCCCCACTTACATCAGGGTCCCCAGAGAGCCCCCCCATTTACATCAGGGATCCCAGAGAGACCCCCACTTACATCAGGGTCCCCAGAGAGCCCCCCACTTACATCAGGGTCCCCAGAGAGCCTCCCACTTACATCAGGGTCCCCAGAGAGCCCCCCTTTTATATCAAGGTCCCCAGAGAGCCCCCCCTTAAATCAGGGTCCCTAGAGAGCCCCCCCCTTACATCAAGGTCCCCAGAGAGCCCCCCTTACATCAGGGTTCCCAGAGAGCCCCCCCTTACATCAAGGTCCCCAGAGAGCCCCCCTTACATCAGGGTCCCCAGAGAGCCCCCCTTACATCAGGGTCCCCAGAGAGCCCCCCACTTACATCAGGGTCCCCAGAGAGCCTCCCCTCCCCTTGGGGACCCCTGCAGAGACTCGGGGCTATGGGCCCCAGATTCTGGACTATAGCCCCAAAAGCCACCCCCTAGCGACGCCACTGCTACACACGCTACTGTGCAAAAGCTTGAGGCAGGTGTTTTTATCAATTTACAAGAGAAAGAGAGAGCTCCAAGAGAATCAATATTTTGTGTGGCCACCCTTCATCTTAAAAACACCATCAACTTTTATAGGTAAACTTGCACACAATTTTTGAAGGAACTTGGCAGGTAGGTTGTTCCAAATATCTTGGAGAGCTAACCACAAATTTTCTGTGGATGTAGGCTGCCGCAAATACTTCTGTCTCTACATGCAATCCCAAACATACTCGATGATGTTGAGATCAGGGCTCTGTGGGGTCAAAACCATCACTTCCACGACTCTTTGTTCTTCTTTAAGCTAAGGATAGTTCTTAATGACATTGGCTGTGTGTTTGGGGTCATTGTACTTCTGCAGAATACATTTGGGGCAAATCACACACCTCCCTAATGGTGTGGCATGGTGGATAAGTGTCTGCCTGTATTTCTCAGCATTGAGGACACCATTGATTTTGATCAAATCTCTGACTCCATTTGCAGTAATGCAGCCCCAAACTTGCAAGAAACCCCCACCATGCTAGTACAAATTTTGACTCATCAGTCCACAGCACCTGCTGCCATTTTTCTGCACCTTAGTTCCTATGTTTTTGTGCATAGCCTTGTTTCCACATTGGATGCGTGGCTTTTTGGCCACAATTCTTCCAAGACCACTTCTGCCAGACTTCTCCGGACAGTAAATGGATGCACCTGGGTCCCACTGCTTTCTGTCAGTTCTGTGCTGATGTCACTGCTGGACATCTTCAAATGTCAAAGGGAAGTAAGCATGATGTGTTTTTCATCTGCTGCATTAAGTTTCCTTGGCCAACCACTGCATCTACAGTCCTCAATGTTGCCGGTATCTTTTTACTTTTTCAAAAGAGCTTGAACAGCACATCTTGAAACCCCAGTGTGCTTTAAAATATTTGCCTGCTGATGCAGAATAACCTGTGACATTAAACTGTTTTCCACAACCTCACCTTAGTAGCAGAGTGTGGCTGTTCCTCACACAGTTTTAAGCCTTCTACACAGCTGTTTCTGTTTTAGCTAATGACTGTGTTTCAACCTAAACATAAAATTGATGATCATTAGCACCTGCTTGATATAATTGGTTAATCATACACCTGATTCTAATCCTACAAATTCCCTGACTTTCTGCAGGTGTACAAAGTGTGCAAGAATTGATGCTGGTTTGAAGCCAAAAGGTAGTCACACCAAATATTGATTTGATTTAGATTGTTCTTTTGTTCTGTTGCATTTTGTAAATTGATACAAATAAGCAATTCAAATATATATTTTTGAAAGCATTTTTCCTTTACAGCATTTCTTCACACCTGCCTAAAAATTTTGCACAATACTGTATATGTGTAGGTACCTTTTTAGATGGCTGTACAAGTATAAACTGAGTCACTTAACTTGATTTAAATGTGAGATGGAGATTATTGATTTCCTGTTTTCCTGTGTGTGGGTTAGGGTGGAGGGATGTTTGAATCCAGTTCGAAACTCGAACTTAGCATTGAGTCCCACTGAAATCTATGAAAGGAGAATTTTGATACTAAATTCTGGCTATTTGCAGTTGGCATGGGAAGCTGAGCACTGAAATGGTCGAAATTTAATATGCAAAAATAATAATAATAATTTCAAAGAATGCAGCACAGTGAGAGGATCCTTTTAACTTTAAGGTCAACGTGGGGAAAAAACACCAATTCTTTAAATTACATGCTTGGTGAAAGATTTAAAGCTATATGTGGTGTTAAGCATAGTATATTCATGGTTGGTGTAAATGGCTACATATTCTGGCATCAGATATTTTCAATATGTATTCATTTTAAATTTTTACATTTAGCTTGGCTTAAATACAGCAGTAGCACCCCAATCTATACAATTTAAACTATAAAAGGAGCTTATTTCGTTTTATTTTGGCTGCAGGAAGCAATAGGCCTGAATTTACTGGTAAAAGTAGCAGCCACAGCAGACCACAAAACATTACATTTACTCTTAAAATATAAAAAAATAAAGCTAAAGCCCTAAACAAATTGGCCAGTGGCACAACAGTATAATAGTACAGTTTATAGAGTTTAATCCGACTAAGGTAGACACCTGGTATCTAGCACCTCATCCCAAAATGTCAAATATTCAAAGGGGGGGGGGGGGAGGTTAGGAGGGGATTATCACGGTGCTTAGAGATAATGATGGAAACCGTACATATATAAAAAAAATAGATAAATATAAAAAAATATAAAATATAAGAACTGTTTACCTGTTTTGGTGGACATTGACAAATGGTTTATGTTTTTCTTTTCTGTAATGTGTATTTATGCTTATTTTTGATGTACTTTTTATGTACTATTTTCTATTTTTGTATAGTTTTTCCGTAGTCATTAGTTGATTCGTATCATCCCTGATGAAGCCATAAAGTGAAACATGTTGAGATAGCATACGAATATCAAATCTCTGTTCAACTGGAACCTTCCTTACATGACCACCATAATGGAGATGTTTTACAAAACTCAATGAATTGCTATGTTCAGTTTTTAATTATGTTTCTAATAAACTTATATACTTTTTTTTATATACAGTTGTGCTCATAAGTTTACATTTTATTTTATGATTTCTTGGCCATTTTTTAGAGAATATGAATAACACAAAAACTTTTCTTTCACTCATGGTTAGTGTTTGGCTGAAGCCATTTATTATCAATCAAATGTGTTTATTCTTTTTAAATCATAATTACAACAGAAACTACCCAAATGACCCTGATCAAAAGCTTGCATACCCCAGTTCTTAATACCATGTATTGCCCCCTTTAACATCAATGACAGCTTGAAGTCTTTTGTGGTATTTGTGGATGAGGCTCTTTATCTTCTCAGATGGTAAAGCTGCCCATTCCTCTTGAATGGAAATGCTGAATGCAAATGTATTTTTTGATAACATGCTGCATTCATCTTGCCATCAATTTTGACCAAATTTCCTGTGCCTTTGTAGCTCACACATCCCCAAAACATCAGTGATGCACCTCCGTGTTTCACAGTAGGAATGGTGTACCTTTCATCATAGGCCTTGTTGACTCTTCTCCGATGTGTATCACTCTGGGATAAAAAAAACAAAGAAAAGTGCCCTGCCTCTAAATAGAGTTGTCTGACCATTGCTTTGCCCTGCAGAATCTGTTCACCTCCTACTAACTCTGCATAAACTCTGCCTGCCTGACATTTTAATACATAGGATTACATAATTTAATGGCAGATGTGGCAAGACAGAAAATAAATATTTGTTGCACACTACTTTATGGTCTAAAGGAGCCCACAAGCTAAACTGCAACCAAAGTTGTAGCTGATACACATAAAAAAAGTTGGCCTATAGGACTGTTGAGTCTTTGAATTGTGAAAATAGAGAGGAAACATACACAATAGAATGTAGCCCACCACACTGCAATCCACAATGAGCTTGCATAATACAGCACCACAAAGCGACCAACTCTCCCTACATGCTGTAGACTGTCAGCTCTCCGTAACTTGTTAGCATCCCCTAGCAAAAACAGGTAGACATGACAGTACTTTAGGCTAGGAGCTTACAAGGAGGAAGGAATTACTTTAATTTACTAATAATAACCCTCCTGGGCTGCAAAGCGGGATTCTGGCTCCTTACTTGGTTGCATGTCAGGAGGGGAAGTGAAGATCGCCAGCCCTCCTACCAGCTCCTCTCTGCACAGTACCAGGTCTTTCGTACACTTTTGCCTATAGGCAAGGACAGGAGCCACCCATTTACATAAACATAGCAAAGCCTTGCTATTGATGTTGTTTCATCATGGTCCCTGGGTGTGGCCCACCACCCAAAAGTATGCATCATGGACCTTTTAGATCACCCCATCACTAGAAGCCACAGTCACTTGGTCACCCCTGCTCCTGTCCCAAGGGCAGCTGCTTGCTACAACTCTATTCCCCTTTTATTACCATAGTCTGTGCTATTGCCTACTGAGGCCCCAGATTCACCCTCCACACAAAGTGTTTCTTGTCGGGGGCGTGGCCGGCATGGCGGACTGAGTGGACGTGTTTCCTAAGAGCTCCTGGAGTATAGCTTATAATATCATCCGTATATTGGAAAAACCGAGCTGAATCGAGACTCCCCTGGTAGCTGGATGCCTTCCAGAACTCCTGGCATACAAAAGTGGGGTAAGAAACTTAAATTCCCCCCAAATACTCCAGAAGACAGCAGCCCGGTCTCCTGCTCCCCGGGCCCTCCTGCGCGCCATTCTAATATGGCGTCGCAGACAGACCATGAGGAGGATCCCCTTGCTACTAACCCGGGCATATCTGAGATCATGGCGGCTATAACATCGTGTCAAGTGGCTGTTACCACTTGCCAATCTGCCCTAGCTTCTAAAATTGAGGAGGTTCAGATGGATGTAGGCTTGCTGCGGCAGGACTTCGATAAAATCAGATCCAGAGTGTCGGAGGCTGAGAGGTGGGTGGGAGCGGTTGAAGACACGGTCACAGACCATGCAGCTTCAATCCGCACCCTCCAGACGAAGGTTAAGGCTCTTGAATATCGAGCGGAGGACGCAGAGAACCGCAGCCGGCGGAACAACCTACGTATAGTGGGTCTACCAGAAGGGGTGGAAGGGAAATCACCGGCCCTATTTGTGGAGGACTTGCTGCGTACTCTGCTTCCAGCTGCACAGCTCTCCCCTTACTTTGCGATTGAGAGGGCGCACCGTGTTCCGCCTAGACCCGGTCCTGAAGGAGCCCCCCCCGCACTCTTATACTGAGGCTATTAAACTTCCGTGATAGAGATGAGCTGCTGAGGGCCTCGCGGGCTGCGGGTGAATTGCCGTACCGAAATGTAAAACTTCTTCTGTTCCTGGACTATACCATGGAAACCCAGCGGCAGCGACGTTCATTTGATGCAGTTAAGGCTGGCCTGAGGAGAAGAGGAGTGAAGTATAGCATCTTGTTTCCTGCAAAGCTTCGGGTGGTGGATGGTGAGTCGATCCGCTTCTTCACTAATCCTAAAGATGCGGCTGCCTGGCTGGAGACCCTGCCGCCGTAGGGCGCGAAGAGGCCTTTTTGTCGCCCAGTTGTTATGTGGCTCAGGCTGAATTAGGCCGTTACTCTTTTTCTCCTTTTTGGATATGTTTTCATTTTTTATTTCTATTTTTATTTTTCCCGTTTTGCCCGCTGCTGTCATATATGTGATCCGTGCACATTCCTTCTACACCCTTAACTATCCTATTTATCTGGACACAGCTGCTGAGGTGTGGCAGAGGAGAACTAGTCGAGAGGTGTATCACCCACTCTGTCTCGGGACTGCCTTACACAAGTATTCGCTGAGGGGTGGAGGGGAATGGTGCTTTTCGACACAGACCTGCTTTGTGACTCTGACTGGCGGCTTCTATCTACTCCTGTTTTTCCTCTACTAGAAGTTTACACTCCTGTATGTTTAAGGAGGGATGGAGTGCTGCAGTTACCTAAGTATGTGCCCCTGCTTCGGCAGGTGATTTTCTGGTTTTTCTTTTTTGCTTTTAATTTTTCAATAATACTACTCCATGGCTCGGGGATGAGTCTCCCAGTGAAACTTCACGTCTAGATTCCCTACTAGTGGGAATGGAATAACAACTGTTCCCGGTAGCACGACCCCATTTTGTTGACCATAGTCCCCTTGGACTATGGGTTTTCTGGGATATAGGTGTGCCTCACTGTTCCGGGGCGCACGGGGTGGGGGGAGGGGGAGGTTGGCATCTGTTTGCCTTTGTGGGATGTTAGGGTTTTACTTTAAGTATGTATTCAGTGTTGGTCTTTTGCTGTTAAAGAAGATGAAATGTGTAATAGGCTCCTATGGCTGTGCTTATCTGGGTGGTCTGTTGCGGGCCTGTTGGAGCCCCTGGCGGTTCTGGTCAGGGAATCTGATAATATTAAAGGACTTAGGGTTGGCTCTCTGGAGGAGAAAATATCGTTATATGCAGACGATACTCTGTTGTACCTGCAAGACGCTGGCCCTTCCCTACAAGCTGCGCTAGCGGCCTTCGACAAATTTGGAAGATTTTCTGGGGTCTGAGTCAACTGGAGCAAATCTGTTTTGTTCCCGGTTGATGCGCAGGCCAGACAGTCCGCGGTTCAGTCGTCGTTGAGATGGGTGGATGAATTTATGTATTTGGGAATTAGGGTGGCGAGAGATCCCCAGTCCTTCCAACGCCTTAATATTCAACCAGTGGTGTCACGCCTTAAAGAACACTGCTCTAGGTGGGCCAGCCTGCCCCTTAATCTACTAGGACGTATCAACGTTCTCAAGATGATTTATCTCCCCAAATTTATTTATTTGTTCAGGAACTGCCCGGTGCTACTGCCTCGTTCCCTTTTCCGGGAGCTGGACAGTTGTATTGGCTCCTTTTTGTGGAGGGGCTCCTCCCCTAGACTGGCTAGGTCAACTCTGCAGCTCCCGGTGGATTTTGGGGGGTTGGCGCTGCCCAACCTGCTGATCTACTACTGGGCGGCCATATTGGTCACGGTCAGATGGTGGTTGGAACAATCTAAAGCCAATGCTGCAGTCTGCTTTGAGGCGACTGTCGTAGGGTCTCTCAAGGAATTGGGTAATTTGATATATCGGGGAGTCTCAGCATACCCCTCCTTGCCGATACCTACCAAAACTACTTTAGCGGTGTGGAGCCTGGCTAGATGGAGGTTTGTCTCTCCGGGTAGGTGGTCGCCCTTTTGTCCCTTGTGGGGAAACCCTTCCCTCCCACACTTCCGGACAATCCCGGACCCACAGGTTTGGGCTAGGTATAACATTAAATTGCTAAAGGATATTGTGGTAGCCGGTTCTATCCGCTCCTTTTCAGAATTGGGTAGGTTGTTTGGCCTTCCTCGGTGGATGCTGTTCCGATACCACCAGTTGAGACACGCCTTCCGTGTGCAGTTCCCAACCCCGCCAGATCTCACATCTGATGTGGTTGAGGACTTGTTGGCCCAGGAGGATCTGTCCAAGCCTTTGTCTGCGCTATATTTCACTCTCATTAAGAAAGACTCTCCCAAGATGGAGGTACTTTGGACTAGATGGGGAGCTGATATCCCTACTTTGGATAGGGAGTCCTACGAGGAAAGTTTTGAGGAAAGTTTTAAACTAGTGATATCCTCTAGGGACAAATTGGTACAGGCCAAGTTTTTCCATAGGACATATCTCACGCCTCAGAGGTTGCACAGAATATACCCTGAAAGATCCCCGGAGTGTCCCAGATGTGGATCACCGGACAGCTCATATATACATATGTTTTGGTCCTGTCCCAGGTTGTTGTTCTACTGGTCCACTATAATGGAAGGTATTAATGCTCGTCTACAACTAGAGCTCCCATTAACCCCAGAATTGGCGCTGTTAGGCATACACGATGATGACCAGAGACCTAGATATACCAAGTTGTTGATATCATTGCTGCTATTTTATGCCAAGAAGGGGATTGTATTGAAATGGAATTCCCGTAGCGCTCCTACGGTAAAGGCGTGGGAAAATTCAGACAATGCTGTCCTACCTTTGTACAAATTGACCTATATAAGCAGAGGGTGCCCTCAGAAGTTTATGAGAGTGTGGCGTCCTTGGACGGACCCCGGATGTTGATTACATAAATGTTACCGTTTTAATGCTACACGTAGTATGGTGATATTGCTGGTCTCCCTTGTACCCCCCCCTCCAGTTTCCCTTCTTCCATTCCCCCCCCCCACCTTTCCCTCCCTCCCCCTTCTCCCCTCCCCTCTCCCCCCCAAATTTTTTTTTTTCCTTCCTATTCCACTGATAGGACCAAGTTAAATTGCTTATGATATGTACTTTATGTAATTGTTTCTTCCTGTAAACCATGTGTGCATTATCTTGTGGCCACTCACTGTTTTGATCTACAGTGGCTTGCGAAAGTATTCGGCCCCCTTGAACTTTTCAACCTTTTGCCACATTTCAGGCTTCAAACATAAAGATATAAAATTTTTATTTTTTGTGAAGAATCACCAACAAGTGGGACACAATTGTGAAGTGGAACGAAATCTTTTGGATTTTTGAAACTTTTTTAACTAATAAAAAAAATGAAAAGTGGGGCGTGCAAAATTATTCGGCCCCCTTGCGTTAATACTTTGTAGAGCCACCTTTTGCTGCGATTACAGCTGCAAGTCGCTTGGGGTATGTCTCTATCAGTTTTGCACATCGAGAGACTGAAATTCTTGCCCATTCTTCCTTGCAAAACAGCTTGAGCTCAGTGAGGTTGGATAAGGAGAGTTTGTGAACAGCAGTTTTCATCTCTTTCCACAGATTCTCGATTGGATTCAGGTCTGGACTTTGACTTGGCCATTCTAACACCTGGATATGTTTATTTGTGAACCATTCCTTTGTAGATTTTGCTGTATGTTTGGGATCATTGTCTTGTTGGAAGATAAATCTCCGTCCCAGTTTCAGGTCTTTTGCAGACTCCAACAGGTTTTCATCCAGAATGGTCCTGTATTTGGCTGCATCCATCTTCCCCTCAATTTTAACCATCTTCCCTGTCCCTGCTGAAGAAAAGCAGGCCCAAACCATGATGCTGCCACCACCATGTTTCACGGTGGGGATCGTGTGTTGAGTGTGATGAGCTGTGTTGCTTTTACGCCAAACATATCGCTTTGCATTGTGGCCAAAAAGTTCGATTTTGGTTTCATCGGACCAGAGCACCTTCTTCCACATGTTTGGTGTGTCTCCCAGGTGGCTTGTGGCAAACTTTAGACGAGACTTTTTATGGATATCTTTGAGAAATGGCTTTCTTCTTGCCACTCTTCCATAAAGGCCAGATTTGTGCAGTGTACGACTGATTGTTGTCCTATGGACAGACTCTCCCACCTCAGCTGTAGTTCTCTGCAGTTCATCCAGAGTGATTATGGGCCTCTTGGCTGCATCTCTGATCAGTCTTCTCCTTGTCTGAGCTGAAAGTTTAGAGGGACAGCCAGGTCTTGGTAGATTTGCAGTGGTCTGATACTCCTTCCATTTCAAAATGATCGCTTGCACAGTGCTCCTTGGGAAATCTTTTTGTATCCAAATCCAGCTTTAAACTTCTCCACAACAGTATTACGGACCTGCCTGGTGTATTCCTTGGTCTTCATGATGCTCTCTGCGCTTTCAACAGAACCCTGAGACTATCACAGAGCAGGTGCATTTATACAGAGACTTGATTACACACAGGTGGATTCTATATATCACCATCAGTCATTTAGGACAACATTGGATCATTCAGAGATCCTCGCTGAACTTCTGGAGTGAGTTTTCTGCACTGAAAGTAAAGGGGCCGAATAATTTTGCACGCACCACTTTTCAGTTTTTTAATTGCTAAAAAAGTTTAAAATATCCAATAGATTTCGTTCCACTTCACAATTGTGTCCCACTTGTTGGTGATTCTTCACAAAAAATTAAAATTTTATATCTTTATGTTGAAGCCTGAAATGTGGCAAAAGGTTGAAAAGTTCAAGGGGGCCGAATACTTTCGCAAGCCACTGTACTCTATTGTGTATGCCATTTCTTTTTCAATGAAGACCAACCTTGTTGTTAAAAAAGTGTTTCTTGTCTTCAATGTATTTTACTGCAGATCCAGATATTGGGTGTAACTGTTCCAATTAATGGTATACAACAGGTCATGTTTTTCTGCAATCCTGATCTGCAACTAGACACTAACATAAAGGAAAAGGGTTGCTGTGGTGCTACTTAGCTCACACCATCCCAAACACCCAGGGGCTCACCATTAACATTGTGGTGTTTCTAGAAAGTTCTTTGAAGCCCACACTGGGGTGTCCACGTAGAGGTGAAAAAAGGATTCCAAAATCTATGGAGTCATAGGTTCAAGGTCACCACATCCCAAACTAATAGAAAGAACAAAAAAAAACCATAGATGGGTGGGAATTTAGAAGTGACCAAGAACAATAAATTTATCAAAAATATATTTATTAGATCACATATAATTAAAAGAGACTTCAATCAAGAAGTGACAAAAAAGTACAACAATAGAAAATAGGAAATTGTATTACATAGTAGTGTACAGACACATGTAGGCTATATTAGGATGAAATGGGTTCTTCAGCAGTGAGATTTGAGCCATTATTCTGTATGTCTCCAATCGCACGGAATGCGCACCAAAAACGCGTTCACACCCATGCAATCCGATTCTGCAAATCACGATTTCAGGGTGTCATTAAAAGAAAAGTCCAGCCTGAGCTTGTATGGCTGGGCTTCTCCTATGGGTCACAAGAGTGCAATTCGTTTTGCACTCCTATGACCCATTTTCAGAGTCCACTCTCTGCTGACGTCACTGGAATCAGATCAGGCACCGCGTCATCATGACAATAAAGTCTGGATTTGCCAGGTGCCTGGACTGATGCCCGTCTCAGCCTCTCAGCGAGCTGCTGAGATCCTGAGACGGCCGTTTCCCGCCCCTCCACAGCTCAGCGCTCCAGTGAGTGCGGGGGAGCAGAGCGGAGAGCTGCTGACTGACAGGCAGCAGGGCTCCGCTCAGGGAGCTGAGAGAACCGAGCCATCAGCGGTCTTCGATCGCTCGGTTCTCAGTGCAGAGGCGAATTCTGTGCGGATACAGCACCGCATCCAAATCGCACCCTGCGGATTGCTGCGGGTGTGTATGTTAAGTTAAAAGAGAAATATGGGGTTTTTTTATTTCCCCATCACACTTACTTAGGTGGATGCAGCATCGATGCTGCATCCACCTAGGTAAGTGGGATGGGGAAATAAAAAAAAAACCCATATTTCTCTTTTAACTTAACATACACACCCGCAGCAATCCGCAGGGTGCGATTTGGATGCGGTGCTGTATCCGCACAGAATTCGCACCGCACAAGTGTGAACTGGGATTCAAGCATTACAAAATAAACAGGAGAAGTGATTGAGATATTAGGAGCAACACAGGTAGTTCCTGTTTTAGGCTGGGTTCACACCTATGTAAATTGGGTGCAGGTTTCCCTGCATCCAATTCGCATAGCAGGAGATTGTGAGCGGCTCCTTATGGAGCCGGTTCACATATCTCTGCAGTGGCTCCGGTGCAAATTGCACAGGAGCCCTGTGCTTCTTTTGGTCCTTTCAGGTCTGAATTCAGTCCAAAATTCGGGCTGAAATCAAACCTGAAATTATGAATAGAGACGCACCGCACTCCTGCTGTGGGCCGCTGCGATCTTTAGGATACTTTCACACTGACGGTGTTTTAGCGCTAAAATAGCCTGTAAAGTGCCTGAAAACCGCCTCTCATGCCACCCCAGTGTGAAAGCCTGAGTGCTTTCACAATAGGATGGTGCGCTTGTGGGACGGGAAAAAAAGTCCTGCAAGCAACATCTTTGCGCAGTTTGGAATGTATGGGCACAGCGCTTCCAAACCACTTGAAAAGCGCTTTGGAAACGCTGCAACACGGGAGGTTTTAACCCTTTCTTTGGCCGCTAGCAGGTGTTAAAAGCACCCCGCTAGCGGCCAAAAAGCACAACTAAAACGACGGTAGAGCACCGCTAAAACGAGCGTCGATTTACCGCTAATGCGGCGCGGCCCCAGTGTGAAAGTAGCCTAAAGCCTCGTACACACGATCAAATTTTCCGATGGGAAATGTGTGATGACAGGCTGTTGGCAGAACGACCGTTTGTATGCTCAATTGGACAATTGTTGTCGGATTTTCCACGGACAAATGTTGGATGGCAGGTTTTAAAATTGTTCACAAACAAATGTCTGTTGTAGGATTTTCAGAGCGTGTGTACGCAAGTCTGTCAGACAAAAGTCCAAAGTACAAACACGCATGCTCGGAAGCAAGGACGAGCCAGAAGCGGTTGGTCTTGTAAACCAGCATTCATAATGGAGAATTACCATTCATGACATGGCAAATGATGAAATCTCGAAATGCAGCGCACATTCTCTTCTTCTTTAATGGGATAATAATGAAGCTGCTTTGCTGGTGATACTGATGGAGATAACGTGTTATTTATTATTGGCCTTGGAGTTATTGCTTTGACCCAGGTCCAGTCCAGGAACAGGAGGAGGAGGAGTTCTTGGACCAAAAATTGGTTGCTTTATTAATCGTGATCAATTATGTCATATGCCTTTGCTTCGGGAGCTCCAGGAGAATAATCCAGATGATTTTCGGAATTATCTCCGGATGACGGACCCCTGCTTTCACCAACTCTTGGCATTGCTGACCCCCTATAATAAAGCAGGACACATGCATGAGGCTTTTATTTTAGTTTTTGGTTGAATAATGATTTGATTTGGTATATTTTCTATATTTTTGGATGCATAGAATGCACTTTTTGGTTAAGTTCTATTGGCAGATAGCATGCCTAATTTTATTTGTTTTCTTTTTTTAATGCACAATAAAAAAATTGTGGAGAATAATACTTGGCTATGTGTTTTACTTCAAATGACAGTTTGGGAGTAGGCAGTTACATTAATACAATGTAAAATTGACAAGGGACACCAACATAGTTGTATCCTTGATCTTAAAAACTACGTGATAATGGTGGTGTGGTAACTTGCCCAAAAAAAAAAAAAAAAAAAGCACAATATTATTCTTGATATCACTAGAAAAAAAAAACCTTTGAAAATTAGTTTGCAGTAACTCCATCAGTATCACCAGCAAAAGCAGCTTCATTATTATCCCATTAAAGAAGAAGAGAATTGTGCGTTGCATTTTGAAATTTCATAAATTGTCACGTCACGCATATTAATTCTCCATTACGAATGCTAGTTTACAAGACCGACCGCTTCTGGCTCGTCCTTGCTTCCAAGCATGCGTGTTTGTACTTTTGTCCGACAGACTTGTGTACACACGCTCGGAAAATCCGACAACACACATTTGTCCGCGGAAAATTTTGAAAGCTGTGATCCAACATTTGTCCGCGGAAAATCCGACAATTGTCCGATGGAGCGTACACATGGTCGGATTTTCCGCCAACAGCCTGTCATCGAACATTTCCCGTCGGAAAGTCCGATCGTGTGTACGAGGCTTTAGTGTGAACCCAGCCTTAGACACTTTCAACCCTGAGGCCCTCTGTTACCTATTAGCAAGACAAAATTGACGTGGTGCATGCTTTATTAAATAATTTCCCAGTGAACATGTCCAAAAGCGGTTATGCAAATATACATATTGCCTGCATTTTCCGCTTAGTAATCTGTCTATACTTTGCAATGTTATCCCCAACACAACACATGGAAAGAGTAAACAAAGGGATTAAAAGTTGATTGGAACACATGGGATTACATTGAGTTCAGCCACGCACTCTGCAGAACAGGACACATTCAGACATCAGGGAGATGGCAAAGTGCCAAAAGCTGTTCAGGTTTTTGCTGGCCTGCAGGAAATATCTTTGACTGACGTTAAAGACAGCTGAACAGCAGGCCACTGAAAGAGGCCAGGCTATATATAATTATGGAGGAAAAACTAGGGCAGTCCCAGCTGAGTCAAGGGAGCGATCTATTAGAAACTAGGTTACGACAATCCAGGAGGGTCAGTGTATAAGAAATAGATAAGAGATCTCATGTATCCCGTGCTAATTCTTTTCTACACTTATGTGGAGGTTCTGATAAGTGTACATTCGATTTTACTGCTGTAGGTCAGTAACCTGGTAAATACTGTACTTTTGAGTATCTCAGTGTGACAGAAGGTTAAATGCTGTCTGCAGTGGTGATATGTATTTGTGCTCACTTCACTGCACTAAATAATATATATCTGTTCCATGCAACAGACCAGTTAATGTGCGCACAGCACAGCACTTAACAGGCTCAAAGGATTCCTCAAGAGCTATGCAGAATTCCCACAGCCCCCATCCATAGTATTATACCACAGAGCATCACTGAAGCCTTGTTTGTCCCCGTGCTCTCAGGACCACACATTTAATTGGTAGTATTTAAAGCTGGATTTAACCAAAACCTTTTTGTTCCGGAGAGAATCTCTGTCAGATCCTGATTGTTGTGTCCTGATGGGGGAAATTAGCACTTATTTCCTGTACCGGTGACAGATGACCATAGAACCATAGAACAGAGGCGGCTCTCTAATTAGGCGAAATAGGCGGTGGCCTCTTGCCTCGCAGTCACAGGGGCTGGCTAGTTTACCTAATTAGAAAGCCGCCTCTTCCAGCAGCTGAGATCTCCGCCATCATACAGTCCCGAGTCCCCTCGCTCTGCTACAGGGAGAGATACAGGCGGCGAGTGAGACGTGTGATCGGAGCTCACGTACATCTCCGGATCACAGACAGGGAGAGCCGCTCAGTAGAGCTCTGACAGATCTCCCCCCTCCCCCTGCTGCCCGCACAGCCAGACAGAAGAGGAGAGAGAGCTTCTGCTCCTCCTCCTCCTGCCCTCTCCTCCTGTGTCTGCCCCGCCCACTCTCCTCAGCGGTGTTTATTGTTCTGCCTCAGAGAAGGGGATGTGTGGGCGGGAAGATTCAAGCTGAAGCCCAGCAAACAGAAAAGGAAAAGGGGAATCTGATCCATCCATCCATCCATCCAGTCCCTCCTGCCTCCCAGTGAGTACACTGATGTAGCGGATGCTCTTCCTTCCCATCTTCCTCCATCCCCCTCGCTTGCTTGCTTTCTTTCTTTCCTTCCATCTCTCTTTTCTTTCCTTCTTTCTTTTCTCTTTCTTTCTTTCCATTCTTTTTGTCTTTCTTTCTTTCTCTTTCTTTCTTTCTTTGCTTCTTTCCTTTCTTTCTTTCTTTCTTTCTTTCTTTCTTTCTTTCTCTTTCCTTCCTTCTTTCTCCATCCCCCTCTCTTTCTTTCTTTCTTTCCATTATTTTTCTTTCTTTCTTTCCTTCCATCTTTTCTTTCTTCCTTCCTTTCTTTCTTTCCTTCTTTCTTTCTTTCTTTCCTTCCTTTTCTTTTTTCTCTTTCTTTCCTTCCATCTCTCTTTTCTTTCTTTCTTTCTTTCTTTCTTTCTTTCTTTCTTTCTTTCTTTCTTTCTTTCTTTCTTTCTTTCTTTCCATCTTTCTTTCTTACTCTTTCTTTCCTTCCATCCATCTTTCTTTCTTTCTCTCCTTCCTTCCCTTTTTCTTTCTTTCTTTCTTTCTTTCTTTTTCTTTTTTTTCTCTTTCTTTCTTTCTTTCTTTCTTTTCTTCCATCTCTCTTTTCTTTCTTTCTTTCTTTCTTTCTTTCTTTCTTTCTTTCTTTCTTTCTTTCTTTCTTTCTTTTCTTCCATCTCTCTTTTCTTTCTTTCTTTCTTTCTTTCTTTCTTTCTTTCTTTCTTTCTTTCCCCATCCCCCTTTATTTCTCTCTTTATGACAGCCTACCAGAACAGGTAGGATCTGTGAGAGCAGCTTCCCTGTGCAGCTCTGCTTGAGGAAAATATATCTTTATATCTTTATTATGCCCACTTACCTACCCTCTGTACTGTCCACTTCCCTATACCCTCCTAAAACTTTTACTTTCTTTCCATCTTTCTTTCTTTCCATCTTTCTTTCTTACTCTTTCTTTCCTTCCATCCATCTTGCTTTCTTTCTCTCCTTCCTTCCCTTTTTTCTTTCTTTCTCTCCTTCCTTCCCTTTTTTCTTTCTTTCTTTCTTTCCTTCCTTTCTTTCTTTCTTTCTTTCTTTCTTTCTTTCTTTCTTTCTTTCTTTCTTTCTTTCTTTCTTTCTTTCTTTCTTTCTTTCTTTCTTTCTTTCTTTCTCTTTCTTTCCTTCCATCTCTCTTTTCTTTCTTTCTTTCTTTCTTTCTTTCTTTCTTTCTTTCTTTCTTTCTTTCCATCTTTCTTTCTTACTCTTTCTTTCCTTCCATCCATCTTTCTTTCTTTCTCTCCTTCCTTCCCTTTTTTTTCTTTCTTTCTTTCTTTCTTTCTTTCTTTCTTTCTTTCTTTCTTTCTTTCTTTCTTTCTTTCTTTTCCCATCCCCCTTTATTTCTCTCTTTATGACAGCCTACCAGAACAGGTAGGATCTGTGAGAGCAGCTTCCCTGTGCAGCTCTGCTTGAGGAAAATATATCTTTATTATGCCCACTTGCCTACCCTCTGTACTGTCCACTCCCCTATACCCTCCTAATACAGTTCATTTTCATCCCTTGAATTATTTTTCCCATTATGGGAGTGAGTGGGGCCTCATGTCTAAGTTTTGCCTAAGGCCTCACAAAGTCTAGAGCCGCCTAAGAAGTGACGGCTAAGCTCTCAAAGAGATACACATAACAATAGTGCTTTTAGTGTGAGAAAGAGCTGGAGCCTCCATTAGGCAGTGGCATTGCCAGACCTAGCTGGCACCTGGCACCTCAGGTCTCCTCGTAAAACAAATATTACAGAGTTACAATGTAAGTATATATATGCCATACCTGTGGGATCCCCACAGCTGGACGCTGGAAATGCAAAAACATTTCATACAGTCCTGCATAGACACTTAAGCCTCATACACATGATCAGATTGTTGGCCAACAAAACCGTGGACTTTTGTCCGAAGGCGCGTGCCTGGATTTTGTTTTGCATACAAACGGTAAGGAATTGTCAGCCAACAAACACGCACGTAATTACGTACTACGTGGTTTTTCAGCTCTTTAGTGCCACCCTTTGGGCTCCTTCTGCTAATTTCGTGTTAGTAGAAGTTTGGGGAGTGTTGATTCACGCTTTTCATTTCACGCTTTTCATTTAGCGCTTTTCAGTTTGCGCTTTTCATTTCGTGCTTTTCAGTTTGCGCTTTTCATTTTGTGCTTTTCAGTTTGTTTTTGAATGGCCATTCGTCATCCAGCTATGTTGCAGAATCAGAGGAGATAATGTGTTATTTATTATTGGCCTTGGAGTTATTGCTTTGACCCAAGTCCAGTCCAGAAACAGGAGGAGGAGGAGTTCTTGGACCAAAAATTGGTTGCTTTATTAATCGTGACCAATTATGTCATATGCCTTTGCTGCCGGAGCTCCAGGAGAATAATCCAGATGAATTTCGGAATTATCTCTGGATGACGGACCCCTGATTTCACCAACTCTTGGCATTGCTGACCCCCTATATTAAGAAGCAGGACACATGCATGAGGATTTTATTTTATTTTTTGGTTGAATAATAATGATTTAATTTGGTATATTTTCTATATTTCTAGATGCATAGAATGCACTTTTTGGTTAAGTTCTATTGGCAGATAGCATGTCTAATTGTATTTGTTTTCTTTTTTTAATGCCCAATAAAAAAATTGTGGAGAATAATACTTGGCTATGTGTTTTACTTCAAATGACAGTTTGGGAGTAGGCAGTTACATTTAAAAAAATACATTGTATTAATTGACAAGGGACACCAACATAGTTGTATCTTTGATCTTAAAAACTACGGGATAATGGTGTTGTGGTAACTTGGCCAAATAAAAAAAAAAAAAAAAAAAAAAAGCATAATAATATTATTCTTGATATCACTAGAAAAAAAAAGCCTTTAAAAATGTTTGCAAAAACTCCATCAGTATCACCAGCAAAGCAGCTTCATTATTATCCCATTAAAGAAGAAGAGAATGTGCGCTGCATTTCGAGATTTCATAATTTGCCACATCGCGAATGTTAATTCTCCATTACGAACGCTAGTTTACAAGACCGACCGCTTCTGGCTCGTCCTCGCTTCCGAGCATGCGCGTTTGTACTTTGGACTTGTGTCTGACGGACTTGTGTACACTTGCTCGGAAAATCCGACAACAGACATTTGTCTGCGGAAAATTTTAAAACCTGCCATCCAACATTTGTCAGCGGAAAATCCGACAACAATTGTCCGATGGAGCGTACACACGGTCGGATTTTCCGCGAACAACAGCCTGTCATCACGCATTTCCCATCGGAAAATCCGATCGTGTATACGAGGCTATAATCTACAAACTTAGGTCTGTAGACATGGACAATAGGGTTTGTTCTTGAATAGAAAACTGGTTAGAGGGGAACGTCCAAAGGGTGGTGATAAATAACGTATACTCAGACTGGTCTGGAGTGGTAAGTGGGGTACACCAAGGCTCTGTCCTGGGACCAATTCTGTTTAATGTATTCATAAATGATATAGAGGTTGATATAAATAGTGTTTGCTGACGACACAAAAAAAAGTAGGGAAATAACATCACAGCAGGATATAGAAACTTTATAGACCTCAATAAATTAATAGGGTGGGCAACCACATAGCAAATGAGGTTTAAAGGAGTTGTAAAGTCTCGAGGTTGTTCAACTTAATAATTCTATGTATTAAGGTGAAAAACTGCCCCTCATACCCCCTTTTTCTTGGCTGAACCTGATCGTTCCAGCAACGAGAACATGCCCAGCAGCTCCAGTGGCTGTCTCACCTCTGTTGAGATAGATAGATGGATAGATTGATAGCAGCAGGAGCCATTGACTCCTGCTGCTGTCAATCAAATCCAGTGGCAATCCGGGAGCCTCTGTCTTGCACAGAGGCGGAAAGTATGACATGTTTGTTATTTGAAAAACTAACCTTTACAATCACTTTAATATTGAAAAATGTAAAGTAATGCACTTGGGGCAGTGGCGGCTGGTGCTTCACCGGTCGGGGGTGTGTGGCTCGCTCGACGATTGATCGGCACTTACCCCATCCAGGTCGCAGCTGCAGTGTCCCCCCTCCATCTCCCCCGTGTCCCAGTGGTCACTGCTTTTCCTCCCGGTCAATAAGGACTTTGGACAGTGTTAAACACTGAAACACTGTCATGAAAATACATATCCTGTATATACAGTACATTTGTATTTGGGGTAACTAGCAAATAAAATGCCAATTGGTGCTTAGGTTAAAGGCAGAAAAACAGCCACAGAACAGGGGTACATGGGCACAAAAACTTCCTAACAAAGGAGGAACGAGTACAAAAGCCACTAGATGGCAGTGGGACATGGGCACAAAAATGTTGGACAACAGAAGAATATACATATTAAAGGGAGAGTATACAAACTCTCACGGACAAGCCTGTGAGTAGGTTCTCTTACAAGGCTGTGGGAAAGATCTAAACTATGTTTTAGTGTCACGATTTACAGGACAGAAGACAATGCCGACATGACCTTCATCTGCACGAAGTGCCCCCTGGGGGTAAATTGGTGCAGCTTGTAAGCCACAGGCATGTGATCTTTCTAAGTATTTTTTTTTTGGTGTTGTAATATTCTGCCTGTTTTGTGGTACACCATGCTGTGGTGAATTATTTATTCGTTGGTAATTTTACTATTCTAATCATATTGTGGATGTTGAACTGGTATAATGGGCAACAAGCAGTCTACATATGCTACTTGATGATCTGTAAATAGAGTATTGATTTTGACAAACTATGCTTGTTTTTATGTTTTAGTATATAGTTTTACTATGTATTAAAGCAGACCTTTCCCCTCTTACTCTAAAAATCACAGCAGCATATACAGTAGGTCTGCATGCAAATATGAACTCATGTTACATTCATTAGTTAAACATTTTTTGCTTTTACTTATATTTACTTTTTTCCACTTTCTGGTTGAACGAGGCACTAATCATGTAACCAGGACCCTACATATGCATCCTGGAATGGCTACATCACCAGCGGCTTACCCTCAGATGATGTGCACTGATACACTATATTTTCAAAAGTATTGGGACACCTGCCATTACACGCACATGAACTTTACTGGCATCCCAGTCTTAGTCTATAGGGTTCAATATTGAGTTTGCCCCCCCCCACTATAACAGCTTTAATTCCTCTCAGAAGGCTGTCCACAAGGTTTAGGAGTGTGTCTATAGGAATGTTTGACCATTCTTCCAGAAAGGCATTTGTGAGGTCAGACACTGATGTGAACGAGAAGGACTGGCTCGTAATCTCCACTCTAATTCATCCCAAAGGTGTTCTATCGGGTTGAGGTCAGGACTGTCAAGTACCTCCACCCTAAACTCGCTCTGACCTCACAACCTCACTGACCTCACAAATGCGCTTCTGGAAGAATGATCAAACATTCCCATAGACACACTCCTAAACCTTGTGGACAGCCTTACCAGAAGAATTGAAGCTTTTATAACTGAAAAGGGCGGGCCAACTCATTATTGAACCTTACGGACTAAAACTGGGATACCATTAAAGTTCATCTGCGTGTAAAGGCAGGTGTCCCAATACTTTTGACAATATAGTGTACATTTTACAGAAAGCAGACCTAGAGGTCCAGGCAGGAAGTAAAGGGAGGTGGATTAATTTGCCCTTTGTATAAATGGCCACGATGAAAAACATGGGTGCAAAGAATAAAAGCCTGTAATTATCTACAAATATCTGGAAAGTTCTTCATTAAGAGTAACATACTTTACTTGTAGCACTACCCCTGTATGAGCCGCTGGATAGAATAGGTTCTCCGTTCTTTGCCTTGACCTTCTCAAGAACCTCAGCCCAGGTTGAGGGTACAAACATACAATATCACAGAAAATCATTGCAAGTAATACATAGTACTCGATAGTAGAGCTGCAGTATATCCAAGAAAACAGGCACCAAACCAGGTAGTAAAGGCAAACTTAATATATTTTCGCCCAATATGGTTGGAAACTAGGCAAAAATAAAATAAATTAACAATGGTAATACAAAATTTACCATACAATCTGATTAACAATAGTGCAGCAATGAGCAGTAGTAAAGTTTAATCTAATGAGTACTGGAACTGTACTGAAAGAGTGAATTTATGGCAGCAATACTAATCCTAGATCAACTGGGTATGCACTGTCCAAAAGAAAAGGAGGATGGCAGTGGAAGGGGCAAGGGAACAAAGAGAGCTTGCAGAGTAATTATTATGGGATGGGCAGTCCTTTGAGATTTTCTTCTGCCAGCTATCATTGGGGCCCTTTAAGAGCGTCTTTACACTTAATGACAGTCCCAGTTAAAATGCATGGAGTATAAGTACAGTAAAGGTACAGTATAGTCTCAGCACAGGTGCAAGGTAGATGTGGTTCAGATGCGATATAGGGTTGTATAGGTACAGGTTTGGCTTGCAATAAGTGCGGTATAGAGTGCAGTATGGGTGCCATATGGATTGGGTGCACTTTTTGACCTACAATCAGTGGGTCAGTCCCTGCTAGCAGCATCGGCAACGGACGAATAGCCCTCTCAACAGTCCCCAAGATGCTGTGGTGACCTCTCGCTGTAGAAGTGGGGCCTCCTCTGTCTCTCCCCGAAAGTGTCCGTTGATCAGCGGTAGGAAGTAGAGGGTGAGTGGATGCTCCAGTTTCCCTGATGCAGTGGTGCAGGTGCTGTGATGTGCAGGTACCCCACTACTCACTAACGGCACCTCCTTGACAGTTTGCATTGACCGCGTTGCGTGAGCGATGTGACGTCCGACCCACGCTCGGTCCCACTGCGCATGCGCAATCATTATGCTCTGGTATTGCCAACGGAGCGGCTTACGCTCAGATGCATCATGCGTGCGGTATGACGTAATCCCCTTGCACAGTTGCGCTGGCGTCTCTGCACATATTTAGGGTGGCGGGTTTGCTATAGATGCATGGTGCCGCCTCACCCTTGTGGATAGCCATCTTCTCGGAGTCCCTGAGGATCAAGGTAGATATTCAAACGTATTGGCTATTGGATGCTCAATGCCTTCCCATCCCCCTCTCTCTTCTTTTACTCCATGCTCTCTCTGTTGCTGCTGCAGGACATAATGTTCCCTAGAGCTCTTAATGTGCTTGCTGCTGTCTGTCATCTCTTCATATGTTTATACTGTTGATGGCTGTTATGGAATCCACAGTTATACTTCAATTTGTTGGTTTGATTCCATATGTGAGATTAGGGCTGACATGTGGAGCTATTACAAGTGGGCGTGTATGTGTTCCAGATGTATATATGTGCATATATATGTGGGTATGTGCCTCTATATACAGTATCCCACAAAAGTGAGTACACCCCTCACATTTTTGTAAATATTTTATTCTATCTTTTCATGTGACAACACTGAAGAAATGACACTTTGCTATAATGTAAAGTAGTAAGTGTACAGCTTGTATAACAGTGTAAATTTGCTGTCCCCTCAAAATAACTCAACACACAGCCATTAATGTATAAACCGCTGGCAACAAAAGTGAGTACACCCCTAAGGGAAAATGTCCAAATTGGGCCCAATTAGCCATTTTCCCTCCCTGGTGTCATGTGACTCGTTAGTGTTACAAGGTCTCAGGTGTGAATGGGGAGCAGGTGTGTTAAATTTGGTCTTATCGCTCTCACAATCTCAAACTGGTCACTGGAAGTTCAACATGGCACCTCATGGCAAAGAACTCTCTGAGGAACTGAACAAAAGAATTGTTGCTCTACATAAAGATGGCCTAGGCTATAAGAAGATTGCCAGCATGGTAGCCAAGACCATACAGCAGTTTAACAGGACAGGTTCCACTCGGAACAGGCCTTGCCATGGTCGACTAAAGAAGTTGAGTACACGTGCTCAGCGTCATATCCAGAGGTTGTCTTTGGAAACTAGACATATGAGTGCTGCCAGCATTGCTGCAGAGGTTGAAGGGGTGTCAACCCCTTCAACTCAGACCATACGCCGCACACTGCATCAAATTGGTCTGCATGGCTGTCGTCCCAGAAGGAAGCTCCTTCTAATGCCCAGTACACAGGATCAGACATTGATTGGACATTCCGGCCACAAAATCTGTCTAATTTTTTCAGACGGATTTTGGGCCAAACTTGTCTTGCATACACACAGTCGCACAAAGTTGTCGGAAAATCCGATCGTTCTGAATGTGGTGATGTTAAACACGTACGTCGGGACTATAAACGGGGCAGTAGCCAATAGCTTTCGTCTCTTAATTTATTCTGAGCATGCGTGGCACTTTGTGCAACGGATTTGTGTACACACGATCAGAATTTAAACGATCGGATTTTGTTGTCGGAAAATTTTATATCCTGCTCTCAAACTTTGTGTGTCGAAAATTCAGACGGAAAAAGTCCGATTGAGCCCACACACGATCGGAATTTCCCACAACACAATCCGATCACACTTTTTCCGTCGGAAAATCCGACCGTGTGTGCAGGGCATAAGGATGATGCACAAACAGTTTGCTAAAGACAAGCAGATTAAGGACATGGATTACTAGAACCATGTCCTGTGGTCTGATGAGACCAAGATAATCTTATTTGGTTCAGGTGGTAACAAGCGTGTGTGGCGGCAATCAGGTGAGGAGTACAAAGACATGTGGGTCTTGCCTACAGTCAAGAATGGTGGTGGGAGTGTGATGGTCTGGGGCTGCATGACTGCTGCCCACACTGGGGAGCTACAGTTCATTGAGGGAACCATGAATGCCAAAATACTGAAGCAGAGCATGATCCCCTCCCTCCCGAAACTGGGCCGCAGGGCAGTATTCCAACATGATAACGACTCCAAACACACCTCCAAGACAACCACTGCCTTGCTAAAGAAGCTGAGGGTAAAGGTGATGGACTGGCCGAGCATGTCTCCAGACCTAAACCCTATTGAGCATCTGTGGGGCATCCTCAAATGGAAAGCGGAGGAGTGCAAGGTCTATAACATCCACCAGCTCCGTAATGTCTTCATGGAGGAGTGGAAGAGGACTCCATTGGCAACCTGTGAAGCTCTGGTGAACTCCATGCCCAAGAGGGTTAAGGCAGTGCTGGAAAATAATGGTGGCCACACAAAATATTGACACTTTGGGCCCAATTTGGACATTTTCACGGATGTACTCACTTTTTGGCTGTGTGTTGAGTTATTTTGAGGGGTCAGCAAATTTAAAAAACTATTATACAAGCTGCACACTCACTACTTTACATTGTAGCAAAGTGTAATTTCTCCAGTGTTGTCACATGAAAAGGTATAATAAAATATTTACAAAAATGTGAGGGGTGTATGTGGGTGGTATTATGGATAATTCTATCCATATGCACCCCTGTCCTCTCTACTTTGTTCTGCCATTCTCTGGAACACATGGGGCCTCAGAATATCCTCCTGGGAGTGAGTGAGGGGGATCTCACCATCCTTGACAGATGAACAATCTATATTTATATATACTGTGACCTCTGTGCTGATGGTTCTGTAAGTACGAGACTTTGCGATCATTCTCTTGAACTATGAATATGTCATACTCCTGGTTCGATATCTAACCATGCTATGTTCTGTTATAGAATGCTTTTAATCTTATGATACTCTCTTTGAATATGCCCCCGAAAAAGTGATTTAAGTTTTGTCCTGAAACGCGCCGGGCATAAGAGACAACATCTGAAAATACAGCAATACTTTCATATCAGCAATTTTTCATACTATGTCATGTCTTGTTTTAATATGGTGGTGTATGCAGCGGTCTTTTATCTATATATTAAATAAAATTGTGTTTTTTTACAGTATTATTTTGGTTTATCTCCTGTGTAGCCATTAAAGTTCGACTGTACCGGGGGGTACCTGTTTATAAATTTGTTCACAAGGGATGTTGGCAACAATTTATTTCATATATACAGTCTAAGGTGTATATTGTAGGTATGGCATCCGTGCTTTAAAGCTTAGGTTTTTAGGCAGGTGTAATCTACTTTATCCACTGCAGGTAGTGCTCATCTGCAATGGCTTTGTAGCTTGAGAGGATGTCAAGAGGAACACAGTTCCTCTATGGTTTCCTGGGTCACTGGGGAAGCAATCTGGTTGGATGCTGTCGCCCCATGTGACTCTGGCAGCCATCTTGTTTCAGACAGAGTCTATTTAAAGTGTTTGTAATAGCAAGTTTTTTGCGTAAATGTAACAAAAACCTTCTGTGTGCAGCAGGCACCCCAGCCCCCCTAATACTTACCTGAGCCCCCTCTCGATCCACCAATGTCTACGAGAGCCTTGGCTTTCCGGGGACTTGCACACCTGATTGGCTTTTGGCAGCAGTGCGGGCCATTGTCTGTTAATCAAGTAAGCCAGTAAGCAAATCAGGAGATGGAGGGGGAGCGGACGGGGCCGAGCCACAGCTCCATGTGTGAATGGAGGGGCCATGAGCGCCAGCGTGGGACCCGAGAAGAGGGGGATCTGGGCTGCCCTGTGCAAAACCACTGCACAGAGCAGGTAAGTATGACATGTTTTTTATTTTTTTAAAACAAGACTTTAATAATATTATTAATAATAATAATAATAATAATAATATTGAGGCCTTTGGAGTGCTTTTGTGAGTTGTTAGAGCAGGGACAGGTACCCCGCCTGTTAGGGACAGAACTAGCGGTAGGGAGAGATTCTAGGCAAGGAGGGAAAGTGTAGGGTCGCAACAGCCTTCACACTGGGTTTGATGTGAACTGTTGCTGTTCTATTTCAATACAAGTTTTCCAATGCACCTGACTGTGTGAATTATTGCTGCCGCACCATGATGCATCCCACCTACAGGTTTTATTTTAGAGCTGCATCTGAGCACCACAAACAAAAAAACACTATTCAATTAATTTGTATTAGCAAATATAAGCAAACTCACCCATCCATCTATGTCTCCATGCTTTATTTTGTTGAGAGTTCACTTTGAAAAACACTCCCTAGCATTTCTGGCCATGGCCATCTTGAGTAAAGGCAGATGATTCAAGTAGCATCTGCTTGCTGGAATCCATCTGTCCTTAGCTCAAGCATGAAGGCAGGAGGGTATACTCATGCCGCGTACACACGAGCGGACTTTACGGCGGACTTTGTCCGGCGGACTGGATTTCGTCGGACAATTCGATGTGTGTGGGCTCCAGCGGACTTTGCTCAAAAGTTGGACAGACTTAGATTTGAAACTTGTTTAAAATTTATCCGTTGAAATCGAGTCCGGTCGAAAAGTCCGCCGTCTGTATGCTAGTTCGACGGACAAAAAGCCACGCTAGGGCAGCTATTGGCTACTGGCTATGAACTTCCTTGTTTTAGTCCGGTCGTACGTCATCACGTATGAATTCGACGGACTTTGGTGGATTGTGTGTAGGCAAGTCCGTTCATTCAGAAAGTCCGTCGTAAAGTACGTCGAAAAATCCGCCGGGCAAAGTCCGCCGTAAAGTCCGCTCGTGTGTACGCGGCATCAGGTAGAAAACTCCTCCTCCCCTCCAGAAGATTCCTGGGATGTATGCCATCATTTGCCAAGGCCTGGAAACTGAAGAAATGTAGAACAAAAAAGTTTAAATAAGTAAGTTAAATATGATATAACTTCCTATCTATTTACTATTGTTATCAGCATAGATTTTAAAATAGTCAATGTTGATTGAGTGAAGAGAGTGAAGTTCTGCTTTACGTTGAGCTCTCAGTAAATTTACATGTCTGCATAAATACATTTCTTTTTTTTTCAAAATTGTATCTTCATTGTTTTTTTTTCCTTTTAAACCAAAGAACAAATATAAAATTGTTACATAGTGCACAGTGCACAAATATCAAAAACAAAAAATAATATAATGAAATTAAACAAAGAAATAAAAGAAACAAGTAGACAATGTCCATACATACAGACCACAGAGATGATCTGTACAGCTTGACAAAAAGGAGAAAGAAATAACAACTCGTAGGTAAGTATTAAAAGTCAAAAACAGAGAGCCTTCATAAAAGTAAAAAGATAAATGATAAAAAACAAGAGGTTCAGGAAGGTACCAAAATGGCATATATAGTGACTAGGGGAGGAGAAAGGGAACATAATCAAGGATATTATGATATTAATACAATTTTATGATGTGACAGTTGGCATAGGGGACCCATATTCCGATTGATCCCAAAGTTCCCAAATGTTATCAAATTGGGGGATAGCATCATGTACAGAAGCCGTTAAATATTCCATCCTCCGAATCTCAGCCACCAGGTGAAGGAACCTGGACCACGAAGGGGGTGTATTAGACAACCAGCACAATGGAACAAGCCTTTTGGCAGCTAATAAAATATAGGAAATTAGTCGGATAACTTTTTTGGTTATGCCTGAGAAAGGAAGACCCAGTAGATAATGTAAGGGATCAAGCGGAAGGGACACATCCACCACCTTTTGTACCAGGAGCATCACCTCATGCCAAAAGGGTTGGATCATAGAACAGTTCCAAAAAATATGAAATAAAGAACCTGTGTCAGTTCCGCAACGCCAACAGCGCAACGGAACTGAGGAATCATATTTATGAATGACATCAGGGGTTTTATACCAAAACATGAGAATCTTAATGGATGTTTCCCTTTGGATTACACACTTGGAGGACTTGAAAGTAGAGGACCAGATCCTATCCTAAACCTGGACCGAAATGGGTCTATCTATCAAATGTGACCATCTCTTCATGTAATGGTGTGTAGTCTCGTTAAGAGGGGTTGACTCATGGAGGATACGGTTAATGGAGGATATTAAATGTAATTGAAGAGGACCTTGGGCGCATAAATACTCAAAAGCGGTTGGTTTATCAAGAGTCAGGGTAGAGGATTTGGAGTGAAACCAATGTCTAACCTGTAAGTAAAAATGAAATAGTTGGGGAGGTATATCAAATTTCTCACGTAGGGTATCATAAATACATTTCTTACGTCTCACAATATACAGAAACAGTATAAAAAAAAAGCTTTTATCATTAAAAAAAAAAATAATAATAATTGAGCTTCAGTCAAGTGACTTTGCCTAGGATGAGGAGATGCCATTAGTCTGCTGCAGGAAGGAGTAAGAGTTTACCTAACACCCAACTATCAACAACTAAAAAATGGCCCCTTTCAGTGGCACTGTGCCTTAATTGCAAGATTTAATAATTGTTCATTTTTGTCTAGTAAAACTGTTTCTACTCTCCTGTAAACAAAACCAACCCTTGTAATATGGATGTGGCCCCACGATAATTTTTTAGTTGCCTGAAGTTGGGCTTCAAGGCCCATTAACACCAGGGCATTGCAGTAATGCACGCATTATGTGCGTTGGTGCACTGCAGTGCCATTGTTTGTAAATGCCTTCCCAACATACCTCCATGTGTTGCCATGCACAATATCCTGTAAATTGCACCGCGTGTAAAAAAAATCCATCCTTTCTTGCGTTTGTTTCAGCCTTTTAAATTTGAATGGGTTGTTTAAAGCAGTGTGCAACAACATGATTCAAAACAATACAATGCAAGCATTGCTGAGCACTGCATTGTGGTTTCAATTTGCCCTGAGGCCTCATTCACATGGTCATAAAAAAAGCATAGTTACAGCCAATATTATTTACGGATCTGAACACAGCTGCATTGTTTTCAATGCAGACATTCACACAGGTGCATAAACATACACCAAGTTCAGATTCATAACTAAAAACTCAAAAAATCTGCATCTGAGAACATGTGTGTGTGTATATAACTAGAGAAAGAACGTGACAATTTTTACTCACTGAAAACGGATCTATTTAATGATCAATTACACAGGAACTTTTGATCCTTGCCTAATAATCAGTAACATTTTTATGGCCATGTGAATGGAGCCAGTCTCCTATTTCTCAGTGATCACTGCAACTTTGTAACTTTGCAACTGTACATTGTAGCATTTGCAGTTCTGTTTAACTTATTCCTAGTATCTTCTCACACCCTCCATTTTGCACTTTGTAAAGGAGATTCAACCAGGGACGTTCCATCCTTTAAGGGCGCACGGGCGCCGCCCCCCCATCCGTGCGTCCGGCCCCCCAGGACTTCGGATGCGTGAATTCCAATGGTGGGGGGGTTTGAAGCACATTATATAGGCTCTAATAGGCTTCAAAATAGGGTGTGCTCAGGGCACAAAGCACTGCGAACCGAGCCCACCCAGTTGTGTATATTTTCACACTGTATCTCCTCCCCACCAATCAGGAAGTGGGTCTAAGACCTGTTTCCCAATTGGCCGAAAGGAGAAGCGTTTTTATTTCCCCGTTGAGGAGGAGGGACTTAAGCAGCGGTGATGTCTGCGGAGGAGAGCAGGGGTAGGGGAAGCCGCCTATGATGCCCGCCGCTTGTGAAGCCCGCCATAGATGGGGTAAGTGCTCCGGACCCGACCGGCCAACTGACCGGACCGGGGGGTAGGGGGGCACTGTTTGCTGCCCCCCCCAAAAAAAAATTACCACCACCTGCCACTGGACTAACAAATCTGAACTTAGCACTTAAACTTAGCAGAAAAGTGTGCAAAAGGAAAAGAAGACAAATGATTGTGACAGTGAATTACAGGTGCAATAAATATTATTGTGTCAAATGGTTTGTGAATCCTTAGGAATTTTCTGAATTTTGGCACAAAATGTGATAAGATCTTCCAAGTCATATAATAATTAAATACATTATTTAACCAGTGGCAAAGAAACCGTTTTAGATTACCATTTGATCAGCAAAGATGTTTATGGCAAAGTCAAAGACGTATGCCATCATGCAGTCAGTGTAGGACAGGCCATACACAAAGAAAATTTTTTTCCTGCAACCAAGGGAGCCACCCCTGCCAGGTAAGACCGTGGTTTTTGCTAGAGGCTACACCAGCTAGCGATAATTGCATGTTATATACGACAGCCTGGTTGTATCCAAGTTGATTGATCAATTAACTTGGTACATTTAGCCTGCCCATACATGGTTAGAATCTCGCCCGGTTCCTGCTGAAATGGCCAAGATTCAAACCGTCTATGGCTGGCCTAAAGGCTCATACACCCAAGAGAATATCGGACGAATGATTGCCCGTTTTTTTACATGCTAGTCTCATATTGAAAACAAAGAGGTTACTAAAGTTACGATATTGTATTGTATTCTTTTGTTTCCAAGCATGCGTGGTCTTTGTCACCATGCTAATTACACGAAAATCGTTTTGTTCTGTTATTTTACGAGAAATATTTCCGGGCTTGTCCCTTTGGATATTTTTGCATGAACTGTTGTGATCGGTTCTTGAAAGCTGTGTGCTAATAAATAGATTATCTGACAATAGCTCCAAATGCATTTTTTTTATTCAATTTTCTCATCATGTGTACTAGGCATAAGTCAGGTGCTTCAAAAAGTCAAAAGTTCCAATCAGTTCAGGTGTGACCTGCCCGGCTGTATAAAAGCACACAATTACAATTTGTGAAACTCGCTCTTCACTGAATGAATCAATAAACATCTCTGAGGATCAATAAAATGTCAATAAAAGTAAACATGCCAATAATGATATGGGCAGTAGCAGCTGGTGTTTTTTTTTGGGGGAGGGGGTGGCAAACAATGTACCCACAGCCACCCCCCCGGTCGGTCGGGCCACCCACACACCCCTCCTCTGGTCGGTCGATCACCAGCCCCGCACTTACCCCATCTATGGTGCATCTCCCTGCGTCTCCTCCTCGGCATCATGGCAGCGAAGCCCCTCCTCCTAGGCCAATAGGATCGCTTCTGCTTTCGACCAATCTGGAAACGAGTCTCAAGACCCGCTTTCTGATTGGTCAGGAGGAGAATCAATGTGACAAGCGAAAACTGGGTGGGCTCTGGGCGGAAGCCTATTAAAGCCTCTGGCTCTAATCACGTGCTGCAAAAAAAAACCCATTGGGATCCATGCATCTGGCCCCCATGTAGATTGGGGGGCTGGATGCATGGATAGGGGGCCCTGCATTACGGGCCACCACTGGATATGGGGGTTGCCACTTACGAGCCATTTCTGAACATACTATTTGCCTGGCTACTATGAAAACCACTGTCTTCAAAACTTTCTGAGTTAGGCCCCTTTCACACTGAGGCGTTTTTCAGGCGTTTTAGCGCTAAAATTACCGCCTAAATACTGCATGAAAAATGCCCCACATGTATCTCAGTGTAACCTTTCACACTGAGGCGTTGCGCTGGCTGTACGTTGGAAAAAATCCTGCTAACAGCTTTTTTGGAGCATCTTTGGGGCGCATAAAATAGCGCTGTAAAAACGTCTATCCCAATTGAAATGAATGGGAAACGCTGTAAAACTGCGGTAATACCGTGGTAAAAACGCTTTAAAACCGCCCAGAAGCTGTGGGAAAGGTCACATGACCGCATGGTCACATGGTCAGATTTGCTGACGCTAACGCTTAAAAAACGATATAAAAACGTGATTAAAACGCATGGGCATTAGCGCTATTTTTAACGCTAATAACACTCATCGTTTTTACCGCAGTTTTGCCACGCCTCGGTGTGAAAGGGGCCTTACTAATCAGGAGCAAATATGCAGATTAGGAAAGTCAAATGTCCTTATCTACATTAGCTGATCTGGGTTAGTATAATCAGCATCGCTGATTACACAATGCGATATTTACATTGGCTTTGAGCAGTGACAGTGGCCAATGGGACCGCCGTATGCTGGTACACATGTAAGAGTTGCATGTCATTAATTATGGCCAAATATATGGCTCTGGGTGCGCTCGCATCCTGTGGGGGAGATTTACTAAAAATGGTGCACATAGAATCTGGTGCAGCTGTGCATTGCAAACAATCAGCTTCTAACTTCAGCTTGTTCAATTAAAGCGGAGGTCGGCCGACATTTTTTTTTTAAAGTCAGCAGCTACAAATACTGCAGCTGCTGACTTTTAAAATAAGGACACTTACCTGTCCAGGGTGCCCCCGCGATGTCGGCACCTGAGGCCGAACCTTCCTTCGGTCCTCGGGTGCTGCCGCCGCCATCTTCGGTGGGGGAATCAGGAAGTGAAGTCTTGTGGCTTCACTTCCTGGTTCCTTACTGCGCATGCGCGTGTCGCGCTGCGCAACCTGCATGGTCCCTGCTGTCTCTGGGACCCGTGTGTCTCCCAGCAAACAGTAAGGGGGACGGGAAGTGGTGTAGACCCCCTGCAGGAGTCTATGCCCCGAAGTGGGAGCAAATACCTGTATTATACAGGTATCTGCACCACCCTCCTCCCTGAAAGGTGCCAAATGTGAGGGGGGGAGGGTTCCGAAAAGCGGAAGTTATATTTTTGTGTGGAACTCTGCTTTAAGCTTTGACAATCAGCCCACGTTCACATTGGGCCGATTTGACATGTCAAATCGAGTGCCAAATCGGAGCCTATTGGCGACTTTGGAGGCGATTTCAATAGACATCTGTGCATGAACCCGCACAGATGTCTGTCAAATTGCCCCGAAGTCGGACTGAAATGCCAGTTTAAAATCATGCGAGTTCAGCTGAACTCGCACAATTTCAAACCCGCCCTCAGTGTGAACGAGGACTAAGGCTCAGTTCACACTGCCGCGACCTGAAAGTCGCACAACTTGCAGTCCGACTTTGCCAGGCAACTTCCTGGCAACTTGAAAACTACTTTGATAGCATAGTATAGAAGTATAGACGAGAATAGAAGTCGGAGCAACTTTTAGTAGCGCTTGCTGACTGTACTCTTGCTGACTGTATAACTTACATATACGGCGGCAAGGTGGCTCTGCTGCGCAGGATCATGTACTGTACCTAGTACGTGATCCTGCACTTCTAGGACTGGAGCACGAGCGCCACCGCTGACCCGCTCCAGCTGTGATTATACACAGCGGGAGCTGATCGACAGGTACTGCAGACTCGATGTCCGCCGGCACCAACCAATCCTTCGGTACAGAGGGAGAACTGCAATCTGCCATTCTGTCAGTACAGAAGGCATGGATCCTGTGTCTCTGCAAAGCAGGAACACTGATCCATGCCTTCCACTAGTACAAACAACTCCCCCACAGTAAAGAAACACTGGCTAGGCACACAGTTAACCCTTTGATCGCCTCCGATGTTAACCCTGTCCCAGTCAGTGTCATTAGTACAGTGACACTGCATATTTTTAGCACTGATCACTGTCTTAGTGTCAATGGTTCCCAAAAAGTGTCAGTTGGTGCCTGATTTGTCCGCCGCAATATCACAGTCGCGGATCGCCGCCATTACTAGTAAAAGAAAATAATAATAATAAAAAAAATATTAAAATATCTATTAGTTTTTAAACATTATAACTTTTGTGGAAACCAATCGATATACGCTTATTGTGATTTTTTTTTTTACCAAAAATATGTATCAGAATACATATTGGCCTAAATTTTTGACAAAATTAGATTTCTTCCATTTTTTTTATTGGGTATATTTTACCCCTTTTTGGCACTCAGTACAACAACTACTGGGTCACCTCTTTGTGGTATCTACCCCGATGACACCTACATTTTTCCTGTTGGGCCAATCCCCTCTGAAAATGTATAAATCCTACACAAAGATGCTGCTCCATATCCTTACGGCTGCATGCTGTCTTTTAGCTCTTAATTGGAAAAAACGCTCCCCTCCTTCCTCAGATGCCTTGTATCCTAAGATTAAAGATGTGGAGTTGATGGAGAAACTGACTGCTCTAATACAGGACAGACTGGAAGTTCACAATCGTGTTTGGGAATTATGGTATACCCAGAAGGACCTACCCTAAATCCCCCCCCCCCCTTTTTTTCTTCCCTCCTCCCCCTTTTTACTCTTATTTGTTTTCCTCTCTTTTCCTTTTACCTTTTCTTTTTATTCTTTTATTAACATTTCTTCTTTTAATGACGATATCCTGCACTATAATGTTCTAGTAGTTTTATGCCGTGTACACACGAGCGGACTTCTCGTCGGACTGAACTCAGAAGGAATTTTCAACGGAGTTCTGATGAAACGGACTTGCCTACACACGATCCCACCAAAGTCCGATCTTTTCGAACGTGATGACGTACGACCGGACTAAAAAAAGGAAGTTCAATAGCCAGTAGCCAATAGCTGCCCTTGTGTCATTTTCGGTCCGTCGGACTAGCATACAGACGAACGTTTTTTTCTATAGGAATTGAGTCCGTTGGAAAGATTTGAAACATGTTCTATTTCTAAGGTCCGTCAGATTTTTTGACAGAAAAGGTCCGATGAAGCCCACACACGATTGGAATGTCCGACGGATTCGTTCCGTCTGACCTTTTCTGACGGAAAGTCCGGTTGTGTGTACGCGGCATTCTAGTTTTAACCGGGAACCTGCTTGTTTTTGAGAATTTTTTCAGCTTGGATATTGCAGCTGCCACTGTTGTGGCTATTTCAAAATGTTTTTCCTGCATTATGAGTGCTCTTTACTTGTTATGAACATAGTGTTCATATTCTTGAATGTTCTTTTTCTTTGTTTTTGGAAAAAATTATCAATAAAAATTGTTATTAAAAAAAACGCAGGAGATCAAATACCATCAAAAGAAAGCTCTATTTGTGGGGAAAAAAGGACATCAATTCTACTTGGATACAGCATCGCACGACCGCGCAATTGTCAGTTAAAAAAAATGCAGCGCCATGTCGCAAAGGCCTGGTCATGAAGCAGGGTAAATCTTCTGGAGGTGAAGTGGTTAAGACAGCGCTCATTTACTAACACGGGATTTCACATGTCATGCGACTTGGGGTCTCACATGTTGGATCTCAATTAGCAGAAAGTGTGAACCGAGCCTAAGCCCCCGTTCCCACCAGTGCCATTTGTCATGCGCTTTGTGTAAAAGTGCCCCTCGCGCTACTTGGGGTAACTAAAAAATGTACTAAGTGTCAGAAAACCAGTGATGATTAAAAAGTGAAAGTGCAGCAAAACCTATTAGTGTTCACATAACACAAGAAAAATAAATGTATGAATAAAGTGATCTCGATAAGGAACCATAAAATCACTGTAAAAATACACAGTAAAAACACACAATTAATAATTAACAAGGTGAGAGACTAGAATTTGAAGAGGCAATTCATGGAACTACTCATGGACATTACTATGCTTTTCTTTTGCCAACCATTTTATTCATATATCGGACACACCATTCTATGTACTTAGTTTTCTCTTTTTTCTTCTATAGGACCTGATTGGCCCTTCTTTTCTGCAATTTATTTACCTGGATCAGGACTTTAATTATATTAATTGGACACATATTGCACACTCATTTTTGCACTTTACTTATGCAACATTTTTATATATATTTGTATATATGTTTGTTCTTTCTCTTTGAGGAGACACTTATTTTTGGTACACTATAATTTTGCACTTTATCTACTTTTTCAGTGGAATATTTAGTGTGTTTTTACTGTGTGTTTTTACAGTGATTTTATTGTTCCTGCGCGAGATCACTTTATTCATACATTGCCATGCGCTTTGACAGTTCCAAGTCGAACCCCATTGTCGGTAATGGAGCCGGTAAAATTGCCGCGACTCATGTCGCAGCGAGTTTGAAAAAGGTTCCTACGCTCCTTTTTGCCAATTTCATTGCGACTTGCATAGACTTCTGTTGTATGAAGTCACAAGCTGCAATGAAACCGACTGACGTGCCGCTTTGAAAGTAGTGCAATTTCAAAACCGGGGGCTAAAACCTGGAAGCTGATTGGTTACAATGCACAGCTGCACCAGAATTTATGTGCACCAGTTTTAGTAAATCTCTTCCCTTATATTTTTTATCTCCTGTCAAATGCAGGGCAGATTTGATACAGCTGTGTGTGTATAGGCCCATGGGCAACATTAGTACTGCATTCAGATGCGTGCAAAAGCCTGCTCTAAGTCCGTGTGAAGGAGCCCATAAGATTATGATAGTTCTGGTTTGATGAGCCATGCAGCTCTCCAAGCTGCTCTTTTTAGGCGATGTGGTTATTTACAGAGATTGCCCACTAGAGGTCTCTAATCATTGCTAGCATTGAAAACCTTGAAGTATTGGCCAAGCAGCAGCGATCATAAATACCACTGAAGTAGTTATGTGTGTTGGGAGAAAACTTTTAGAGCATGTATCTGCAGAGTTTAAAATCCTAATCAGTTTATATTTACACAGTAAAATTAGTTTTAATAACAATTATGAAACGAAAGATACACCTATGGCACATAAGCCAAATAGTATTCAAAACAAAAACTAAGTAAAGGCCTAAATTGCCAATACAGAAGTCTGAAAGGATCAAGGATTTTCCTGTGTAACAATTAGGCATGGTCATATGACCGCACTTCCACATAAGACGGAAAAGCTCAGTTTGTTTTATAATAAATGCTTTTCTTGTTATGATACACCAAATAACAGACAAAGCTCTGATTGTCCGAAAATTGTTTTGCTAAGCAACAAACATTAATTTGCTTGTAACACTGGCAACTGCACTTGGCAGCTAAGGGGTCATTACCAAAGTCGCAGCCCATCACTCTCAATTATACTTTCTGGCATTTTAATGGAGGCTGCATTGTGAATTGAAAGCCACACTGAAATGATGATACCAAATAAATATAATAAATAATTATAAAGATCATGGGTTTGTGTTCAGCTAAAGCACATTTTTTTCTTTAATACAATTTACTACTTAGAAGATCTTTTGAGTATAGTCCTGATAGCGCATTCATTTTAAACATCAGGTTAATTGTATCTACAAGAATTTAAAGCAGTATTAATCTGAAAAGCAAACATGTATTATATTGCAGCTTACTAATTCTTAGTTGTAATGGCTGCATTCATTTCCTGTATTTCTTCTATTTTCATCTGGTGATCTGGCCAGTGCATCTGTTGTTTTTTATTTATTTTTTTCCAAAAGAAAAGCTCTCTTGCAGTTACATGGGTGAGACAAACCATTTAGCACTGGCAGGGGTGCCCAAAATGATCAGCTCTTATATATTTATGTGAAACCTTTATCCCAAAAGAAAAAATTGGGGGTGGGGGATTTACTAAAATTTCAGAGTGCAAAATCTGGTGCAGCTCTGCATAGAAACCAACCAGATTTTAGGTTTTAGGCTGGGTTCACACTCCAACATTGGGAGCATGAAGTGTTACAATCAATGTTTCCATATTGCCCTGTACACACGGTCGGATTTTCCGACGGAAAATGTGTGATAGGACCTTGTTGTCAGAAATTCCGACCGTGTGTAGGCTCCATCACACATTTTCCATCGGAATTTCCGACACACAAAGTTTGAGAGCAGGCTAAAAAAATTTCCGACAACAAAACCCGTTGCCGGAAATTCCGATCGTGTGTACACAAATCCGACGCACAAAGTGCCACGCATGCTCAGAATAAATTAAGAGACAAAAGCTATTGGCTACTGCCCCATTTATAGTCCCGACGTACGTGTTTTACGTCACGATCGGATTTTCTGACAACTTTGTGTGACCGTGTGTATGCAAGACAAGTTTGAGCCAACATCTGTCGGAAAAAATCCATGGATTTTGTTGTCGGAATGTCCAATCAATGTCCGACCGTGTGTACGGGGCATAAGAGAGCCGTCTTAACCTCCCTGCCGGTTTTCCCGAGTGTGGCTCCGGGTTAAATTTCAGCACCATTAGCGGTAACCCCGAGCCACACTCGGGATTACATCTCAGGATCCTGGTGCGGTATACTTACCTTGTCCCCAGGATCCTGCGATGTCCCCCGCTGTGTCCGTGGGCTGTGTCCTCCACCCGATGCCTCTCTGCGCTGGACTCGGTTCCCTGCGAGCGTCGCGTGGGGGCAGAGTTGGTGGCAAATTCAAAAAAATTAAAAATCATAATACATACGGAACACTGTAATCTTACAGATTACATTACTGTATTAAATTATTTCACATCCCTTTTGTCCCCAGCGCTTTGTCCAATGCCCTGCATGCAGTTTTATATTATATATACTGTTCTTTCTGCCTGGAAACTTGAGATTGTCCATAGCAACCAAAAAGTGTCCCTTTACGTCAAAAGTGGTTTTAGACCAGCTAGAAAACAGCGATAGTAAATTAGAACACTTGCAAAATTGAGCGATAGTGAATTATGGGGAAATTAATTTTATTATTATTATATTATTATTTTGTATAATTATTTATATTTATTTATTATATTATAATTTATAATTTTGTGTTTCAAACTTCATTATACCCGGGATATCTACTAGACTCTTGGTAGACAGATTTAAGTGTGTTATTGCTACGAATTACAGGCCTACAATATAAAAACGCCAAATTTCTATGCAAAATAATTGTACCGCTTTGAGACACAAAAATCTGACATAATCTTACCGCCAGGGAGGTTAACTGGTCTGATACAAGTCGGTCCGACTTTGAAAATGCTCCCTGCACTACTTTGGTCGAACTTTGATCCTACTTCAGCCCATTGAATAATACTAAAGTCGGATCAAAGTCAGATCGTAGTCTTAACTGATCCAACTTTGGCATGTGACTTGTGCTCTGATAAACTTGAAGGGAAACCCTACGCCAATTTTTTTTTTAAACAGCATGGGTTCCCCCTCCAAGAGCATACCAGGCTCTTCGGTCTAGTATGGATTTTAAGGGGAACCCCCATGCCAAAAAAAACGGCGTGGGGTCCCCCCAAAATCCATACCAGACCTTTATCCAAGCATGCAGCCCAGCAGGTCTGGAAAAGGAAGGGACGAGGAAGGGACGAGCAAGCAACCCCCCCACCTGAACCGTACCAGGCCTCATGCCCTCAACATGGGGGGGTGCTTTTGGGCAGGGGGGGGGCCTTGCATCCCCCCACCCCAAAGCACCTTGTCCCCATGTTGATGAGGATAAGATGAGGATAAGGGCCTCTTCCCGACAACCCTGGCTGTTGGTTGTTGGGGTCTGCGGGGGGGGCTTATCGGAATCTGGAAGCCCCCTTTAACAAGGGGGCTCCCATATCCCAACCCCCCAACCTATGTGAATGAGTACGGGGAACGTTTTCTGCCTCTGCCGGTTCTTCTTCCCTCTCTGGCTCCGCTGATGTCTTCTAGCCCTCTCTGGTTCTTCTCCCTCTGTCAGCTGTCTTCTGCCTCTGCCTGGTCTTGTCCGCTGTCTTCTAGCTCTTTTGCCGGGTCTTCTCCGCTGTCTTCTCCCTTTATGCGTCCTCTGATATTGACTCAATGCTCTCACCCAGCATCGAGCGGCGATTGAAAAGAGAAATGCGAGTGCTATTAATAAGAGTTTAACAATAAAGATAATCATCCAAAAAAAAAAAAAAAATGTTAACAGTTGGAACTCCGCTTTAAGATAAAAAGCCTTCTGTGTGCAGCAGCCCCCTCACCCCCCCCCCCTTCCAATACTTACCTGACCCTCATCTCTCGCCAGCGATGTCCACAAGTGTCTCGGTTGTCTGAGACTCTCCCTCCTGATTGGCTGAGACACAGCAGCGTCGCCATTGGCTTCCGCTGCTGTCAGGGGGGCGGCCTGCAGCTCCATGTCTGAATAGACACAGGGAGCTGTGACTCAGCTCGGTTGCCCCCATAGCAAACTGCTTGCTGTGGGGGCACTCGATAGGAGGGGGGGGCCAGAAGCACAAAAGAGGGACCCGAGAAGAGCAGAATCTGGGCCGCTCTGTACAAAACCAACTATACAGAGCAGGTAAGTATATCATGTTTGTTATGTTTATTTAAAAAAAATAGACTTCACTTAAATCTACAATGCAGGAGTGCAAGAGGGCAGTTTCTATATTTATAACCCTTTTTAAAACAGACATTGTTCAAATCTAGTTTATAGCTGATAATGAAGAACTGCGAGCACAATGCAGAGAGAGTTAATTATTTTTAACATTACTCCACAAGTCCTCATCATAAACATTACAAAGTAGGGAGAGCATGTAAGGTTTTTTAAGCAAGTAAAAAAGCACTTAAAAATATTTAAATATTTTTACTTTGCAATGTTAATGGGAAAATGTAACAAATATAAAAGTAACAAATGTAAAGTGCATTAAATAGAAAGGGGAAAGACTACTGCGCTGTATAACACACAAAGGGTACCTTATACAAAATATTGATATTAGATTGTGACAAAAAATATATAATATAGTGAAAATTAGGGTGTAGCCAAAGCAGCCACTCAAAGTGAGATACACACACTTTACAACAATAATTATAAATATAAATGAGCAGCGCTGTGAGTAACTGTATAGTTGTGAAAATATAGGGCGTGCTGACGTGCTGCATCTACCGTCTGCAGGTCGGGTGTTCGCCTCTAGCCAGCCGGCTTTCCATGTTCTTATGCATCTACCACATTGTAAGTGTGATTTTAATTTGTTTTAATAAAATTTAAACCAGGATTACGCTATGGTGTTCTCCTCTTTCTCTTCGGTGTATCTCTAATGAGAACAACCCCCAGCTAGGAGTTTATCATCCCTACGCTAGAGGGATTGCCTGGTACTTGGTGGACATCGGGTATTATTCCGAGGTATATGAAGTGGCATGCCGTTGTCTTCATCCTATGAAAGGCCCTGACTGGGTTAAGGTCGCAAGCCCCCTTATGCTTGCCGTTTGGTAAGCGCGCATTTCAATTCTAGTCATCACAGTGGTGCGGTGAAGGATCCACTTTTTTATCTGCATTTCCTGCCTTCAGACTGGGGCCTGTGCCTATGTCTTTTCACTATATCCGTCTGGACTATAACTAATGTGATAGGACTGTTTATTATACACCTATATTTTTGATTTAGGGACTATGGTATCCATTTGAATTGAGGTTTATTTATTTATCCCATTTACACTGCTATATTTTCACAACTATACAGTTACTCACAGCGCTGCTCATTTATATTTATAACAAATGTAAAGTAGTTATCCCAAAGTAGTTATAGTAGTAGTTATAAAGTAGTTATCCCAGTTTGGCTGCAAAAGTGGAAATACACTTAAAGTGGATGTAAACCCGAATTTTTTTTTTAATGAAGACTTCTACCTGGTAGAGTAGAGGATGTCAAGTCATCTGTCTTGCCATGAAGAGTTAATCCAGCTCTGAGCAATCCTCTTGTCTTTTTTTTACTGTGATAAAAAAACGACACAGAGAAATCTATGTCGCCACTTCCTCCACTGCTATGACTGACATTGTATTTCCTTATCTCATACACTAGCATGAGAGCAGAGTGTGTCTACGGCACTGAGTGTATGACATGCGCAGGAAGGAGTGCATATGACTGGGGGCCGTGAGTGCACTCTCCTTCTGCTGTGCGTGCGCTCTCCTTCACTCTACAGGCGCGAGGTTCGGCCTCGGGACGCTGCCTGGCCAAGGGGAGTGTAGAAGTGGGAGGGGAGTCATGTGACGTCATGACTCCACCCACCGAGCATGGGCAAATAGACCCACCCACCAATCATGGAGATTTGCGGGGCTCCTACAGATGAAGGGGGTGACATTGCTAAGGTAGGGATACATGCAGGAGGCTCCTATATATGCATAGATTTATACTGTGCCATTAGTTGATGCAGGGTTTACATCCACTTTAAAGTTTCACTGAGTACCAATTCTACTACATATTGTCTTTTATTGAACATAGCTTTGCTCTAATAGTATTAGTACCCTAAACATTTAGCTAGATTTAAACAACTGCAAGGGCATCAAAGTATGTATAAATTCACAATAATTGCAAATTAAATAGCATGAAACAAGACTAATTTTAAGTCATTTGTGAACTAGACAATTTTCTTGATAGCATCTGGTTTTTGAGGAACAAAAAAAAAAAATCCATTGTCCGTCTGACTAAAATAACGCCTCAGGTTTTCTCCGCACACATTATTTTCAACTTTTCATCCTGTGTAATTTCTCCTTACATTATACCGGTTTATCATAAAAGAAATCACTTAATGTACATGAAAAGATTTTTAGCAAAATTTTGTTTAGTAAGCTGCAGTAGCAATCATTTTGTTTAATTGCACACAATGCATCTAAGAGACTATCGGAATATTTTTTCAGATAATTATTTTAATTTTTCTTTTGCTGTTTCTGTTAAATTAAGGAAACTTTAATAACCAAGGATGAATATATCCTTGGAAATGAAGCACTCCACAAGACACTTCTGGTGCAAAACAGACAGTAGTAGGTATTTATTATGACCAATGTTTCGGTAGGATGGAGGACACTTTTCTCAAGGTGACACTTAAAGTGGTTCTAAAGGCAGACTTTTTTTACCTTAATGCATTCTGTGCTGCAGGATCCCCCCCAGCCCCCCCCCCCCCCCCAGACATCAAGTAGGTAGGAGGCAGACAAGCGGAGCTTCCCCTTTTGGGTGGAGCTCCGCATTAACTACATGAACAATCATTCTGTACAGCAAAGAAACAGTGGAAAAAATACTACATACATAAAGTAACAAAGCTGTCCTGTGCATATAATATATCTGCTAGATTGATGCCTCCCCAGCACTATGGCCCCTCTACACCCCAGATATCCCCCCAGCACTCTGACCCCTCTACACCCCAGATATCCCCCCAGCACTCCGACCCCTCTACACCTCAGATATCCCCCCAGCACTCTGACCCCTCTACACCCCAGATATCCCCCCAGCACTCCGACCCCTGTACACCCCAGATATCCCCCCAGCACTCTGACCCCTCTACACCTCAGATATCCCCCCAACACTCTGACCTCTCTACACCCCAGATATTCCCCCCCCCCCCAGCACTCTGACCCCTCTACATCCCAGATATCCCCCCCAGCACTCTGACCCCTCTACACCCCAGATATAACCCCCCAGCACTCTGACCCCTCTACATCCCGGATATCCCCCCCAGCACTCTGACCATCTACATCCCAGATATCCCCCCAGCACTCTGACCCCTCTACATCCCAGATATCCCCCCCCCCCAGCACTCTGACCCCTCTACACCCCAGATATCTCCCCCAGCACTCTGACCATCTACATCCCAGATATCCCCCCAGCACTCTGACCCCTCTACACCCCAGATATTCCCCCCAGCACTCTGACCCCTCTACATCCCAGATATCCCCCCCAGTACTCTGACCCCTCTACTCCCCAGATATCCCCCCAGCACTCTGACCCCTCTACATCTCAGATCCCCCCCCCCCCCGCAGCACTCTGACCCCTCTACACCCCAGATATCCCCCCAGCACTCTGACCCCTCTACACCACAGATATCCCCCAGCACTCTGACCCCTCTACACCCCAGATATCCCCCCAACACTATGACCTCTCTACACCGCAGATATTCCCCCCCCCAGCACTCTGACCCCTCTACATCCCAGATATCCCCCCCAGCACTCTGACCCCTCTACACCCCAGATATCCCCCCCAGCACTCTGACCATCTACATCCCAGATATAACCCCCCAGCACTCTGACCCCTCTACATCCCAGATATCCCCCCCAGCACTCTGACCATCTACATCCCAGATATCCCCCCAGCACTCTGACCCCTCTACATCCCAGATATCCCCCCCCCCCCAGCACTCTGACCCCTCTACACCCCAGATATCTCCCCCAGCACTCTGACCATCTACATCCCAGATATCCCCCCAGCACTCTGACCCCTCTCTACACCCCAGATATTCCCCCCAGCACTCTGATCCCTCTACATCCCAGATATCCCCCCAGCACTCTGACCCCTCTACACCCCAGATATCCCCCCAGCACGCTGACCCCTCTACATCCCAGATCCCCCCCCCCCCAGCACTCTGACCCCTCTACATCCCAGATATCCCCCCCAGCACTCTGACCCCTCTACACCCCAGATATTCCCCCCAGCACTCTGACCCCTCTACATCCCAGATATCCCCCCCCCCAGAACTCTGACCCCTCTACCCCACAGATATCCCCCCCCCAGCACTCTGACCTCACTACACCCTAGATATTCCCCCAGAACTGTTACCATATACCATAAGATACCCCTTGTATTGTGACCCCACTACATCCCTGATATCCCCCCAGCACTCTGACCTCTCTACATCCCTGATACCTCTAGCACTATAGCATTGCTACCCCCTATACACCCCAGACCCCCCCTCAGCATTGTTTTTCCCCATACACCCTTGATATCCCCCAGCACCATTATTCCATCCATGTAGTATCCCCTTTTCCAGTGGAGATACAGTGCATGTAAACTTTTGGCTACGTGCCCACCTGCAGCACTGGACTATACCAATGAAGCAGGCAGAAGGAGGGGCGGAGGAGGGAGCATCCCTCTGGGCATTCCAAGCCCTGCAGTGCAAACAGTGCTGGACAGCTGGGCTAACCATGACACCATCCACAATGCTACTTCCGCAGGTGGGCTCCTAGTGCTGCCAACTCAGCAGCTCCCACTCCAGCTCCTACCCTGCAGCCTCCGAGTCCCGAGCAGTAAGCCGCATGGGGCGGGGTCAGAGCATCACTGGCGCTCCGGCCCTGCCCCTCCCTGCTGACTGTGAAATAGCAGGTATCTTTCTGCACAGCACAGCGCACCACTGCCAGCCTGCCTACCCTGTGCATCCATCATGCTCAGTGCCATCATGTGGCCCACAATTTTGGGGCAGCGTGGGCTCAAGGACCCGCTGTTATGGGGAAAGTGTAGGGGCCCCCCATGCAGCTGGGGCCCCTGGGCAGTGCCCAGGTGTTCCCACTCATTAAGACAGCCCTGGGGGCGGGGCTGAGTCCTGCTGTCTGTATCCATCGACAGTGGGGCTCGGGAGCGTGCACACATGGGTGCCCCCCATGGAAAACCGCTTTCTGTGGGGGCACCCGCCGAAGAGGAGGGGCCTGGAGCGTCGGCAGGGGATCCCAGAGGAAGAAGAGGATAGGGTCTCCTCGATGCAAAACCATTTCACAGAGCAGGTAAGACTGTTTGTTGTTTTTTTCAGGGAAAAAAAAAATAACAATCTTTAGAATAACTTTAAGCAGCTAGTGAGCAATATAAATACCCAGAGATACAAGTACTTCCCCTTAACACACCCATATAAGTGAAATAATGTCATTCCAAAATACAAAATGGTGTCAGACTTCAATAAGCTAGCATTCCTGTCCTGTTCCTGTCCTGTTCCTGTCTGTTTAGTGCAGTTTTCCAATGCCCATACACATATACCACAACACACACCTATATCTACAGTAATATTTATATATATATATATCTATATCTATATAGATATAAATAGATATATATATAATGGGGACGGAAAGTATTCAGACCCCCTTAAATTTTTCACTCTTTCTTATATTGCAGCAATTTGCTAAAATCATTTAAGTTGATTTTTTTCCTCATTAATGTACACACAGCACCCCATATTGACAGAAAAACACAGAATTGTTGACATTTTTGCAGATTTATTACAAACGAAAAACTGAAATATCACCTGGTCCTAAGTATTCAGACCCTTTGCCAAGTATTTAGTAGAAGCACCCTTTTGATCTAACACAGCCATGAGTCTTTTTGGGAAAGATGCAACAAGTTTTTCACACCTGGATTTGGGGATCCTCTGCCATGCCTCCTTGCAGATCCTCTCCAGTTCTGTCAGGTTGGAGGGTAAACGTTGGTGGACAGCCATTTTTAGGTCTCTCCAGAGATGCTCAATTGGGTTTAAGTCAGGGCTCTGGCTGGGCCATTCAAGAACAGTCAGAGTTGTTGTGAAGCCACTCCTTCCTTATTTTAGCTGTGTGCTTAGGGTCATTGTCTTGTTGGAAGGTAAACCTTCGGCCCAGTCTGAGGTCCTGAGCACTCTGGAGAAGGTTTTCATCCAGGATATCCTTGTACTTGGCCGCATTCACCTTTCCCTCGATTGCAACCAGTGGTCCTGTCCCTGCAGCTGAAAAACACCCCCACAGCATGATGCTGCCACCACCATGCTTCACTGTTGGGACTGTATTGGACAGGTGATGAGCAGTGCCTGGTTTTCTCCACACATACCGCTTAGAATTAAGGCCAAAAAGTTCTATCTTGGTCTCATCAGACCAGAGAATCTTATTTCTCACCATCTTGGAGTCCTTCAGGTGTTTTTTTAACAAACTCCATGCGGGCTTCTATGTGTCTTGTACTGAGGAGAGGCTTCCGTCGAGCCACTCTGCCATAAAGCCCCGACTGGTGGAGGGCTGCAGTGATGGTTGACTTTCTACAACTTTCTCCCATCTCCCGACTGCATCTCTGGAGCTCAGCCACAGTGATCTTTGGGTTCTTCTTTACCTCTCTCACCAAGGCTCTTCTCCCCCGATAGCTCAGTTTGGCCGGATGGCCAGCTCTAGGAAGGGATCTGGTCGTCCCAAACGTCTTTCATTTAAGGATTATGAAGGCCACTGCTCTTAGGAACCTTAAGTGCAACAGAAATGTTCTTGTAACCTTGGCCAGATCTGTGCCTTGCCACAATTCTGTCTCTGAGCTCTTCAGGCAGTTCCTTTGACCTCATGATTCTCATTTGCTCTGATATGCACTGTGAGCTGTAAGGTCTTATATAAACAGGTGTGTGGCTTTCCTAATCAAGTCCAATCAGTATAATCAAACACAGCTGGACTCAAATGAAGGTGTAGAACCATCTCAAGGATGATCAGAAGAAATGGACAGCACCTGAGTTAAATATATGAGTATCACAGCAAACAGTCTGAAAACTTAGGACCATGTGATATTTCAGTTTTTCTTTTTTAATAAATCTGCAAAAATGTCAACAATTCTGTGTTTTTCTGTCAATATGGGGTGCTGTGTGTAAACTAATGAAAAAAATTAACATAAATTAATTTTAGCAAATGGCTGCAATATAACAAAGAGTGAAAAAGTTAAGGGGGTCTGAATACTTTCCATCCCCACTGTATATATGTACAGTTGCAATAAAAAGTATGTGAACCCTTTTGGAATGATATGGATTTCTGCACAAATTGGTCATAAAATGTGATCTGATCTTCATCTAACTCACAACAATAGACAATCACAGTCTGCTTAAACTAATAACACACAAAGAATTAAATGTTACCATGTTTTTATTGAACACACCATGTAAACATTCACAGTGCAGGTGGAAAAAGTATGTGAACCCCTAGACTATTGAGATCTCCAATAGCTAATTGGAGTGAGGTGTCAGCCAACTGGAGTCCAATCAATGAGATGAGATTGGAGGTGTTGGTTACAGCTGCCCTGCCCTATAAAAAACACACACCAGTTCTGGGTTTGCTTTTCACAAGAAGCATTGCCTGATGTGAATGATGCCTCGCACAAAAGAGCTCTCATTTGACCTACTATTAAGAAATTGTTTACTTGCATAAAGCTGGAAAGGGTTATAAAAGTATATTCAAAAGCCTTGCTGTTCATCAGTCCATGGTAAGACAAATTGTCTATAAATGGAGAAAGTTCAGCACTGCTGCTACTCTCCCTAGGAGTGGGCGTCCTGTAAAGATGACTGCAAGAGCACAGCGCAGACTGCTCAATGAGGTGAAGAAGAATCGTAGAGTGTCAGCTAAAGACTTACAAAAGTCTCTGGCATATGCTAACATCCCTGTTAGCGAATCTACGATACATAAAACACTAAACAAGAATGGATTTCATGGGAGGATACCACAGAGAAAGCCACTGCTGTCCAAAAAAAAATTGCTGCACGTTTACAGTTTGCACAAGAGCACCTGGATGTTCCACAGCAGTACTGGCAAAATATTCTGTGGACAGATGAAACCAAAGTTGAGTTGTTTGGAAGAAACACACAACAGTATATGTGGAGAAAAAGAGGCACAGCACACCAACATCAAAACCTCATCCCAACTGTGAAGTCTGGTGGTTGGGGCATCATGGTTTGGGGCTGCTTTGCTGCGTCAGGGCCTGGACGGATTGCTATCATCGAAGGAGTTTATCAAGACATTTTGCAGGAGAACTTAAGGCCATCTGTCCACCAGCTGAAGCTTAACAGAAGATGGGTGTTGCAACAGGACAACGACCCAAAGCACAGAAGTAAATCAAGAACAGAATAGCTTAACCACTTGACAACTGGGCACTTAAACCCCCTTCCTAACCAGACCAATTTTCAGCTTTCGGTGCTCTCACACTTTGAATGACAATTACTCAGTCATGCAACACTGTACCCCTATGAAATTTATGTCCTTTTTTCCCCACAAATAGAGCTTTCTTTTGGTGGTATTTAATCACTGCTGGGTTTTTTATTTTTTGTGCTATAAATCAAAAAAGACTGAAAATTCGATAAAAAAAAAAAAAAAAAATTCCTTGTTTCTGTTAAAATTTATTGCAGAGTATTGGCAGAGTATTGGCAGAGTATTGGCGAGTATTGGCAGAGTATTGGCACAGTATTGGCAGAGTATTGGCGAGTATTGGCAGAGTTTTGCAGTGTTGCAGAGTATTGCACAGTGTTGCAGAGTATAGCGCAGTGATGCAGAGTATTGGCTAGTATTGGCTAGTATTGGCTAGTATTGGCTAGTATTGGCGAGTATTGGCGAGTATTGGCGAAGTATTGGCGAGTATTGGCAGAGTATTGGCAGAGTATTGGTGAGTATTGGTGAGTATTGGTGAGTATTGGCAGAGTATTGGCGAGTATTGGCAGAGTATTGGCAGAGTATTGGCAGAGTATTGGCGAGTATTGGCAGAGTTTTGCAGAGTATAGCGCAGTGATGCAGAGTATTGGCTAGTATTGGCGAGTATTGGCGAGTATTGGCAGAGTATTGGCGAGTATTGGCAGAGTATTGGCGAGTATTGGCAGAGTATTGGCGAGTATTGGCGAGTATTGGCAGAGTTTTGCAGTGTTGCAGAGTATAGCACAGTGTTGCAGAGTATTGCACAGTGTTGCAGAGTATAGCACAGTGATGCAGAGTATTGCACAGTGATGCAGAGTATTGCACAGTGATGCAGAGTATTGCACAGTGATGCAGTGTATTGCACAGTGATGCAGAGTATTGCACAGTGATGCAGAGTTTTGCACAGTGATGCAGAGTATTGCACAGTGATGCAGAGTATTGCACAGTGATGCAGAGTATTGCACAGTGTTGCCATTATGTATATTGAACAGCGCTGTGGGCACTAAACATCCAGCCCACAGCGCTGCCATCTCTTCCCCTCTCCATCCGCACTGTACCGATCGGTACAGAGAGGGGAGGGAGGAACCAGCGTCATAACGCTGGTTTGTTTACATGTGATCGCTCCGTCATTTGACGGAACGATCACGTGGTAAACGGCCGCGATCAGCGGCTATTTACCGTAATCCGTGATGCGCCGGGTCCTCCGGACCCGGCGGTCACGGATGTTCCCGAGTGCGCGCCCCAGGGGGCGCGCGGGAGCATCATTCTGGAATGACGTCCATGGACGTCCACCCAGAACTAGCCGACCGCGCTGTTGCCGTCTTTCGGCAATGGCCCGGTCGGCAAGTGGTTAAACAGAAGAAAATACGCCTTCTGGAGTGGCCCAGTCAGAGTCCTGACCTCAACCCGATTGAGATGCTGTGGCATGACCTCAAGAAAGCGATTCACACCAGACATCCCAAGAATATTGAATCAAATATTATTTCAAAATATTCAGTAATGGTGAAAAATTATGCAAATGGAAAACTAAGGCAAGATCCCTATAGCTCAAAACAGGGAAACTGACAAAAGCGATCCAATGAATCAAATCATGTGAAAAAGTATAGCAAAAATGAATCAAATGTTAATGAAAAATGAATCAAGTATTATTTAAATGGAAAACTTGAACAGAATGTCACTCATATGAGAAAATGAAAACATGGTTAGTATGTAGTCTCCTTACCCGCAGGGATGACCGCAATGGCGGTCTCACAAAGCTCAGGGAATTCGGTCTCCCAAAAACCTATATGGATGTCCCGGTCTGCTGGATCCTTAACACTCAGAAACATAAGCAAAGAATTGCGCCCATAGTGCAGTATGTATAAATGATTTATTAAAATCAAAAAAAGATTGCACTTACAAGATGAAGCTGATAATAGCGCATTTGTACATACAAAAAGTAGCGGCGTCTCCTCGGGCTTCCTCCGCCTGTTGTTCGCTGTCCCATCAATACAAAATCTCCAAAAATCTCCGAAGAGACAAAAGAAGAAGAGATATTCTGTTCAATTGTTTTGTCATCATTTTAAGTTTACGTTATCATAATTTTTACATTTGTGGTTTATATGATTTAATTTTGTACATGATCTGATTCACTGGATTGCTTTTGTCACTTTCCCTGTTTTGAGTTATAGGGACTCTGCCTTAGTTTTCCATTTAAATAATACTTGATTCATTTTTCATTAACATTTGATTCATTTTTGCTATACTTTTTCACATGATTTGATTCATTGGATCCCTTTTGCCCGTTTCCCTGTTTTGAGCTATAGGGATCCTGCCTTAGTTTTCCATTTACATAATTTTTCATCATTACTGAATAGTAATAGTAATAGTAAGGAATAGTAATCGGAAAAAAAAGCACTTGTGGGTTTAACTAAACTACTTTTGTATAATAGTCCTTTAAGGGGGCATGGCAGGGGATGTGTCCTATGCCTACATACTTTTGCTAATAGGTGCCCCTCCTTCCCATCTCAAAAAGTTGGGAGGTATGAGGTAGGCCTGCCTAAATTTTCCTACTGCTAGAAAAATCCTCACTCTAGCACCTACCTAACTAGAGGGTGCTACATATATATTATACTGTATCTAATAACTGGTAACAAAAATGGATTAATTTAATATTAATTACAAATAAAAATGGATTAATCACAAATGTATTTGTAGCAGCAAATTTTGCATTAAAAAATGTTTTCTACAGCAGGGTTCCCCAACCCCCGGGCCGCGGCCCACTGCCGTGGCGACGTAGCAAGCGACAATCCACATCTGTCGGCAGGTGACGTGGCAAGTGACAAACCACATCTCGTGGCAGGTGGCAATCCACATCTGGTGGCAGGTGACATGGAAAGTGTAAAACCAAATCTGGTGGCAGGTAAGGTGGCATGTGACACTCTACATCTGGTGGCAGGTGACATGGAAAGTGTAAAACCAAATCTGGTGGCAGGTAAGGTGGCATGTGACACTCTACATCTGGTGGCAGGTGACATGGAAAGTGTAAAACCAAATCTGGTGGCAGGTAAGGTGGCATGTGACACTCTACATCTGGTGGCAGGTGACATGGAAAGTGTAAAACCAAATCTGGTGGCAGGTAAGGTGGCATGTGACACTCTACATCTGGTGGCAGGTGACATGGAAAGTGTAAAACCAATTCTGGTGGCAGGTAAGGTGGCATGTGACACTTTACATCTGGTGGCAGATTCTGCATTATGGTGAGTTGAAGTATTTCATTTTATATTACAATGTAATGACAGAAATAATATGCTTCAATTATCCTGACACCATAGCAGCCATGGTGCTATGATGATTGAAGCGCTAACACCAGCCATTTCCCAGACAAATTGCCGCGAAAAGCCGAATAAACCCCACCCGGGCCTTGGCACGCTTTTATTCCACAACGCCAGTCCTCTGTGCCAAAAAGGTTGGAGACCACTGTTCTATAGGACTTGTTTCAATGACGGCCTTAAAGTAGAATGCTAAAAATGAATATGAATTGCACATCTTTGAACTGACTCCAATTCATGTCTTTTGTATAGACAAGAGAGTATTGCTTGAACAAGAAGAATAAAATAAAAACTTAATGTCAAGACAGAGTGAGATTTCACCCTAACCACTGTCAATAAATTAATATGCGTGATGAAACTCAATCATTTAAAAAATAATTAGGTAATTGACTGAGAAGATAAAAATGACAATTTTCTATAGTGTCACACATCATGTTAAACAGTGAATTATTAACGTATTGTCTCATTTTATGTTAACAGATTCCTCTGAGACCTGACAATTTTCCCTTAATTTGTGAACTGAGCTTCAGAGATTAGGTTGAAAATGTGTTGTAAACACACAATACATGTTGTTATTTGAACATTTGATGTGATGACTTAAGAAAAAAAAAAAGTGTAAAATATTCGTGTAGCGCTAGTAGATTTGCGATCTACCATATGTTAGGTAAATTTAGTAACTTGTTCGTTAGGAAGGTTAAGTTTGCCTCTGTTCCAGCTTGGCTGACGTTGTGTGTTTCCATACTGACCGGTGGGTGTCGCTGTTATCACTGGTTAGTGTTGGAAAAGCAACATGTTGAAGCGTATGGGTGCTCCTCTATCCCAGAGACGACTCGGTGGAGGTGGCCCTCCGAGTTGCATTCTGGGCGAGGGTATTTATGGGGCAGACGCCATATTTTGGGGTTCGTTTTGCAGCCACCTGCTGGCCCTCCTGGCTGAGAGGTATGCGTTAAGGAGCTACCTCGTGGTCCTCCGTTCCGGAGGCCCACATCGAAGCGGCGCAGGGGTGGGTCCAGAGGCTTGTCTGGAGCCTACCACCGAGGCCGAGGAATGGTCCTGAGCTGTCGGTCCTGTGTGACGAGGCTGGACAACCGAGAAGATCCCAGGGGAGGACCCATCATGGAAGGATCACGCAGCGTGCTGGTCTATAGAGGGGCCTGGTGACTCGGTTGGAGGACGTATCCGAAAGTAACCATACAGCATAGTGTTGCCGGGTTGGCTTAAAGGTTCAGACACTGTGACTGACGTTCATTGCAGAAAACCGATACATCCTGTGGCAGAGGATCGTACAGGTTTGTTCCCAAAGCAAGTCTGTGGCAGAGACTTTTATTCGTGCTGCGTACTGGCTGCTAGGCAAGTGAGAGAGGCCTATCCAGGCGAGCAATGAGTGTGTCCCACGAGGGGAGCGCATTCCACATAGTATCTGAATCCTACCAGGACATTCGTTAAAGAACCCTTCCGGAAGATATTTGAGTTTCTTCTGCAGTTTCCTTTCCGCCTCTTTCCTGCTACTTCCTAAGAAATTGTTTAATAAAGCATTGAAAACGTACTTCAGTGTTGGTGCGTGTGTCGTCCAGAGGTAAACTCAACGGAACCCTAGACCCGGTGCCGGTGAAACAGAGGGAAGGAGAGTGAAGGTAACAGACCCGCTTAAATCAGCAGCTCCACCGAGAGTTAGTGCTACATTCGCTAAAATCGGTAATTGAAAAATAGCTTTATGGTTTTCAGCTTTGCCCTTTTATTTCAGACCTATGCTTATCACAGGGCCATCACTTTGCCACTGTTAGGCTGGGTTCACACTAGAGCATGGAGCGGCTCACAGCATGTCTCCATTCACCGGTTCAGGTCCGATTTCAGTCCGAATTTTTGGCTGGATTCAGACCTGAAACGGACCAAAAGACGCACACGACTCCTGTGAAATTCGCATCGGAGCTGCTCTGGAGATGTATGAACCGACTCCATAGAGAGCCTATCACAATCTCCTGCTATGCAAATTTGATGCGGGGAAACCCACATCCATTTCGAAATAGTGTGAACCCAGCCTGAATGTTGTTCGTTATACGTTATTAGTCAAACTAAAATGGTTTCAGTGCTCATTGTACATTATTATATCTGCATGGTCCCAGTGTGATATCAGACTTCACCAGCAGGTGGAAATCTAAAATCCAGGCTTATTTCAGTGGTGTTCCAAGGCTGTAGCAGCATCATGTTGAAAAAGTGCTACCAAAAGTCTAATTATGAGGTTACCATCCCACATTTATTATCAACCCATGAACAGAAGGGTGATCTAATATAAAGTTCCTTTGAATGAAGGCCCACATGGAGAAACAGAAGTGCTGCATGCCTGGTATGGTTAGCCAATAAAATACCACAAGTATATACAAAATGGATTAATTGCAAGTTGTCGTGCGGGTAAAGCACAACGGCATTAGTAAGCAGGCCGGAAGGGTATACATACAATATAAAAGGAAAGTATCTACATACAGAGGTATATAATCGCATATAGCAGCAGTGTACAAACATCAAAATTATATACAAGCATTGGTGGTACCCGACGCGTTTCACAAGAAAAAAAATATGAGCTCTGATGATATTGCAACCTCAATATGACATGCAAACACAATGATAACCCTGATAGAGGCAGGTATTAACTTGTAGAAGGAATTTTCTCAATGTTGATCCTGCCAAAAAGCACGCCAACGTGTTTTTATTATAAAAATGGCAATCTTCATCAGGACGAATAGGTTGTCTAAGTTTGAAAACACATCATTTTAATATTATAACAATTACATTATATGTGGAAATTTCCATGACTCTCACTTTCCCATAGGGTATATTTACCTTTGGCCAATGGGGAACGAGGGTAAAACAGAACAATTAAAACAAAAATCCAGGACTTCTCCCCAAGACTGATGATTATTGCCGGGCAGTAGCAGCTGGTGCTCAATATTCTGGGGGGGGGGGGGGGGGGGCAGCAAACTAAACCCCCCATTTGAATGTGCAAATGTTGCAGGCCTGTCATAACTGTAAAATGTGTATGTTGGAAAAAGATTCTCTTACCTTTCATTTCAATCTGCAGCGCTGTAATTTTCTGTAAAATTCAATATGGCAACCTGGAGGCCTTTGAACCCGGTTGGTAAACAGAACTTCTCCAGAAGTGTCATTTCCTGGGTGTGTGATTGGCTCACTGATTTCCCCAAAAGTCTGCACTAAGATAAAAGTCAAAGTTTTAGGCATCCTTTGCAAGAAAATTTAAATTTTTGTTCAGATAAACAAATCCTCCTAAATCATTAATTACTTCTAAAGGGATGCAGACACTGCAACTTTCCTCATTAGAACCCTGCAAGTGCATCAGCTGATTAATAATGAAAAAGTCACTCCCATTCAGATTCGCTTTGCACAAAGAGCTTTTTCTTCATGTAGGAATCTGCAACAAACTTTGTTAAAATCCCTGCAATGTATATAGATCTCCCAGAGGGGACGTTTTTTTCTGAACAAAAGTGGAGTTACTCTTCAAGCGGCCTGTGGATGGGGCCAAGTCAGCAGGTGATCATACTGTCCAGACAGACTTGGTCTATGGAGGTATGTCAATGCATAAAGCAGCATTTGAACAGAACACACACACTAGTGATGTCACAGCTCTGGAGGAGCCACAATGAACAGTTGGGAGACACAGAGACACAGACATCCAAAGTATTCTTAGCTGTGCAAGAGAGCTTAGGGTCCATGGAGGCTCTTTCACCAGTTCTTATTTTTATTTTGGGCGTATTAACTCTTTGTACTTCAACTTTCATCTTTCAGTATGTCCAGGGAGGAAACCTAGCAATTTAAAAGCTGACATTCGAAAATGTTCTTATTGGAAATACATTTTCCTTTTCTGCTTGTGTATTTTTTCTTGGCTAACACCAAGTACTAATTTTCAATACTTGTATTTTTTATATTGCAGCTTACCAATTCTTAGATGTGATGGTTGAATTAGTTTTCTTTTATAGGCTTTTTTCCTTTATTTTCACTTTGTGATCTGGCCAGTAAGTCTATTGTTTTTCATGTTTTGTTAACAGAACAAGATGTCTTACAGATGTAGCAGTTTACAACTGACAAGGGTGCTTACAATGGTCAGCTTGTATTTATTTATATAAAAACTTTATGCCAAAATGGGAAAAAAATAGTTTATAAAGTGTTAGATGTAGTTCAGCTTCACTTTGTTAGTGCATCTAAATCTGCTAGTACATCTAACACCACCCCTCCTCCCAGATGCAGGTGTCCAAAGTTGCCCCTGTGCTCTTTCATTCAGAGTGGGGGCACTCAAATACAGGAGGTGCGTTCCTGGCTGCATCACCAGGAGAAAACATAGGTCTACAAGCACAAAAAACAAACAAACAGGAGGGCGCAAACACCTAGTGCATTACGCATAGCTTTGAGAAAGGGGGGGTGCGCCCCCGAAACTCGTTAGTTCGCCAGCTCAGAGGGGGTTGCATGTTGACACACGGTTCCCACATGCTGGGGCATCTTTTAAGCTATTTTATCTTCTATTTTTGTAAGTATCCATTTGACATTAATGTTATATTTTGCAATGCGATGTGCATTGCAAAACATTCAGTGGAGCCCAGAGGAGACCTGCAGCGTCTTTTAGAACCTGTCACCGAAAAATCAACACATAGGTGACTTTTTATCCCCCATGTGATAAAAAAAATTAAGTAAAAAGAATTTTTTTTTCTTTTTTTTTTTCATAAAATAAAGTTACATCCAAGCACATAAAATCTACCTCCCCCAAAAATAATTTTGAGACCCCCCCACCCCCACATATACGCACATACGAACATAATTGCATGCATCGGGGGGCACCTACATGTGAAAACGTCGATTGCGATTCACATGTTACACATTGCTGCTCACGCTGGAGTGAGAGCAATAATTCTAGCACAAGACCTCCTCCGTAACACTAAACTAATAACCTATAGGGGGCTTTTGAAGTGTCACCTATAGAAAATAAAGGGAACTGAAGTTTGTCCCCATTTCATGGGGTGCACACAAATTTAAGGTTTGACATGGTTTGGCCCCCCAGCCCCCTGTTTTACTTACCTGAACCCTCAAACTTGTCCCACGGGGATGCGCTGTCTCTCTGCCCGGGATTCTCGGCTTTTGATTGGATAGATTGATAGCAGCGCAGCCATTGGCTCCCGCTGCTGTCAATCAAATCCAGTGATGCGGGCGCCAAGGGGCGGGGCAGAGTCCTGCATTCGGCCTCTATGGACACCGAATGCTGGAGTCGGGAGCACGCCCTCAAGGTAACCCCCCGGGAGAGCGCTTCTCCCAGGGGGTTATCTGATGTGGGGAGGAGCCGAGAGAGCCGCCGCGGGACCCCAGAAGAGCAGGTTTTGGGCCACTGTGTGCAAAACAAGCTGCATTGTGGATGAATGACATGACATGTTTGTTATTTTTTTTAAAACAAACCTTTAGTGTCAAATTAATACCACGTTCAGTCCTGTAAACTTCTCCCTATGCAATACCACAGTTCACCAGACAGGTCAGCATAATTCAGCTGGGGCTGGTGTGTGGCACTACTGACAGTCATCAATGCTACTTCTTTAAAGTGTTACTAAATCCACAACAGTAAAATCAGTTTGTATATGCAGCATAGCATGCTTGTTATACTCACTGTGGAACCTAAGGGGTTAATCCTCTGCATTGTGTAAAAGGACTGTTTGATCCTGTCTTCTCTGATCCTCCCCTTCTCCCATTGTCCCCAATCCATCTCCTGATAAGACAGAGCCTTTAGAGTCACTTTGCACATGCTCAGTTTGGTGTGTACTGATAGAGTTTTATTTTTTTTCCCTGGGAGGGTGCATGAGATCAGCACAGGACCAGACACAGGGTCAGAGTTCATGCAGCCTCATAGGACAGTCAGAGCAGAATGAAACCTCCTCCTACAAGCTTTAACCAGACACTGATAGTTGTCACGAGACTGCTATATACTGCTGATGAGAAAAGTTATTTAGCAGTTTATATTTACTAAAATAAATGCATTTCCATGTTCTGTGTACTGTGGGACACCAGACATAGTGAATGCAGGGTCCTGGATTTAGTAACACTTTAACTATAGATATATGTATCGAAGTGTTTAGATCATTGGTCTCAAAGCAGTAACATAGACTTTTAATAACATTCATGTATTATTAGCAGACGTTTTGGTTTACCATTACTGTGCTATTATAAAAGTGTCTTGCATCACTGGTGATGTGATGTACAAGGACAGATGCTCCTGACAGCAGTAAAACTAATAGATCTGCACTGATTGACTGGAGGAAGACTTTACGGCTGACCTCAAACTAACTTCTCCTGCTTTTGCTTAGGCCAGAAATTCACTGCGATCGTTCCCAGCCAACATTTCACAACTGGAAACAATGCTTGTATTTTGTTCAGTATATGCAATACTTTTTTTGGCTTGTTTAAGGTAGGGCAAAATGCAATGACTGTGTGCAAAGTTCAGCAACCCATTGCAGCCAGTCAAATTGCACTTACTGTAATCAAATCATTAGATTAATTCTGACCTAGCTAAAGCAGAATTATACAATATGCGGTGCATGATAGTACATACAGCTTCCAAAAGCAGATCTTGCCTAAATACAAGGGCCACGTGTATTCTTACCTGAATCTTGATGTCATTTGTGCATCTCTTTCAGATCTGTGCAGTAATCCAGTTTTAAACAACTTCTACACTTTGCCTCTATGCAGGCGTTTCCTGTACTGAAGACCGGTCATTGCTGCTCTAGCTCCTTGTGCAGGGTGACTGGTGTTGTCTCCGCCCCCTCCTGTAGTTTTCTGTAATGGGAGGAACTGCAGGGCCCCACCCACAGTTCTGCTCTCTGCACAGGGTAAAGTGATGACATCATTGATACTTTTACAAAGTATGAAATGGGCTTGCAAAGACATTTGTTGCACACAATGTGGAATTATATCCATTTTGGCCATTAAGGCTGTTTTAATAGTTTTTGTGTTCGGAGATGAGCTTTAAGAAGCCCATACTTACATTTCAACCTGACTTGGAAATGCCAACACTTTTCCTTTCCTCACCTATTTTTACATGGTTGCAGTCTTTGGGGGGGTATGTTTTTGGCTTTTAAAACAGTTGTACAAAATGTAGTTTGTACAAAAAGTAATGCCTATATTTGCATGCTCTAAATGTCAAACTCTGCAGTTAAAAAGTACCTGTCAGTATGAGCGCCTGTCAGTAACAGCACTGCCATTGCTGAATTAGCAGTAAAGAGGATGGGATGGAGCGCTAGCAGGAACCACTTTTAAAGTGGATGTAAACCCCGTATGCGGTGCATACTAGCTCATTATGCCTTTTCACTTACAGGTGTAGGGAAAAAAAAAGTCAGCGGTTTTACTACCGCTTTAATAGCACTTTAAGTGACACAAATACAGGGAGGTTATATGTGAACAAGCAACAGCATTTGTAGGACTGCGTCTTATTTTACTGAGATGAGGTTAACTGTATCCTGCACAGAAAGCACCACTGCATCCATCAATAATAACTAATGTGGCCTGACATATATTGATTCAGCCTAGCAGTTCCCATTTATTTATTATGTAGGTCATCGGATTGAGAGAAATCTCCCGCAGCTCTGTAGCTTAGCTGCAGGTAACTCCGCAAATCTTAAAGCTGGTTTTACTTCCAGCATCAAAACCTGCGTGCCATATTTACTTCCATTAAACTATCCCCTTGGATTACAGGCCTTTTCAGCAACCCCCAGCTTGTTTATTGGATCCAAACAGTTATTTTTATGTAAGCAATAATGATCAATCAGAAAGGCATTTTATTGTTTTATTGACAGCTTGAATGAATGGGCTTTCAAGGCAAAACTAAGCAAGCCAGACGTTAGGATGGTGAAAGTGCAGAGTATGTACTTCACAAATGCCTTGAGTACTGTGCATCCTATGCTGACGGGCGTTCCTGTACACGGCTCTACCTATAGATCCATTAGTCTCACTCCTCCAGTGCTAATTTGCAGAGAAACCCAGGAATGGGCTTTTAGTTCAAGTCATTGCAGTGCATTTTTGTCCCTTGAGTAATTGGTGCTGTTAGCAAGTATATACTGTAAGCCTTTGTAGTGGTAGTGATTTTTTTTTTTCATGATCTGTTATGGTTAGAAACTTATTTTGGACAGAAACATAAGAGTCGTGAGAATTGCGCTGGTAGATTGAATACTGGCACTGTATTAGATTGGATGTCCTGCTATACCTACTAAAAATCAAAGGGTCCTTTCACACTGGGGCAGTGTGCAGGCGCTATTGCGCTAATAATAGCGCCTGCAAACCGACCCGAAAGTGCCGCTGCTTTAATTTCAGTGTGAAAGCCCCGAGGGCTTTCACACTGGAGCGGTGCGCTAGCAGGACGGGAAAAAAAGTCCTGCTAGCAGCATCTTCGAAACGGTGAAGGAGCACTGCTCCTTCACCGCTCCTGCCCATTGAAATCAATGGGGCCGCGCGGCTATACCGCCAGGAAAGCGCCTCTGCAGAGGCGCTTTGCGGTGGTTTTAACCCTTTCTCGGCCGCTAGCAGGGGGGTAAAACCGCCCCGCTAGCGGCCGAATACCGGCGGTAAAGCGCCGCTTACAATAGCGGCGCTTTACCGCCGACAACGCCCCCGCCCCAGTGTGAAAGGACCCTAAAACCATCCTGTCTTAGGCCACTTTCACACCGAGGCGCTTGTAAACTGCCAGTAAAACACTGAGCAGTTTTGCAGATCTTTTCAGGCGCTTTTGAAGAGCTTTTCAGGCGCTTTTTGAAGCGCTTTCCATTCATTTCAATGGAGAGGGGCGTTTTTTTACCACCCTGCTGGCACACTGCCCCAGTGTGAAAGCATTCATTGATTTTAATGAAAATACGTTTTCGGGAGCTTTTCGGGCACTTTTTTTAGCGTGAAAGCACCTGAAAAGCGCCTCAGTGTGAAAGGGGACTCAACCTAAAGTGTATTTCCACTCTTGCAGCCACGCTGAGATAACACCTATGTTATATTTGTTCCTATTCATGTAGCATAGCAAAAAAAAAAAAACATTTTTAAAATTTCAAAATTGCTGCTTCAGCTGGCCATACACTATTTGTTTTTTCCTTTCATTCAGCCACCGGGCTGAACAAAAAAAAAGATTCATTTATTCACATAAATGTAGCGGGCGGAGGAATCCCCCTTCCAGGACATTGTATTTGTTCATTTTAAACTCTTTTTTATTACAATTTTATGTAAAAAAGACATAACATAACATTCACAAACATGTGTATATCATAACAATCACAGACATGTGTATATCCTAGAATATGCATACTATAAACATTTTTAAAAATCCTCCAAAATATGCTAATTCTTAGATTCTAAAGTTACCCCTCTTTTCGTCCTCCCACCAGCCCCCCCCCCCCCCCCAAAAAAAAACCCCAACGACAACCCAAACCTCCTCCCTCTTACCAACCGTGACTTTACCAAATGAACCAGAAATGTAGAAGTGAATTGTTTATTAATTTATTTTAAGGGATGGAGTCGGGGGTAGCTAAATATAGACACCATCCTGACTCCATCCTTATTGCAGTGACAATGTATTCGGATAGGGGTTCCCACCGCTCTCAGAGTACACCAACCAGCGACTGCAGCTGCTAATTGAGAATCATTTTCCAAGTATTCCAGGGGCTACCGCACACTAATCAGAATTTGGTCGGTCCCCCTGAATCGGACAAATTTCAATCAGTGTATGGCTAGCTTTTCATTTTTAAACGTGATACAAATAATGATGCAGCGCAACTAAAACTATGGGGTTGATTTACTAAAGGCAAATCCACTTTGCACTACAAATGCACTGCAAGTGCACCTGGAAGTGCAGTCGCTGTAGATCTGAGGGGAAGATCTGAAATGAGGGGAAGCTCTGCTGATTTCTATCATCTAATCATGTACAAACAAAAATGCTGTTTTTATTTTCCTTGCATGCTCCCCTCAGATCTACAGCGACTGCAGTTCCAAGTGCACTTGTAGTGCAAAGTGGATTTGCCTTTAGTAAATAAACCCCACTGTCTCTTAAATAAATGAGTCCCAAATGATGAAACAAAAAAGTCTGTATATATGTATGTGTGGCCAATTCCAGATATCGCAGCCTTCTCTTCAACTGATCACCCACGTGTCATATGCATAACACCCAGTGAACCATATGTGCTCACCTCCTGGGCTGGACCTTAATCAATAGTCAAGGTCAAACGCACTTCTGCCCCTCAAGGGCTATACTCCCATTGGCTCCCAGTAACAATCACAGGCACCAACACGTGGACTGAAGCTTCTGTTTGACCTCCTCCTCTCCGTGCGACATGCACTCATGCAAAAGGAATAAAACCAACAGTGCTCTCCATAGGTTTTAAAACAATTTAATAAAATGTAAAACGGGACACTCATAAACAAATGCATTTTCAGTGCCATGTTCTGCACATAGTATAAAAGTAAACCACCTTTTTTGCCGCAGGGTCTCCACACTGCCCACTGGTAGACATGTGCGGTTCAATTTGTACGAATCGAAAATTTGTGCGAATTTCCGAAAATTCGTACATTCGAAATACGAATTTCTATGCTTCCGAATTGTATACGAAATACAAAATTTCGTTGACGAATTTCGGATCCAAATTCCGTTACAACGGAAACGTGACTGGTGTTTTGTTGACCAATCAGAGGTTTTCTTCTGCTGCTGAGTGAGGATTGGGAAAATTACCTTTTTTAATATGGGAGTGGGAGACTGGTACTGGTAATCGATGGGAGATTCAGAATCGGACAAAATAAGAATGTTCGTTAATATCGTTCTATTATTGTCATAATAATTACGATTATTCGTTATGATGAAGTTAAAAATCCAGGAAGTCAGCACAGCACAGGGGTGGTGGGAACCCCTCATAATGAGCACATCACAGGGATGGTGGGAGCCCCTCATAATGAGCACATCACAGGGATGGTGGGAGCCCCTCATAATGAGCACAGCAGGGGTACAAACCCAGGAAGTCAGCACAGCACAGGGATGGTGGGAGCCCCTCATAATGAGCACATCACAGGGATGGTGGGAGCCCCTCATAATGAGCACAGCAGGGGTACAAACCCAGGAAGTCAGCACAGCACAGGGATGGTGGGAGCCCCTCATAATGAGCACAGCAAGGGTACAGCCTCAGGAGGAAGTCAGCACAGCACAGGGATGGTGGGAGCCCCTCATAATAAGCATAATGAGTTGACAACTGCCATATTGAGAAAGGTATTTTTTGCTTTCTAAATTCATCATAACGAACGTTCATAATTGTTACGAAAAGTTAACGAAAATTCGTATTTCGTACGAATCCAAATTAAATTTCAGACACGAATTACAAAATACGAATTAACGGCTAATACGAAACGGAACGAAACTAAACAAATTTATTGGAAACTGGAGATAACCAGGTGCAAATTACGCCACCTCTGACCTGTATTACCACCTCCACGCTGTGTTAATAAATGTCAAAACCCTACCAAAGCTGCCACTTAACAATAAAATGTATATAAACCGAATTCACCAAAGGAAAATTATAGATGAAATAGTGGTGCTTATCCCCAGGTGGGGAGATGCCAGACACTCTTATCCAGCCAGTGAGCTGAATATAGACGTGACTAGAGAAAAAGTGAAAAAACATATATAGCTAAATATCCCAAAAAGTAAAAATTAATATTAAATAAAATAAATTATTCACTAAATTCAATATGAGCTAATATAAATTATAACACTCAGTGAAAGTGATATACAGATATATAAATCCAAGAAAAAATATATAATGAAAATTGAACACAGTAAATATCTATAAAGTCCAGAAACCAATCAATCGTGAAAAATAATCGTGAAAATATTTGAAGAAAGTCCAAAAAAAGAGTGAGGGTGACTCCAAAACTGCTCAGCTGTGTTTTTAAACATCCACCACACCTCTGTGACGTGAATCCACTCCCTGCTGAAATTCAAACTCACCAGCTGTTAAGGCCTCTCACTCTCGTTTTTAGCCTGACAGAGCCTCTAACCCACTTACATGGGGGTTAACATACGAGCATACACCTCCACTGCTCCATAGGAACACCGCTTTTCTCAGGTTGGTAGTATGACATACAAATAAAAGAAGCTCCAATAGTGTAATCTCGTTTAAAAGATTTAATCACATATAAAACAACTTGTAATGAACTCACATTTAAAATAAAATAACAGGCAAGTCACTTCACGGCAAATGGAGAACTCCCACAGCACAGCAAGCAATAGCAACTGAAATAACAACAGGCAGGCCACGGCGGACCCAGGAGGTGTGTGTGCTTACGTTCGTCTCACTCATCCGCAGCACTCGTCCCTTCACTGGAGCTCCACTCTGTCCCCCTTCACTCCCTCCTTTAGTACTCGTGTGAGATCGCCGTGTAGCTACGCCCCGACATGTTTCATCATAAAGATTTAATCATGGGGTTCAGGTGTGTGAGCACACACACCTCCTGGGTCCGCCGTGGCCTGCCTGTTGTTATTTCAGTTGCTATTGCTTGCTGTATGTGGGAGTTCTCCATTTGCCGTGAAGTGACTTGCCTGTTATTTTATTTTAAATGTGAGTTCATTACAAGTTGTTTTATATGTGATTAAATCTTTTAAACGAGATTACACTATTGGAACTTCTTTTATTTTTATGTCATACTACCAACCTGAGAAAAGCGGTGTTCCTATGAAGCAGTGGAGGTGTATGCTCGCATGTTAACCCCCATGTAAGTGGGTTAGAGGCTCTGTCAGGCCAAACACGAGAGTGAGAGGCCTTAACAGCTGGTGAGTTTGAATTTCAGCAGGGAGTGGATTCACGTCACAGAGGTGTGGTGGATGTTTGAAAACACAGCTGAGCAGTTTTGGAGTCACCCTCACTCTTTTTTTGGACTTTCTTCAAATATTTTCACGATTATTTTTCACAATTGATTGGTTTCTGGACTTTATAGATATTTACTGTGTTCAATTTTCATTCATTTTTTCTTGGATTTATATATCTGTATATCACTTTCACTGAGTGTTATAATTTATATTAGCTCATATTGAATTTATTGAATAATTTATTTTATTTAATATTAATTTTTACTTTTTGGGATATTTAACAATTAATGTTTTTTCACTTTTTCTCTAGTCACGTCTATATTCAGCTCACTGGCTGGATAAGAGTGTCTGGCATCTCCCCACCTGGGGATAAGCGCCACTATTTCATCTATAATTTTCCTTTGGTGAATTTGGTTTATAAACAAATTTATTGACAGCGCACATGTCTACCCAGTGGTGGCATCAAATGTGCTGAATTAACTCCATTCCTACACGCGTTACACCTCCCAAGACTTCCTCAGTAGCATACAGTCCATCCAGTCTGTTCCATATCTCCGCATTGCAGTCTTTTCAAAGCAATAGACGTTGCACATAGAGCCCTCTGCCCATAGAGTCCTTTGTGTAAACCTCCAAAGAAACTGCTAAAAAGGAATGTGTTTTGTAACCATATTTTCAAATTTGGCTGCAAAGGTGCAAATACACTTTAAGCCTAGGTTCACACTATTGCAATGCGGGAACCTGTGCGATTCCAGTGCTGGTTCCCGCATCGCATCTCCCTCGCAGGCAGTTCACACTGCCCTCTGCGAACCAATGCGGGTGTCAATACAAAGTTAATGACACCCCCAGATCGGTTCGCAGAATCGCAGGGCGAACTGGGAATTCGGATAGGAATCGGATTGCATTGGGTGTTCACGGTTAACGAGCGTTTCGCAATACGAGTAATTATTTTTTAAAAATCCTGACTCAGTTTGCAAGTATTGTCTCGCAAAATGAGCAGGATTCAAGCCTCTGCAGTGTGCAGTACTGCATGTGGCCAGAGGTGCGGTGACACTCGGAGCCGTTCAGGAATACTTGGAAACACTCGGAAATACTCCATTCCCGGGTGTTTCCGAGCCTTTCTGAGGGTTTACGAGTGCAGCCGAACGGTCTCCGAGTATTTCCGAGTCTCTCCGGTGCCCCCCACCTCTGGCCACATGAGGTATTGCATGCCATAGAAGTCAATGTGGAACGAATTATCTTTGTTTCCATTGACTTCTATGGGGAAACTCGCTTTGATATGCGAGTGCTTTGGATTACAAGCATTCTCCTGGAAAGGATTATGCTCGTAATCCAAGGTTCCACTGTACATGAGCCATAACAGGTATGTGGCTGCTATAGAGCCTGGGGATATAAGGGGGACCCATTATTGGAGCTGTTGAGGAAATATAAGACATATCCATAACTACATTATTAAAGTGGTATTAAACCCAAAATGGAATATATTGCAGTTTACAAATCATTAGATGTGATGGGTGCATCAGTTTTCTTTTCTGAGGCTTTTTCCCCCAAATGTTTTCACCTGGTGATCTGGCCAGTAACACACCTCCTGTATTCAAGTGCCTCCACTCTGGATGAAGAAGTACAGAGTACCTTAGGACAGCAACATCTCAGTCTGGGGGGACGGAAGCCAAATTAAAGCCAAACTCTAGCCAAGGCCACCATACACGGTTCAAATCTTAGCCGGTTCAGAATGAACCGGCCGAGATTCAAACCATTAATGGGCAGGCTGAACGTACAACCAGTCTGCCGGATTCTCTTGCGATTATAGATTATAGCAGCCGCTAGCGATCATCACTGTCTTCTCCTGGCGAGGACGGCTTCCCGGAAAAGACAATTCCTGATTCCCCTGTCAACACTGGCTGTGTTGATGGGGGAATCGTGTGAATTTCTTTCCTGCAATCGTGTATGGCCGTCCTAACATTTAATAATCAGTTACAGCAAACAGTTTTCTTTCCTTTTGGGATGGAGGTTTTACATAAATAAATAAAAGCTGATCATTGTAAGTGTCCCTGTCAATGGTAAATGTCTCTGTAACGGATACATCTAACTGGAGAACTTGTTTTTTTGAAGAACAACAGTTTTACTGGATGGATCACCAGATGAAAAAAAGAAGGCCTAAAAAAAATCGAATGCAGCCATCACATCTAAGAAATGGTAAGCTGCAATATAGTGTAATAAATTAGTTTTTGGGTTTGTAGACAGGGGTTACTGTTAACACTGACCCTGTAGCCCATTGGGTTATTTCCAACCAAGAAGGCCTAATAAAGAAGGATTAGTCTATGGTTGAGGCTTGGCTTCTGGGGTGCACTGGATCACAACATCTCTCTAGCCCCTGCTCTCCTATCAAGTAATGATGATTTACAGAAGATTTTCTAGAGACAAGTCAGCTACACAATATAAAAAGCTAAACATTACTGGTTTGGCTTTTTATGAGATCCATTAAAGAATGTCTTGTATATTCACAAAAAATTTTAAACCACCTTTCTCATATTTAACATTAAAGCACAGAGTTCCAGACAAAAATACAACTAGGTCATAAACTAAAGACCACCCCTCCTCGTTTTTGTATTATTATTTTTTTTTCTATTTGTTCTGTACCTTTTGAAGTGTACAAATGTGAACTTCCGTCCTAGCGCCGCGGCGAGGTACGTCATTTCCGCATCTGTATCGGCCCCTTCCTTCTTCCACCCCCCACCCCACGTTGCCTTCTGGGACCTGTGTGTGTCCCAGAAGATGACGGGGCCATTCAGAAAGCACCGCGCGACTAAGGCATGTGCAGTAGGAAACCCGGCAGTGAAGCCTGAAGGCTTCACTGCCGGTTACCCTTAATTGCAATGGCGGCTCCTGCACCCGGGCCGATGGACGAATCGGCTTCAGGGGCCGACATTGCGGGATCCCTGGACAGATAAGTGCTCTTATATTAAAAGTCAGCAGCTACATTATTTGTAGCTGCTGACTTTTAAATATTTTTTTTTAGAGGCTGGAACTCGGCTTTAATACTTGTCAGGCAGGTAAACAGCTTTAACTTCAGGATCCTGTTTGTTTTGGCTGTTACTTAATGTACTTCCTTAATGTAGATAAATATGACTCGGCGTGGAGAGTAGGATAGAGTGCTGTACTTTTTGTACTATACAAGAAATAGGTACTAGGGAGAAGGGTGTGTAAAATCGAAATACTGGTGGAGAACAGTGTAATGATAAAGCTGACTGTAAACACATCACACCGCCTACAACTCTTTTGGGCATCTGCAAAGATAGGCATATTACATGGATATGGACAATTGCTGTCTGTGTTGTAGAAGCACAAGCATGCACCCTTACAATGTCACCCTTAGTTTGCTTTCCTCCACTCCACTCCACATTGGCATATACACCGTTTCCCTCTTCTTCAGCAATTCTTTTTCATCCAATGTTTTCTTTCTTTGGTCATTAAAGAGGGAGTCCACCCAAACCGCAAAAAAAAAAAATATTAAAAGCCAGCAGCTACAAATACTGCAGCTGCTGACTTTTAATAAATGGCCACTTACCTGTCCCAGGGTCCAGCGATGTCGACAGGCGACGCCGAGAACCCACTCGGTTCTCGGCAGCTGCCGCTGCCATCCTAGGTGAGGGAATCAGGAGGTGAAGCATTGCGGCTTCACTTCCCGGTTCCCTACTGCGCATGCATGAGTCGCGCTGCACATCATAAGTGGTCCCCGCTCTCTCCTGGGAGCTGTGTGTTTCCCAGGAGACAGCGCGGAGGGACAGGAAGAGGCATAGACTCCCATGGGAGTCTATGCCGGAAGTGGATGCAAATACCTGTCTTAGACAGGTATCTGCACCCCCCTCCCCCCTGAAAGGTGCCAAATGTGACACCGGAGGGGGGGAGGGTTCCGAAAAGCGGAAGTTCCATTTTTGTGTGGAACTCCGCTTTAAGTGTTTCTTCTATCAAAAAACTCTACCTCCTAGTATTTTTTTTTCATTATTTATTTCTCATTTAACCACTAATGTCTGAACCTAACCTAATCAGATTAACTGTCTGCACCAAAAACAAATGTCCCTAAATTTGTGTTCTTAGGTTTGACCTCATATTATGTGATTTTGGTAAATCTAAAGGAAAATTGTACAAGAAAATTGTATAATTTTGCCATACAGATGGACATTTTAGACAGATGGTTGGACAGTGATTAGATCACCCATCAACTGCTGTCATAACACTGAACCATATTGTTATGACACACTTAAGATAGTGTGATGTATAATAGATGATCATTTTATTTGACTGTCTGCCAACGTGCTGGAAAAATCCTGGATGCAAATTCTAACAGAACTGTTTGCCATAACCTCAATATAGCCAGTTTTTTAAATCAATAGTCAAAGTAGTCATATTGCTTGCAAATAGAAAAGTGCAAGGCTAGCCATATTCCTGAGGACGTTCAGGTTAACATTATGACAAATTAAATCCATCCTGGAAGATCACTAGTGACATTTACACTGCTCCAACACTGCTCCTCTGTGGTTCATTGATATGAGTCTTATGCTCTGTACACACAACCGGTTTTCCCGTCAGAATAAACTCTGAAGGTTTTTGCGACGGAGTTCAGACAGAATTCTGCTCAAGCTGTCTTGCATACACACGGTCACACCAAATTCTGACCGTCCAGAACGCGGTGACGTACAACACGTACGACGGGGCTAGAAAACGGAAGTTCAATAGCCAGTAGCCAATAGCTTCCGTCTCGTACTTGCTTCAGACTAGCATGTGTCGTTTTTGGTCCGTCAGAACAGCATATAGACAAGCGGTTTTCCCGATAGGAATTGGTTCAGTCGGAAAAATTTAGAACATGTTCTCTTTCTAGGTCCGTTAGAATTTTCGACGTAGAAAGTCTGATGGGGCGTACACACTTTCGGAATATACGATGAAAAGCTCCCGTCTGACTTTTTCTGTCGGACATTCCGCTCGTGTATACACAGCATTAGTTATCCATACAATTAGATATTGTTGAATAATAGTGCCAAATAAATATATACTGTGATGTACTCTATGCATGTATGGTAGACCTTAAAGTTTCAACATCCTGAAAGAGACAACTTTGGCACAATGGTGGGACAAGCTGACAGTGTGTGAAGCAAAAATGACAAATAACCTCAATACACCAGCATTACAAGGAAATATTGATCAGGAAGCAGGAAATTTTCACATTGTACCCTACTGAGTTTATAGGGCACCATGGTTCATTGGCTTTGATGATCGTGTGCAGTGTGTGCATTTACTGTTGTTTAAAAGCAGAAACTTCTTTAGAAAAATGGAAGAAATCCCGGGAGCCACCACTGCCCAGACGCTTAAATTGAATAAATTATCCAAAAGCTGCTAGCGTTAAACATGTCACATATATCGTGCAAAGACAAATGAATAAATTAGATACGCTGCGCTAAAAAATGATATTAATAATAGCGTACACTGATGCTATGTGTAATACCTCCAAGTTATTAAATCAAATAGGAAATAAATAAATAAATAAATATCAGATAAGTGAATACATAAAATAAATGCATATGGCATACAATAAAAACTACATTTAAAGTGCCTGATGCATATCTGTGCTCAAAAGAAATAAGCGTAAACAAATAATACACCAAAAGTACTCCTGTGCTGGTATAAAGTGTCCAAACACGTCATTAATGACCGTGCTGAAAAAAGAACAACAACAATACAGGAAAAATTGGTGGTTCAGGTTATATGATAAAGTGCTCATGTGCATATGATTAACATCCAACTGCGTTGTTGATAACGTGATGAAAGTCCGTGTAATTCAAAAACAATTTATTGTGATCCAAGACGTGCTAGGGTGTCATCACTCAGGTGCCCCAATTAGGTAATAAACGCCCACGTTGGAGCGTGCGACTTTGCGATTAAGCTAACTCAAATAAAAGAAGGAATCACCGCGCTATATGATATATACAGTAGGCAATCAAGTAGGTGGACAAATGCCAGACAATTGAAAAGAAGAGCAGCCGCTTATATGTGAGATACACACATTAAACAATAAATAAAACAAAAGGAAGCAGCGCTGTATTTTAAATATAAATAAATCACAAATAGTGAATAGTGATAATAAAAGTCCAAAGCAATCAAGTGCCAAATAAAGTCCAATAGGTGAAAAGAAATCTTCAAAGTGCAATGGGTAACCGGGCAACTGAGCCCCTTATTCGGCAAATAAAGTGGAACTGGATGGACCTTCACCACACCACAGTGTTAGATATAAAATGGGCGCTTACCAAATGGCAAGCTTAAAAAGCTTGTGACCTTAACCCGGTCGGGGCCTTTCTTGAGAAGGGGACACCGTTTGGACACCTCCTCAGACCGTGGATGGCTCACTATCCTCCGCAAAGGAAACCAGGATGCCGGGAAGGCTATGCCCATAACCTGGAGTTAATCTCACAAACAATGCCCCAAAAAGAGAAGGAAGAGCAACATAGCGTAATCCTGATTGGATATTTATTTAAAAGACTTTAAAATTACACTTACAGTGTGTTGGATAAAAAACAGCATGGAAAGCCGGCCGGCTAATACGAACACCCGTCCTACAGACGGTGGATACGGCACGTCAGCACGTCAGCACGCCCGACGTACGTTTCGTCACACTTCTGACGTCGTCTGGGGCACGGGCGACGCACTGACGTGTCGCACATATATACCAAACAAATATAACCAAGCCTCGAAATCAACAAAGGCCGGAAATCACCTTGCGCTCCACCCAGTAAGGGCGGAAGATATAGAAACGCCATCTTAGTTAGGGGATCCCATATTTTAACGGATCTCGTTCAGTTAGTGTAGTGAATGTTACAAATTAGTGGGAATAAAAGGGAAAACGGGAGCGGACAAGGAAGAAGCACAATAAGCTCATCGGTAACACATATGGAAATGGATACCAATTTAAATTAAATCAGACTGAATAAAAATTGAATTCAGTTGTATTGGTTATACGAGAGCCCAGATTACACCAATGAGGGGCATACCTGGGCACAGTTATGATGTCAAAATCAATGGATATATTAAATAATCCCATTAATGTTGGAATAAACAAGGACAAATTCCAGATAGTACAGCCGGAGGGAAAGATGATTTCTCGGCCTCATATACCAAACAGTTCGAAATAGAGGTACTATTATACAGTAACTCTAATATTACATATTAAATGAATACATATGAAAACAAAAATCGAAATATGTATAAACATAACAAATAGCAAAAAACCTCCATCATTTAAAGATTGGGGACAGAGCTTATAGTAAATTCATAAACAACAGAACCAGCCCATTGAGATGTGAACCAACCCAAAGAGAGCTTGAACCACACATATAAATTATAAGGGGTTGAAAATTATTGGAGGTCAAAAATTAGGGGGTCAAAAAATAAAGAGAGTACACAAACACCAGAACCTGCCTACTTGGGATAAGTAACAACCTAAAGAGTCATTCAAGGGAAGTGTAAGCCCATAGGGATATGAACAGCAATGGTTATTATCGATGATAGAACCAATGAACTAAACAAAAGAGTAATGTTAGGAGTTGTCAATAAAGGCATTGGTGTCAGTATCGACATTAAGTCCGTGTGGGACGTAACACCTGATTTTATGTATCCACAGCATTTCAAGTTTAGAAATGCTCCTAGTCAGGGAACTCCCCCTCCAATGGGGCCGGTACCTATCAATCCCTAAAAACAAAGTTTTAGAGGGATCTTTGTTATGAGAAATCAAATAATGCTTTGAAACAGAGTGTTTGGGAAAACCATTGATAATGTTGGTAATATGCTCGTTCAGGCGAACAGAAAGGGGTCGTCTAGTCCTACCCACATACTGTAGGCCGCAAGGGCACTGTAGTAGGTAGACGACCCCCTCTGTGGTACAGGTGATAAAGGGTTTTATATCATGCTCCTCTTGTGTACTGGAGGAGGTAAATTTGAGGGTGCGTCTGGATGGCACAGAATTTAGCTTGCAGACCCGGCACCTCCCACATTTGTAATACCCCTTCAGATTATCAAAAAGGCCTTGAATCCCCCTAACGGGGGGGTCAAGAGCATTTGGGGCTAATCTATTCCTGAGGGATGGTGCTCCCTTAAAAATCACTTGTGGCTTATCTGGGATAACCTCTCTTAAAATGGGGTCATTACCTAATATGTGCCAATGTTTATTGAGCAAGCCTTTGATGTTATCATGTTGAATAGAATAGGTGGTAATAAAGGGCAAGGTGACAGGATTCGCTCTAGAGCCCACCCTCTCGCTCAATAGTTGTCTCCTATCTATAGCTTTAACCCCCTCCAAGGCATGAGTCAGAGATTCTCTGGTGTACCCCTTTTCAATAAACCTATTGGTCAAAATTCCGGCCTGTTGTAAAAACTGGGAATCGTCAGAACAGTTGCGTTTAAGTCGCATGAATTGACTCTTAGGTATAGACCGAAGCCAGGACCTATGGTGGCAACTACTTAAAGGGATATAGGAGTTACGATCTGTTTTCTTAAAAAACGTAGAGGTCATAAACTGGCCATCCTGGATGGTGATATTGAGGTCTAAAAATTGAACATTAGATTGGTTAGCCTCGAAATTAAGTACAATCCCCCTATTATTCTGGTTGAGTTCCTCCATAAAGAGGTCAAGATCGCTGCGATTCCCATCCCAGAGGAGGAGGATGTCGTCGATGTACCTAGCCCACAGCTTGAGCTGGGGCCTCTGGCAAACATGGACGACATCCTCCTCCCACAGGGCCATAAACAGGTTCGCAAGGCTGGGGGCATATTTAGCCCCCATTGCGACTCCACGGTCCTGTCGGTAAAAACATTGGTTGAACCAAAAATAATTATGGGACGCAGCGTATCTTAAAAGTATCATGATGAAATTGATTTGTTCATCATATAAACCTGAATCCCTTCTTAGGTAGTATTCCACTGCATAAAGACCTAACTCATGAGGAATGATCGTGTATAGGGACGTTACATCCGCTGTAACTATCCACATGGTAGAGGTGGGGGTGAAATTGGTAAGCAAATTGATAATGTATTTAGAATCTCTGACATAGGAGGGCATTTTACCCACCAAGGGTTGTAGGAAAAAATCGATATACCTGCCCACCCGGGACGTAAGGGAATCAATTCCACTTACAATGGGGCGTCCCGGGGGGCAGGTAGGGTGTTTGTGTACTTTCGGTAAGTAGTATATAAGGGGAGTGCGGGGGGCCTTGGGTACCAAATAGGTCTTTTCTTTTTTGTTAAGAATCCCTTGGCTATACCCATACTCAACCACCTTTTTAAGTTCTTTAAAATATGGAATCTTGGGGTCTGATCCAAGGGGGGTATAAGTCTCCCTATCTCCGAGAATCCTATACATCTCCTGAAAATAATCTTCTCTATTAAGTACCACAATACCACCCCCTTTGTCCGCGGGTCTAATAACCAAATCCTTGTTATTGCAAAGGGAATCAAGGCCAGTAAGGAGTTCACGATCTAATTTAGCTCTTTTGACGGGCATCTTTTCTAGATCCCTCAATACCACCTCTTTGAAAACCTTGATGGAAGGTGCCAGGGCTCCTGGGGGATTAAAAAGGGAGGCATTAGCCAAACCTGAATGTTGGTAATCGCTGGGAAATGCATAACTCTCTTGGATAGGGTTAGATAGCATATATCTCTTGATATTAATTTTCCGAACAAATTTGTGGATATCCATATAGGTCTCAAATTTGTTTAACTTCCTAGGTAATGCAAATTTTAAACCTTTATCTAGCACCAGTTTCTCTTCCTGACTGAGAACCACGGTGCTTAGATTAAAAATTCCTGTCCCTGCTAGAGCTTTTTTCTTTTTTGCTCAATTGCGTTTGCCTCCTCTGGTACCTCTCCCCGCTCTGCTAGTCGTTTGGTGCCTTGACCTGGCCTGTGAAAACCCTGGGGGTTAGGAACCGGGGGGCCTGGATAATAGGACGAACCCATCCTGTCAATCATATAGGCTGATGATGGACCAGGGGTACCTCCTTCACCGGGGTAAGGGGAATCAAGTGGACCTACATCACCCTCTGAAGGACCAACAAGATCCCGTAAGGGGTAAAACCGATTCTGGGTAGTACCCCCATAACCGAAATAGTTATCAGTGGTGGGACCAACCAAAGGACCATTTGTAGGAACACCTGACATATGAGAGTACTGATCATTATGGTAGATAGAATAGTCAGTACTATTATGAGGGGGAGGAGCCTCTGACATTCTCCCATCAGAGTAATTCCCCAATCGGGGTGGGGGACCCCCCCTGGGGTTATACCCACCACTCGATTGTGGGGTAACTGAAGGGTAAGAACCCCAACTTTGATTGTAATTGGGTCCCCACTGTGTGTTGGGTGGATTCCAATGAGAATTACGCTGAGGGGCATTGTGATTTCGACCACCTCTCTTATTATTATAAGGTTTGAAGGAACCTTTAGGGGGTCCTGATTGGTAATAAGGGGGTGGTGGTGGTCCCCCTCTAATGGGGTATTGTTGTCTCTGAGGGGACTGACGAAAACCTTGTGAGCTAGTGTCTCTAGTCCTCTGTACATTATTAGGCACAGGCAATTTATTTACATTGGAATTGCCAGAAGTGGAAACTTCCATGGCGGTACTTTCTGAGGTGGTATTATCAGCATTGACTGCCAGTAATTTTTTCTGCCATTCAAACACAATCCCACCCTGATAATCAGCAAGATCTCTGTTATATTTTTTCTTTTTTTTATAGGTTTGTTCCCTATCTTCCTTCTCTAGGAGATTAAATAATGATTGGGACTTATCTTTGTATTCTGTTGTATCCTGTAGAGGAATAAACTTTTCTCGAAGAGTTTTTATCTCTTCGTCTAACCTGGATAATTTGTGTAACTTCCTATCAATGAGGAATCTGAGGAGCCCAACCCCAGCCTCATTGAAATATTTATACCATTCATCCAACTGGATGTCACCCTTCTGGGGACTAACCTCCCACCTAAGGCTCCGAGGTACCATGTTAGATTTGACATAGGTCTCCAGGTAGGCCACATCCCATTTGGTGTGAATTTCAGAGATGGTGAGGTTCTTTAATCTAATGAAGAGGCCACCCAAGTCCCCTTCTTCATTTTTGTAGGGTTCAAAAACCCCACTAGTGTTGACCTTCTTGGAGACCCTATAGTCAAAAATATCCATTAAATGTTGTGAGTAAAGCAGCAGTGTAGAAGTATCAAATGTAACAAATAAAAGAAGGAATCACCGCGCTATATGATATATACAGTAGGCAATCAAGTAGGTGGACAAATGCCAGACAATTGAAAAGAAGAGCAGCCGCTTATATGTGAGATACACACATTAAACAATAAATAAAACAAAAGGAAGCAGCGCTGTATTTTAAATATAAATAAATCACAAATAGTGAATAGTGATAATAAAAGTCCAAAGCAATCAAGTGCCAAATAAAGTCCAATAGGTGAAAAGAAATCTTCAAAGTGCAATGGGTAACCGGGCAACTGAGCCCCTTATTCGGCAAATAAAGTGGAACTGGATGGACCTTCACCACACCACAGTGTTAGATATAAAATGGGCGCTTACCAAATGGCAAGCTTAAAAAGCTTGTGACCTTAACCCGGTCGGGGCCTTTCTTGAGAAGGGGACACCGTTTGGACACCTCCTCAGACCGTGGATGGCTCACTATCCTCCGCAAAGGAAACCAGGATGCCGGGAAGGCTATGCCCATAACCTGGAGTTAATCTCACAAACAATGCCCCAAAAAGAGAAGGAAGAGCAACATAGCGTAATCCTGATTGGATATTTATTTAAAAGACTTTAAAATTACACTTACAGTGTGTTGGATAAAAAACAGCATGGAAAGCCGGCCGGCTAATACGAACACCCGTCCTACAGACGGTGGATACGGCACGTCAGCACATCAGCACGCCCGACGTACGTTTCGTCACACTTCTGACGTCGTCTGGGGCACGGGCGACGCACTGACGTGTCGCACATATATACCAAACAAATATAACCAAGCCTCGAAATCAACAAAGGCCGGAAATCACCTTGCGCTCCACCCAGTAAGGGCGGAAGATATAGAAACGCCATCTTAGTTAGGGGATCCCATATTTTAACGGATCTCGTTCAGTTAGTGTAGTGAATGTTACAAATTAGTGGGAATAAAAGGGAAAACGGGAGCGGACAAGGAAGAAGCACAATAAGCTCATCGGTAACACATATGGAAATGGATACCAATTTAAATTAAATCAGACTGAATAAAAATTGAATTCAGTTGTATTGGTTATACGAGAGCCCAGATTACACCAATGAGGGGCATACCTGGGCACAGTTATGATGTCAAAATCAATGGATATATTAAATAATCCCATTAATGTTGGAATAAACAAGGACAAATTCCAGATAGTACAGCCGGAGGGAAAGATGATTTCTCGGCCTCATATACCAAACAGTTCGAAATAGAGGTACTATTATACAGTAACTCTAATATTACATATTAAATGAATACATATGAAAACAAAAATCGAAATATGTATAAACATAACAAATAGCAAAAAACCTCCATCATTTAAAGATTGGGGACAGAGCTTATAGTAAATTCATAAACAACAGAACCAGCCCATTGAGATGTGAACCAACCCAAAGAGAGCTTGAACCACACATATAAATTATAAGGGGTTGAAAATTATTGGAGGTCAAAAATTAGGGGGTCAAAAAATAAAGAGAGTACACAAACACCAGAACCTGCCTACTTGGGATAAGTAACAACCTAAAGAGTCATTCAAGGGAAGTGTAAGCCCATAGGGATATGAACAGCAATGGTTATTATCGATGATAGAACCAATGAACTAAACAAAAGAGTAATGTTAGGAGTTGTCAATAAAGGCATTGGTGTCAGTATCGACATTAAGTCCGTGTGGGACGTAACACCTGATTTTATGTATCCACAGCATTTCAAGTTTAGAAATGCTCCTAGTCAGGGAACTCCCCCTCCAATGGGGCCGGTACCTATCAATCCCTAAAAACAAAGTTTTAGAGGGATCTTTGTTATGAGAAATCAAATAATGCTTTGAAACAGAGTGTTTGGGAAAACCATTGATAATGTTGGTAATATGCTCGTTCAGGCGAACAGAAAGGGGTCGTCTAGTCCTACCCACATACTGTAGGCCGCAAGGGCACTGTAGTAGGTAGACGACCCCCTCTGTGGTACAGGTGATAAAGGGTTTTATATCATGCTCCTCTTGTGTACTGGAGGAGGTAAATTTGAGGGTGCGTCTGGATGGCACAGAATTTAGCTTGCAGACCCGGCACCTCCCACATTTGTAATACCCCTTCAGATTATCAAAAAGGCCTTGAATCCCCCTAACGGGGGGGTCAAGAGCATTTGGGGCTAATCTATTCCTGAGGGATGGTGCTCCCTTAAAAATCACTTGTGGCTTATCTGGGATAACCTCTCTTAAAATGGGGTCATTACCTAATATGTGCCAATGTTTATTGAGCAAGCCTTTGATGTTATCATGTTGAATAGAATAGGTGGTAATAAAGGGCAAGGTGACAGGATTCGCTCTAGAGCCCACCCTCTCGCTCAATAGTTGTCTCCTATCTATAGCTTTAACCCCCTCCAAGGCATGAGTCAGAGATTCTCTGGTGTACCCCTTTTCAATAAACCTATTGGTCAAAATTCCGGCCTGTTGTAAAAACTGGGAATCGTCAGAACAGTTGCGTTTAAGTCGCATGAATTGACTCTTAGGTATAGACCGAAGCCAGGACCTATGGTGGCAACTACTTAAAGGGATATAGGAGTTACGATCTGTTTTCTTAAAAAACGTAGAGGTCATAAACTGGCCATCCTGGATGGTGATATTGAGGTCTAAAAATTGAACATTAGATTGGTTAGCCTCGAAATTAAGTACAATCCCCCTATTATTCTGGTTGAGTTCCTCCATAAAGAGGTCAAGATCGCTGCGATTCCCATCCCAGAGGAGGAGGATGTCGTCGATGTACCTAGCCCACAGCTTGAGCTGGGGCCTCTGGCAAACATGGACGACATCCTCCTCCCACAGGGCCATAAACAGGTTCGCAAGGCTGGGGGCATATTTAGCCCCCATTGCGACTCCACGGTCCTGTCGGTAAAAACATTGGTTGAACCAAAAATAATTATGGGACGCAGCGTATCTTAAAAGTATCATGATGAAATTGATTTGTTCATCATATAAACCTGAATCCCTTCTTAGGTAGTATTCCACTGCATAAAGACCTAACTCATGAGGAATGATCGTGTATAGGGACGTTACATCCGCTGTAACTATCCACATGGTAGAGGTGGGGGTGAAATTGGTAAGCAAATTGATAATGTATTTAGAATCTCTGACATAGGAGGGCATTTTACCCACCAAGGGTTGTAGGAAAAAATCGATATACCTGCCCACCCGGGACGTAAGGGAATCAATTCCACTTACAATGGGGCGTCCCGGGGGGCAGGTAGGGTGTTTGTGTACTTTCGGTAAGTAGTATATAAGGGGAGTGCGGGGGGCCTTGGGTACCAAATAGGTCTTTTCTTTTTTGTTAAGAATCCCTTGGCTATACCCATACTCAACCACCTTTTTAAGTTCTTTAAAATATGGAATCTTGGGGTCTGATCCAAGGGGGGTATAAGTCTCCCTATCTCCGAGAATCCTATACATCTCCTGAAAATAATCTTCTCTATTAAGTACCACAATACCACCCCCTTTGTCCGCGGGTCTAATAACCAAATCCTTGTTATTGCAAAGGGAATCAAGGCCAGTAAGGAGTTCACGATCTAATTTAGCTCTTTTGACGGGCATCTTTTCTAGATCCCTCAATACCACCTCTTTGAAAACCTTGATGGAAGGTGCCAGGGCTCCTGGGGGATTAAAAAGGGAGGCATTAGCCAAACCTGAATGTTGGTAATCGCTGGGAAATGCATAACTCTCTTGGATAGGGTTAGATAGCATATATCTCTTGATATTAATTTTCCGAACAAATTTGTGGATATCCATATAGGTCTCAAATTTGTTTAACTTCCTAGGTAATGCAAATTTTAAACCTTTATCTAGCACCAGTTTCTCTTCCTGACTGAGAACCACGGTGCTTAGATTAAAAATTCCTGTCCCTGCTAGAGCTTTTTTCTTTTTTGCTCAATTGTGTTTGCCTCCTCTGGTACCTCTCCCCGCTCTGCTAGTCGTTTGGTGCCTTGACCTGGCCTGTGAAAACCCTGGGGGTTAGGAACCGGGGGGCCTGGATAATAGGACGAACCCATCCTGTCAATCATATAGGCTGATGATGGACCAGGGGTACCTCCTTCACCGGGGTAAGGGGAATCAAGTGGACCTACATCACCCTCTGAAGGACCAACAAGATCCCGTAAGGGGTAAAACCGATTCTGGGTAGTACCCCCATAACCGAAATAGTTATCAGTGGTGGGACCAACCAAAGGACCATTTGTAGGAACACCTGACATATGAGAGTACTGATCATTATGGTAGATAGAATAGTCAGTACTATTATGAGGGGGAGGAGCCTCTGACATTCTCCCATCAGAGTAATTCCCCAATCGGGGTGGGGGACCCCCCCTGGGGTTATACCCACCACTCGATTGTGGGGTAACTGAAGGGTAAGAACCCCAACTTTGATTGTAATTGGGTCCCCACTGTGTGTTGGGTGGATTCCAATGAGAATTACGCTGAGGGGCATTGTGATTTCGACCACCTCTCTTATTATTATAAGGTTTGAAGGAACCTTTAGGGGGTCCTGATTGGTAATAAGGGGGTGGTGGTGGTCCCCCTCTAATGGGGTATTGTTGTCTCTGAGGGGACTGACGAAAACCTTGTGAGCTAGTGTCTCTAGTCCTCTGTACATTATTAGGCACAGGCAATTTATTTACATTGGAATTGCCAGAAGTGGAAACTTCCATGGCGGTACTTTCTGAGGTGGTATTATCAGCATTGACTGCCAGTAATTTTTTCTGCCATTCAAACACAATCCCACCCTGATAATCAGCAAGATCTCTGTTATATTTTTTCTTTTTTTTATAGGTTTGTTCCCTATCTTCCTTCTCTAGGAGATTAAATAATGATTGGGACTTATCTTTGTATTCTGTTGTATCCTGTAGAGGAATAAACTTTTCTCGAAGAGTTTTTATCTCTTCGTCTAACCTGGATAATTTGTGTAACTTCCTATCAATGAGGAATCTGAGGAGCCCAACCCCAGCCTCATTGAAATATTTATACCATTCATCCAACTGGATGTCACCCTTCTGGGGACTAACCTCCCACCTAAGGCTCCGAGGTACCATGTTAGATTTGACATAGGTCTCCAGGTAGGCCACATCCCATTTGGTGTGAATTTCAGAGATGGTGAGGTTCTTTAATCTAATGAAGAGGCCACCCAAGTCCCCTTCTTCATTTTTGTAGGGTTCAAAAACCCCACTAGTGTTGACCTTCTTGGAGACCCTATAGTCAAAAATATCCATTAAATGTTGTGAATAAAGCAGCAGTGTAGAAGTATCAAATGTAACAAATAAAAGAAGGAATCACCGCGCTATATGATATATACAGTAGGCAATCAAGTAGGTGGACAAATGCCAGACAATTGAAAAGAAGAGCAGCCGCTTATATGTGAGATACACACATTAAACAATAAATAAAACAAAAGGAAGCAGCGCTGTATTTTAAATATAAATAAATCACAAATAGTGAATAGTGATAATAAAAGTCCAAAGCAATCAAGTGCCAAATAAAGTCCAATAGGTGAAAAGAAATCTTCAAAGTGCAATGGGTAACCGGGCAACTGAGCCCCTTATTCGGCAAATAAAGTGGAACTGGATGGACCTTCACCACACCACAGTGTTAGATATAAAATGGGCGCTTACCAAATGGCAAGCTTAAAAAGCTTGTGACCTTAACCCGGTCGGGGCCTTTCTTGAGAAGGGGACACCGTTTGGACACCTCCTCAGACCGTGGATGGCTCACTATCCTCCGCAAAGGAAACCAGGATGCCGGGAAGGCTATGCCCATAACCTGGAGTTAATCTCACAAACAATGCCCCAAAAAGAGAAGGAAGAGCAACATAGCGTAATCCTGATTGGATATTTATTTAAAAGACTTTAAAATTACACTTACAGTGTGTTGGATAAAAAACAGCATGGAAAGCCGGCCGGCTAATACGAACACCCGTCCTACAGACGGTGGATACGGCACGTCAGCACGTCAGCACGCCCGACGTACGTTTCGTCACACTTCTGACGTCGTCTGGGGCACGGGCGACGCACTGACGTGTCGCACATATATACCAAACAAATATAACCAAGCCTCGAAATCAACAAAGGCCGGAAATCACCTTGCGCTCCACCCAGTAAGGGCGGAAGATATAGAAACGCCATCTTAGTTAGGGGATCCCATATTTTAACGGATCTCGTTCAGTTAGTGTAGTGAATGTTACAAATTAGTGGGAATAAAAGGTCGTCTACCTACTACAGTGCCCTTGCGGCCTACAGTATGTGGGTAGGACTAGACGACCCCTTTCTGTTCGCCTGAACGAGCATATTACCAACATTATCAATGGTTTTCCCAAACACTCTGTTTCAAAGCATTATTTGATTTCTCATAACAAAGATCCCTCTAAAACTTTGTTTTTAGGGATTGATAGGTACCGGCCCCATTGGAGGGGGAGTTCCCTGACTAGGAGCATTTCTAAACTTGAAATGCTGTGGATACATAAAATCAGGTGTTACGTCCCACACGGACTTAATGTCGATACTGACACCAATGCCTTTATTGACAACTCCTAACATTACTCTTTTGTTTAGTTCATTGGTTCTATCATCGATAATAACCATTGCTGTTCATATCCCTATGGGCTTACACTTCCCTTGAATGACTCTTTAGGTTGTTACTTATCCCAAGTAGGCAGGTTCTGGTGTTTGTGTACTCTCTTTATTTTTTGACCCCCTAATTTTTGACCTCCAATAATTTTCAACCCCTTATAATTTATATGTGTGGTTCAAGCTCTCTTTGGGTTGGTTCACATCTCAATGGGCTGGTTCTGTTGTTTATGAATTTACTATAAGCTCTGTCCCCAATCTTTAAATGATGGAGGTTTTTTGCTATTTGTTATGTTTATACATATTTCGATTTTTGTTTTCATATGTATTCATTTAATATGTAATATTAGAGTTACTGTATAATAGTACCTCTATTTCGAACTGTTTGGTATATGAGGCCGAGAAATCATCTTTCCCTCCGGCTGTACTATCTGGAATTTGTCCTTGTTTATTCCAACATTAATGGGATTATTTAATATATCCATTGATTTTGACATCATAACTGTGCCCAGGTATGCCCCTCATTGGTGTAATCTGGGCCCTCGTATAACCAATACAACTGAATTCAATTTTTATTCAGTCTGATTTAATTTAAATTGGTATCCATTTCCATATGTGTTACCGATGAGCTTATTGTGCTTCTTCCTTGTCCGCTCCCGTTTTCCCTTTTATTCCCACTAATTTGTAACATTCACTACACTAACTGAACGAGATCCGTTAAAATATGGGATCCCCTAACTAAGATGGCGTTTCTATATCTTCCGCCCTTACTGGGTGGAGCGCAAGGTGATTTCCGGCCTTTGTTGATTTCGAGGCTTGGTTATATTTGTTTGGTATATATGTGCGACACGTCAGTGCGTCGCCCGTGCCCCAGACGACGTCAGAAGTGTGACGAAACGTACGTCGGGCGTGCTGACGTGCTGACGTGCCGTATCCACCGTCTGTAGGACGGGTGTTCGTATTAGCCGGCCGGCTTTCCATGCTGTTTTTTATCCAACACACTGTAAGTGTAATTTTAAAGTCTTTTAAATAAATATCCAATCAGGATTACGCTATGTTGCTCTTCCTTCTCTTTTTGGGGCATTGTTTGTGAGATTAACTCCAGGTTATGGGCATAGCCTTCCCGGCATCCTGGTTTCCTTTGCGGAGGATAGTGAGCCATCCACGGTCTGAGGAGGTGTCCAAACGGTGTCCCCTTCTCAAGAAAGGCCCCGACCGGGTTAAGGTCACAAGCTTTTTAAGCTTGCCATTTGGTAAGCGCCCATTTTATATCTAACACTGTGGTGTGGTGAAGGTCCATCCAGTTCCACTTTATTTGCCGAATAAGGGGCTCAGTTGCCCGGTTACCCATTGCACTTTGAAGATTTCTTTTCACCTATTGGACTTTATTTGGCACTTGATTGCTTTGGACTTTTATTATCACTATTCACTATTTGTGATTTATTTATATTTAAAATACAGCGCTGCTTCCTTTTGTTTTATTTATTGTTTAATGTGTGTATCTCACATATAAGCGGCTGCTCTTCTTTTCAATTGTCTGGCATTTGTCCACCTACTTGATTGCCTACTGTATATATCATATAGCGCGGTGATTCCTTCTTTTATTTGTTACATTTGATACTTCTACACTGCTGCTTTATTCACAACATTTAATGGATATTTTTGACTATAGGGTCTCCAAGAAGGTCAACACTAGTGGGGTTTTTGAACCCTACAAAAATGAAGAAGGGGACTTGGGTGGCCTCTTCATTAGATTAAAGAACCTCACCATCTCTGAAATTCACACCAAATGGGATGTGGCCTACCTGGAGACCTATGTCAAATCTAACATGGTACCTCGGAGCCTTAGGTGGGAGGTTAGTCCCCAGAAGGGTGACATCCAGTTGGATGAATGGTATAAATATTTCAATGAGGCTGGGGTTGGGCTCCTCAGATTCCTCATTGATAGGAAGTTACACAAATTATCCAGGTTAGACGAAGAGATAAAAACTCTTCGAGAAAAGTTTATTCCTCTACAGGATACAACAGAATACAAAGATAAGTCCCAATCATTATTAAATCTCCTAGAGAAGGAAGATAGGGAACAAACCTATAAAAAAAAGAAAAAATATAACAGAGATCTTGCTGATTATCAGGGTAGGTTGTGTTTGAATGGCAGAAAAAATTACTGGCAGTCAATGCTGATAATACCACCTCAGAAAGTACCGCCATGGAAGTTTCCACTTCTGGCAATTCCAATGTAAATAAATTGCCTGTGCCTAATAATGTACAGAGGACTAGAGACACTAGCTCACAAGGTTTTCGTCAGTCCCCTCAGAGACAACAATACCCCATTAGAGGGGGACCACCACCACCCCCTTATTACCAATCAGGACCCCCTAAAGGTTCCTTCAAACCTTATAATAATAAGAGAGGTGGTCGAAATCACAATGCCCCTCAGCGTAATTCTCATTGGAATCCACCCAACACACAGTGGGGACCCAATTACAATCAAAGTTGGGGTTCTTACCCTTCAGTTACCCCACAATCGAGTGGTGGGTATAACCCCAGGGGGGGTCCCCCACCCCGATTGGGGAATTACTCTGATGGGAGAATGTCAGAGGCTCCTCCCCCTCATAATAGTACTGACTATTCTATCTACCATAATGATCAGTACTCTCATATGTCAGGTGTTCCTACAAATGGTCCTTTGGTTGGTCCCACCACTGATAACTATTTCGGTTATGGGGGTACTACCCAGAATCGGTTTTACCCCTTACGGGATCTTGTTGGTCCTTCAGAGGGTGATGTAGGTCCACTTGATTCCCCTTACCCCGGTGAAGGAGGTACCCCTGGTCCATCATCAGCCTATATGATTGACAGGATGGGTTCGTCCTATTATCCAGGCCCCCCGGTTCCTAACCCCCAGGGTTTTCACAGGCCAGGTCAAGGCACCAAACGACTAGCAGAGCGGGGAGAGGTACCAGAGGAGGCAAACGCAATCGAGCAAAAAAGAAAAAAGCTCTAGCAGGGACAGGAATTTTTAATCTAAGCACCGTGGTTCTCAGTCAGGAAGAGAAACTGGTGCTAGATAAAGGTTTAAAATTTGCATTACCTAGGAAGTTAAACAAATTTGAGACCTATATGGATATCCACAAATTTGTTCGGAAAATTAATATCAAGAGATATATGCTATCTAACCCTATCCAAGAGAGAAATGCATTTCCCAGCGATTACCAACATTCAGGTTTGGCTAATGCCTCCCTTTTTAATCCCCCAGGAGCCCTGGCACCTTCCATCAAGGTTTTCAAAGAGGTGGTATTGAGGGATCTAGAAAAGATGCCCGTCAAAAGAGCTAAATTAGATCGTGAACTCCTTACTGGCCTTGATTCCCTTTGCAATAACAAGGATTTGGTTATTAGACCCGCGGACAAAGGGGGTGGTATTGTGGTCCTTAATAGAGAAGATTATTTTCAGGAGATGTATAGGATTCTCGGAGATAGGGAGACTTATACCCCCCTTGGATCAGACCCCAAGATTCCATATCTTAAAGAACTTAAAAAGGTGGTTGAGTATGGGTATAGCCAAGGGATTCTTAACAAAAAAGAAAAGACCTATTTGGTACCCAAGGCCCCCCGCACTCCCCTTATATACTACTTACCGAAAGTACACAAACACCCTACCTGCCCCCCGGGACGCCCCATTGTAAGTGGAATTGATTCCCTTACGTCCCGGGTGGGCAGGTATATCGATTTTTTCCTACAACCCTTGGTGGGTAAAATGCCCTCCTATGTCAGAGATTCTAAATACATTATCAATTTGCTTACCAATTTCACCCCCACCTCTACCATGTGGATAGTTACAGCGGATGTAACGTCCCTATACACGATCATTCCTCATGAGTTAGGTCTTTATGCAGTGGAATACTACCTAAGAAGGGATTCAGGTTTATATGATGAACAAATCAATTTCATCATGATACTTTTAAGATACGCTGCGTCCCATAATTATTTTTGGTTCAACCAATGTTTTTACCGACAGGACCGTGGAGTCGCAATGGGGGCTAAATATGCCCCCAGCCTTGCGAACCTGTTTATGGCCCTGTGGGAGGAGGATGTCATCCATGTTTGCCAGAGGCCCCAGCTCAAGCTGTGGGCTAGGTACATCGACGACATCCTCCTCCTCTGGGATGGGAATCGCAGCGATCTTGACCTCTTTATGGAGGAACTCAACCAGAATAATAGGGGGATTGTACTTAATTTCGAGGCTAACCAATCTAATGTTCAATTTTTAGACCTCAATATCACCATCCAGGATGGCCAGTTTATGACCTCTACGTTTTTTAAGAAAACAGATCGTAACTCCTATATCCCTTTAAGTAGTTGCCACCATAGGTCCTGGCTTCGGTCTATACCTAAGAGTCAATTCATGCGACTTAAACGCAACTGTTCTGACGATTCCCAGTTTTTACAACAGGCCGGAATTTTGACCAATAGGTTTATTGAAAAGGGGTACACCAGAGAATCTCTGACTCATGCCTTGGAGGGGGTTAAAGCTATAGATAGGAGACAACTATTGAGCGAGAGGGTGGGCTCTAGAGCGAATCCTGTCACCTTGCCCTTTATTACCACCTATTCTATTCAACATGATAACATCAAAGGCTTGCTCAATAAACATTGGCACATATTAGGTAATGACCCCATTTTAAGAGAGGTTATCCCAGATAAGCCACAAGTGATTTTTAAGGGAGCACCATCCCTCAGGAATAGATTAGCCCCAAATGCTCTTGACCCCCCCGTTAGGGGGATTCAAGGCCTTTTTGATAATCTGAAGGGGTATTACAAATGTGGGAGGTGCCGGGTCTGCAAGCTAAATTCTGTGCCATCCAGACGCACCCTCAAATTTACCTCCTCCAGTACACAAGAGGAGCATGATATAAAACCCTTTATCACCTGTACCACAGAGGGGGTCGTCTACCTACTACAGTGCCCTTGCGGCCTACAGTATGTGGGTAGGACTAGACGACCCCTTTCTGTTCGCCTGAACGAGCATATTACCAACATTATCAATGGTTTTCCCAAACACTCTGTTTCAAAGCATTATTTGATTTCTCATAACAAAGATCCCTCTAAAACGTTGTTTTTAGGGATTGATAGGTACCGGCCCCATTGGAGGGGGAGTTCCCTGACTAGGAGCATTTCTAAACTTGAAATGCTGTGGATACATAAAATCAGGTGTTACGTCCCACACGGACTTAATGTCGATACTGACACCAATGCCTTTATTGACAACTCCTAACATTACTCTTTTGTTTAGTTCATTGGTTCTATCATCGATAATAACCATTGCTGTTCATATCCCTATGGGCTTACACTTCCCTTGAATGACTCTTTAGGTTGTTACTTATCCCAAGTAGGCAGGTTCTGGTGTTTGTGTACTCTCTTTATTTTTTGACCCCCTAATTTTTGACCTCCAATAATTTTCAACCCCTTATAATTTATATGTGTGGTTCAAGCTCTCTTTGGGTTGGTTCACATCTCAATGGGCTGGTTCTGTTGTTTATGAATTTACTATAAGCTCTGTCCCCAATCTTTAAATGATGGAGGTTTTTTGCTATTTGTTATGTTTATACATATTTCGATTTTTGTTTTCATATGTATTCATTTAATATGTAATATTAGAGTTACTGTATAATAGTACCTCTATTTCGAACTGTTTGGTATATGAGGCCGAGAAATCATCTTTCCCTCCGGCTGTACTATCTGGAATTTGTCCTTGTTTATTCCAACATTAATGGGATTATTTAATATATCCATTGATTTTGACATCATAACTGTGCCCAGGTATGCCCCTCATTGGTGTAATCTGGGCCCTCGTATAACCAATACAACTGAATTCAATTTTTATTCAGTCTGATTTAATTTAAATTGGTATCCATTTCCATATGTGTTACCGATGAGCTTATTGTGCTTCTTCCTTGTCCGCTCCCGTTTTCCCTTTTATTCCCACTAATTTGTAACATTCACTACACTAACTGAACGAGATCCGTTAAAATATGGGATCCCCTAACTAAGATGGCGTTTCTATATCTTCCGCCCTTACTGGGTGGAGCGCAAGGTGATTTCCGGCCTTTGTTGATTTCGAGGCTTGGTTATATTTGTTTGGTATATATGTGCGACACGTCAGTGCGTCGCCCGTGCCCCAGACGACGTCAGAAGTGTGACGAAACGTACGTCGGGCGTGCTGACGTGCTGACGTGCCGTATCCACCGTCTGTAGGACGGGTGTTCGTATTAGCCGGCCGGCTTTCCATGCTGTTTTTTATCCAACACACTGTAAGTGTAATTTTAAAGTCTTTTAAATAAATATCCAATCAGTATTACGCTATGTTGCTCTTCCTTCTCTTTTTGGGGCATTGTTTGTGAGATTAACTCCAGGTTATGGGCATAGCCTTCCCGGCATCCTGGTTTCCTTTGCGGAGGATAGTGAGCCATCCACGGTCTGAGGAGGTGTCCAAACGGTGTCCCCTTCTCAAGAAAGGCCCCGACCGGGTTAAGGTCACAAGCTTTTTAAGCTTGCCATTTGGTAAGCGCCCATTTTATATCTAACACTGTGGTGTGGTGAAGGTCCATCCAGTTCCACTTTATTTGCCGAATAAGGGGCTCAGTTGCCCGGTTACCCATTGCACTTTGAAGATTTCTTTTCACCTATTGGACTTTATTTGGCACTTGATTGCTTTGGACTTTTATTATCACTATTCACTATTTGTGATTTATTTATATTTAAAATACAGCGCTGCTTCCTTTTGTTTTATTTATTGTTTTAAGCTAACTCAAAGCATGCATGTGAACCACCTCTAGGATCTTCGATAGTATCGGGCTCCTGGGTTCCTCAGCATATCCATTTGGGATATATGAAAGGAAAACTTGATAGTGCTATAAAGTTTTAAACAAATTATTAACTAAAGCAAAAATCCCCTTCTGGGGTACTCAGACAGATCGGGTGCGTCAGTGCACCATTCTATGATGAACAAAATGTAGCGCTGGTAGATTTTCAATCTAAGGCTTATAGGTAAATTTAGTGGGTTATCTGTTCACATATAGTCAGATTTGCCTCTGTTCCAGCTTGGCTGAGTTGCATGTAGTTTCACACTGTGCCTGTGGGTGTCGTTGTCACCATGCGTCGGTGTTGGAAAGGCAACACGTTGAAGCGTATGAGTGCTCTTCTGTGCCGGAGATAACTCGGTGGAGGTGGTCCTCCGAGTTGCATTCTGGGAGAGGGTATTTATGGGACAGACGCCATGTTTTAGGGTTCGTTTTCGTTCCACCTGCTGGCCCTCCTGGCCGACAGGTACCCTGTTTCCCTGAAAATAAGACCTAGCGTGATTGTCGGTGATGGCTGCAATATAAGCCCTACCCCCCAAATAAGCCCTAGTTAAAGTTCTTGTAGGTCTTATTTTCAGGGTAGGGCTTATTTTCGGGGAAACAGGGTAGGGCTTATTTGGTGGGGTATGGCTTATATTGCAGCCATCACTGACAGTCACGCTAGGTCTTATTTTCGGGGAAACAGGGTATGTGCTAGGAGTACTACCTTGTGGTCCTCCGACCGGGAGGCCCACGTTGCTGCAGCGTGTGGGTGGGCCCAGAAGCCTGTCTGGGGCCTACCACAGCGGCAAGGGAATGGTCCTGTGCTGTCTGTCCTACGGGAAGAAGCTGGACAACTGAGAAGATCCCAGGGGAGGACCCGTCATGGAAGGATCATGCAGAGTGCTGGTCTGGAGGACGTATCCTAAAGAAATCCTACCGCATAGTACTGCCGGGTCGGCTTAAAGGTTCTAGTACTGTGTTGGCTATTCATCGTAAGCCATTACATCCTGTGGCAGAGGATCGTACGGGTTTCTATTCCAATCAAGTCTGTGGCAGAGACTTTTGTTCATGCTGCGTACTGGCTGCTAGGTTAGTGAGAGAAACCTATCCAGACGGGCAAAGATTCAACTCTAAAAAGAGAGTACATTCATCTACAAGATTCCAATTCCTAATACTACACTAAGAAAAGCTATTTGAACTTCCCTGCAACTCTTCTTCTACCTCTTTCCTGCTACTTCCTTCAATTACGTTTATTAAAGCATTGGAAAAGATACTCAAGTGTCTGGTGCCTACATTGTCTGGTATTAAACTCAACGGGACCCTAGACCCGGTTCCGTTGAAATTGAGGTAACGAAGGTGACGGTAACAGCCCGCTTTAAACCAGCAGCTCCACCGAGAGTTATTGCTACACAAGGTATAACAAGTTAGTATTGGGATGATACGAGCGTCCTCCTTAGCTGACAAGCTGCCTGCCGTGCCGTCCTGACCCCTCCCCAACGCATATCCATACAGGGCGTACGATTGTCAGTATTTAAATAGTGTCGCCGACACTATTTAAATACTGACAATCATACCGTCCAAATATATTTCCCCCTGAAGTAGATACGATAGCCCTGTATCGATACGCGTTGGGGAGGGGTCAGGACGGCACGGCAGGCAGCTTGTCAGCTAAGGCGGGCGCTCATATCATCCCGATACCAACTTGGTATACCTTGTTTATGTTCATCATAGAATGGTGGACTGACGCACCCTAACCTGTGTGAGTACCCCAGAAGGGGATTTTTGCTTTAGTTAATAAATTGTTTAAAATTTTATTGCACTATCAAGTTTTCCTTTCATATATCCCAGATGGATATGCTGAGGAACCCAGGAGCCCGATACTATCAAAGAGCCTAGAGGTGGTTCACATGTGTGCTTTGACTTAGCCTAATCGCAAAGTTGCACGCTCCAAGGTGAGCGTTTATTACCTAAGGGGGGCACCTGAGTGATGACACCCTAGCACGTCTTGGATTAAATTGTTTTTGAATTACACGGACTTTCATCACGTTATCAACAACGCAGTTGGATGTTAATCATATGCACATGAGCACTTTGTCGTATAACCTGAATCACCATTTTTTTCCTGTATTGTTATTGTTCTTTTTTCAGCACGGTCATTAATGACGTGTTTGGACACTTTATACCAGCACAGGGGTACTTTTGGTGTATTATTTGTTTACGTTTATTTCTTTTGAGCACAGATATGCACCAGGCACTTTAAATGCAGTTTTTATTGTATGTCATATGCATTTATTTTATGTATTCACTTATCTGATAGTTATTTATTTCCTATTTGATTTAATAACTTGGAGCTATTACACATAGTATCAGTGTACGCTATTGTTAATATCAGTTTTTAGAGCAGCGTATCTAATTTATTCAGAAACTTCTTTAGATTAGATCAATTACATGGCTATCCTTTTTTAGTCCATATTCTTCCCCTACAAATACTAAAGCAATATCACATATACAGTATCTCACAAAAGTGAGTACACCCCTCACATTTTTGTAAATATTTTATTATATTTTTTCATGTGACAACACTGAAGAAATGACACTTTGCTACCATGTAAAGTAGTGAGTGTACAGCTTGTATAATGCCCCGTACACATGGTCGGATTTTCCGACGGAAAATGTGTGATAGGACCTTGTTGTCGGAAATTCCGACCGTGTGTAGGCACCATCACACATTTTCCATCAGATTTTCCGACACACAAAGTTTGAGAGCAGGATATAAAATTTTCCGACAACAAAATCCGTTGTCGGAAATTCCGATCGTGTGTACACAAATCCGACGGACAAAGTGCCACGCATGCTCAGAATAAATAAAGAGATGAAAGCTATTGGCCACTGCCCCGTTTAAAGTCCCGACGTACGTGTTTTACGTCACCGCGTTTAGAACGATCGGATTTTCCGACAACTTTGTGTGACTGTGTGTATGCAAGACAAATTTGAGCCAACATCCGTCGGAAAAAATCCTAGGACTGTTGCCAATCATGGTTCCCTCCATAAACTGTAGCTCCCCAGTGCCGGCAGCACTCATGCAGCCCTAGACTATGACACTCCCACAACCATGCTTGACTGTACGCAAGACACACTTGTCTTTGTACTCCTCACCTGGTTGCTGCCACACACACTTGACACCATCTGAACCAAATAAGTTTATCTTGGTCTCATCAGACCACAGGACATCGTTCTAGTAATCCATGTCCTTAGTCTGCTTGTCTTCAGCACACTGCTTGCGGGCTTTCTTGTGCATCATCTTTAGAAGTGGCTTCCTTCTGGGATGACAGCCATGCAAACCAATTTGATGCAGTGTGCGGCGTATGGTCTGAGCACTGACAGGCTGACCCCCCCACCCCTTCAACCTCTGCAGAAATGCTGGCAGCACTCATACCTCTATTTCCCAAAGACAACCTCTGGATATGACTCTGAGCACGTGCACTCAACTTCTTTAGTCGACCATGGAGAGGCCTGATCTGAGTGAAACCTGTCCTGTTAAACCGCTGTACGGTCTTGGCACTGGTGCAGCTCAGTTTTAGGGTCTTGGCAATCTTCTTATAGCCTAGGCCAGGGGTGCCCAACCTTTTTAAGAGCAACTTGGTAACCAGTTGCGGGACACGATGTGCGGAGCGGGCGGATGGCAGGTCACGGCTACTCTATAGAACCTCCGATCCGATACACCCAGATGGAATTACCTTCAATTTTTTTTCAAAGGATCGGATTGGAGGCAGACGGGAGTGATCGGAGACTCAGCACATCAGAGGGAAAGGAGAATACACAACACCGGGGAATACGAGATGCATATCTGAGCCTGTGAAGAGCCTGCCAGGACGGGATCGCGGTGACTCCGCCAAGGTTTAGTTTTGGGCTATTTCCAATTAATCTTCTGGTGAGCAGAAACCCCTATGGGTCCAATTAAGTTTATACTCTGGGTTACATAGAGGCAGTAAGCCTACCGCTGATTATATCCTCACCAGTTTGCCATCTGGTAAGCGGCCTCTTGTGTCTGTGCACCGGGTGTTTTTTTCTGTTTTTTTCTGTTTTTGGCTTTTTGTCTGCTTGTCCAACGGTATTTTCTGATAAACAGATATACTTGGTGTTTTACACCTCACTTCCAAGGACACTACTCATTGCATGTTGCATGTCACTATTTTTTCACGTCCCTGTATTTGCTACGCATTCAGGGTGCATTTATGATTTTCATGATTATTTGTGTGAACACCACTTTTTTCCCTTTTTTGATTTAATATTATTATGTCAGTATCACGCTATGGTCTTTGTATTTTTATCTGATTAAACCCTATGTGGACCCGTTCTGCTGTATGAGCGCGACGGATCCTGCCCACTTTGGAGCGCTCCTAAAGGCCTGGGCTGGGTTTAAGCCATCCGTCTGACTTGGCTTACGTTCTGGTAAGCAGTTCACCACTAGGGATGAGCTTCGTGTTCGAGTCGAACCCATGTTCGACTCGAACATCGGCTGTTCGACCGTCCGTCGAATTGCGAACGTTATGGGCCGTTCGCGCCAAATTCGTGTGGCGCTTCACGGCCCATAATTCACTGCGGCATCGCAGTGCATTGCTGGCTGATGATTGGCCAAGCATGCACTATGACCCGCATGCTTGGCCAATCACAGCGCCGTCAGTAGAGAGAGCTGTAATTGGCCAAAGCCAGGGTGGCTTTGGCCAATTATGGCTCAGGGGATTTAGTACACGCCCCACACTATATAAGGCCGCCTGCACGGCGGCCCTGTGTAGTGTGTTCCGGTGTGCTGAGAGATAGAGAGAGAGACAGACAGTGTCATTTGATTTGAGTTAGATAGATTAGGCAGAACAGTCAGTCAGTTAGCTGCACTTACAGTGTATTTTGTATATATATGCATCCCAGGTGTTGCATATATATATATACACTGTATTCAGTTTAGCTAGATCCGTTCCTGTTATCTTCTATCTAGACTATTTACATTTGGTGCAGTGCGTCCTGCTCACAGTGTTCAGCTAGATCCGTTCCTGCTATTTACATTTAGTGCAGTGCGTCCTGCTCACAGTGTTCAGCTAGATCTGTTCCTGCTATTTACATTTAGTGCAGTCAGTGCATCCTGCTCACAGTGTTCAGCTAGATCTGTTCCTGCTATTTACATTTAGTGCAGTGCGTCCTGCTCACAGTGTTCAGCTAGATCCATTCCTGCTATTTACATTTAGTGCAGTCAGTGCGTCCTGCTCACAGTGTTCAGCTAGATCCGTTCCTGCTATTTACATTTAGTGCAGTGCGTCCTGCTCAAAGTGTTCAGCTAGATCCGTTCCTGTTATCTTCCTACTGACAGGCAGGCTTGTCTGGTTACAGTATATAAAGCTACCTGAAGAAAATTACAGGTGTTCTATCCCAGCTTAGTGCAGCTACAGGCCATTAGTATGTCTGGAAGGCCAAGAAGGAGAGGCAGACAGTCACAAGCCAATAAGAGAGGGCAAGCAGGCTCTGTGTCTAGTGCTGGTCGTGGAGACGGTGCATCCTCATCAGCACGTGGCCATGGGACACACTTGGCCTTTTTTTCGGCAGCTGGCCGTGTTGAGCCGCAACATGCGGAAGACTTGGTCGAGTGGATGACCAAGCTGTCCTCATCCTCCTCATCCTCTCTCACCCATGCCCAGGGTGCTTTGTCTGGCAAAGCAGCGGCCTCTTCCCTCAGCTCAATGTCATCAGTGACTCCTTCCCTAGCTCCACCATGTCCTCCTGAGGATTCCCTCGAACTGTTTGACCACAGTGTTGGGTACATGCTCCAGGAGGATGCCCAGCGTTTGGAAGGCTCTGATGATGATACTGAGCTCGATGAAGGCAGTAACATGAGCACGGACAGAGGGGGTGCCCAAGAAGGACAGCAATCTGGCAGTCATGCTCCCCCTGCTGCAGCATACTGCCAGGTTTGCTCCAGTGATGAGGAGGGAGGGGATGATGAGGTCACTGACTCAACGTGGGTGCCTGATAGGAGAGAGGAGGAGGAGGAGGAGGAGGAGGAGGAGGAGGCGGCACATCACCAACGAGGCAGGATGCCCTCCAGGGGCCAGCCTAAGGGCAGCACATTGACTGCATCACACCCCAAAGCTCCACATGTGCAGGGCGCTGCAGTCTCTGCGCGTTATTCAAAAAGTTCTTTGGTGTGGGCCTTTTTTGAGACGAGTGCATCAGATCGCACCGCTGCTATTTGCAACATATGTCTCAAGCGTATCTCGCGTGGCCAAAACATCTCCCGCTTGGGTACCACATGCTTGACCAGACATATGTTGACCTGCCATGCAGTTCGTTGGCAAGCATATCTAAAAGACCCACACCAAAGAACAAAGAGGATCTCTCCTTGCTCCTCATCAGCTGAGATTTCCAACCCCACTAGACCTTCAGTCCTCTCTGAGACCTGCAGTGAGAGGAATGAAGGTGTAGAATTAGGTGTGTCACAGCCAAGTACTTGTGGGCAATCTGCTTTTGGTACACCGACGTCAGATTGTACCAGGCAAATTTCCCTGCCCCAGCTGCTGCACCGCCGAAAGAAGTTTGCTCCCAGCCATCCACATGCCCAGCGGTTGAATGCTAGCTTGGCAAAATTGCTAGCAATTCAACTGCTGCCTTTTCAGTTGGTAGACTCTGCCCCCTTCCGTGAGTTTGTGGAATGTGCGGTTCCTCAGTGGCAGGTACCCAAACGCCACTTTTTCTCATGGAAGGCGATTCCGGCTCTCTACCGGCATGTGGAAGGCAATGTCCATGCCTCGCTGGACAGGGCGGTCAGCGGTAAGGTGCATATTACCGCTGACTCATGGTCCAGCAGGCATGGACAGGGACGTTACCTTAGTTTCACGGCGCATTGGGTGACTCTGCTGGCAGCTGGGAAGGATGCAGGACAAGGTGCAGTAGTGTTGGAGGTTGTTCCGCCACCACGCCTCCAAAATGCTGATTGTGACACACCTCTCTCCTCCACCCCCTCCTCTTCTTCTTCCTCCATGGCCGGAACCAGCGGTGCTCCGTAGGCGTTCAAGGGGCTACGCAAGTACGCAGGCCAAAAGATGCCATGCGGTGCTTGAGCTGGTGTGCTTGGGGGACAGGAGCCACACTGGGGCAGAGGTTCTGTCAGCTCTGCAGGGGCAGGTTCAGAGGTGGTTGACGCCACGCCAACTTAAGGCAGGAATGGTGGTTTGCAACAATGGCACCAACCTCCTCTCTGCCCTCCGACAGGGACAACTGACCCATGTGCCCTGTTTGGCTCACGTCCTTAACTTGGTGGTGCAGCGGTTCTTGGGCAGGTACCCGGGCTTACAGGATGTCCTGAGGCAGGCCAGGAAAGTCTGTGTGCATTTCCGCCGGTCATATAATGCCAGTGCTCGGCTGACGGACCTCCAAAAGGAGTTTAACCTGCCCAAGAACCGCCTAATCTGTGACATGCCCACCAGGTGGAACTCAACGTTGGCCATGCTGCAGCGGCTGCACACACAGCAGAGGGCCATCAATGAGTACCTGTGCGACTATGGCACCAGGACAGGGTCAGGGGAGCTTGGTTTTTTTTCGCCACGCCAGTGGGCCATGATCAGGGATGCATGCACTGTCCTGTCACCATTCGAGGAGGCCACGAGGATGGTGAGCACTGACAGTGCATGCATCAGTGACACTGTCCCCCTTGTCCACCTGTTGGAGCACACGCTGAGTGGAATAATGGACAGGGCACTTGAGGCAGAACAGAGGCAGGAAGAGGAGGACTTCCTTAGCTCTCAAGGCCCCCTTTATCCAGACAGTGTTCCTGCGTGCCCGCCGATCACACAGGAAGAGGACGAGGAGGAGGAGGAGGAGGAGGAAGATTGTGTCAGTATGGAGGTGGAGCCTGGCACTCAGCATCAGCAGTCTTTAAGGGATCAGTCCCAAGGAACACATGGACTTGTACGTGGCTGGGAGGAGGTGGCTGCGGACGTTGTTGTCCTTAGTGACCCAGAGGACTCCGGACCGAATGCCTCAGCAAACCTACGCTGCATGGCCTCCCTGATCCTGCAAAGCCTGCGTAAGGATCCTCGTATTCGTGGTATCAAGGAGAAGGACCAATACTGGCTGGCAACCCTCCTTGATCCACGTTACAAGGGTAAGGTTGCGGACCTTATCTTGCCATCGCAGAGGGAGCAGAGGATGAAACATCTTCGGGAGGCCTTGCAGAAAGGTCTGTGCAATGCGTTCCCAGAGACTGGGAGGTTACAAACTCCTGTTTCTGGACAACGTGTTGCTGAGGCTTCGGTCAGTCAAAGAAGGAGCGGTGGAGAAGGTGGCCGTCTGACCGATGCGTTCAGACAATTTTTTGGTCCGCAGCCCTAAGGTATGATCGGTTCCAGCAACCATCGCCAGCGTCTGTTTTACATGGTGCAGGAATACCTAGGGGCAAGATCAGACTTGGACACCTTTCCCACCGAAAATCCTCTGGGTTACTGGGTCTTGAGGATGGATCACTGGCCAGAGCTTGCACAGTATGCAATTGAGCTACTGGCCTGTCCTGCATCCAGCGTTCTTTCGGAACGCACATTCAGTGCTGCTGGAGGCATGGTAACCGATCACAGGGTGCGTCTGTCCACCGACTCGGTCGATCGGCTGACCTTCATAAAAATGAATCAGTCTTGGATCACCACCAGCTACCAAGCACCTGATGCTGATGTAACTGAATAATTTTTTTCATATCCCTTCAAAGACTGCCTATGCTGATGCTGAGTGACTATCCCTGAGTAATTATCCTCTTCCTCCTCAATCATCACGCTGATAGCTTGTAAGAACATTTTTGGTTCTGGGCGCCACCACCAGTGCCTAAGGCACAATTTTTCAGCCCCTGTTTAACAGGGGCGTGTAATTACAATTTTTGATGTAATACTTTGCAGCAGGGCTCGTTCCTGCATTCCAACTAGAGTGTCTGTGAGGGGTTGCAGTGTTGTGGCACCAGCACCAGTGCCTAAGGCCCAATTTTTCTGCCCCTGTCTAACAGGGGCGTGTAATTACAATTTTTGATGCAATACTTTACAGCAGGGCTCGTTCCTGCATTCCAACTAGAGTGTCTGTGAGGGGTTGCAGTGTTGTGGCACCAGCACCAGTGCCTAAGGCCCAATTTTTCTGCCCCTGTCTAACAGGGGCGTGTAATTACAATTTTTGATGCAATACTTTGCAGCAGGGCTCGTTCCTGCGTTCCAACTAGAGTGTCTGTGAGGGGTTGCAGTGTTGTGGCACCAGCACCAGTGCCTAAGGCCTAATTTTTCAGCTCCTGTTCAACAGGGGCATGTAATTACAATTCTTGATCTAATATTTCACAGCAGGGCCCTGTGAGGGCTTACAGTGTTGTGGCCACAGCAACACCTAAGGCCCAAATTTCTGCTGAGTATATAGGGCAGGACCCTACTTTCAAACATCTAACTTATAAACGACTCCTACTTGCAAACGGAAGGAGACAACAGGAAGTGAGATGAAATCTACCCCTAGGAAGGGAAATTCTCTCCTGTAAGAGTTAATATGGGAAAACAATTTCTCCTTTCCACTGATGCTTTCCAATCCTTGTTCCACAAAAAAACCCAAATTTTCAAAAAACATTTGTCATTGGGACAAAAAGTGAGGTGAAATCTTCTGAAGAGGAGGAAAGACAGCAAAACAAATGTCACAGGGGTGATAACACTTCCCTATGTTTTCCAAAAAGCTTAAAAAAGATTTTTTGGCTGGAGCTAAACACGTTAAAAATGTACCCGTTCAAAATTACAAAGAGATTCTACATAACAACAAACCTACAGTCCCTGTCTTGTTTGCACCGCCTGTATACTGCTGTTCAGAGTATATAGGGCCTGGTGGCCCCACACCTTTCCTTATTTTAATTTGGGTGCGGGGTTCCCCTTAATATCCATACAAGACCCAAAGGGCCTGGTAATGGACTGGGGGGGTACCCATGCCGTTTGTCTCACTGATTTTCATCCATATTGCCATGACCCGACATGACATTAAACCCGCAAGCAGTTTTAAATGAGATTTTTTCCTTTAAAAATGACATTTGGTGCAGGGACTGTTCTAAACACGGGAAACACGCGTCACTTTACAGGCATACTATAGACACCCCCCAGGTACGATATTTAAAGGAATATTTCACTTTTTTTTTTTTACTTTAAGCATCATTAAAATCACTGCTCCCGAAAAAACGGCCGTTTTTAAAAGTTTTTTTTGCATTGATACATGTCCCCTGGGGTAGGACCCGGGTCCCCAAACCCTTTTTCGGACAATACTATGCAAATTAGCCTTTAAAATGAGCACTTTTGATTTCGAACGTTCGAGTCCCATAGACGTCAATGGGGTTCTAACGTTCGTGCGAACTTTCGGTCCGTTCGCGGGTTCTGGTGCGAACCGAACCGGGGGGTGTTCGGCTCATCCCTATTCACCACACAGTTATCTTCCATTGATTTTCCCCACCTCATCACATAGAGAAATTTACTGTTCTGGACTTCAATTGAACTTTATCTCACTGATTGTTAATTGGACTTTACTCATTATTTTAGCGCGGTTTACTTGTTCTATTTATTTTATTGAGGCAGAACAGAGGCAGGAAGAGGAGGACTTCCTTAGCTCTCAAGGCCCCCTTTATCCAGACAGTGTTCCTGCGTGCCCGCCGATCACACAGGAAGAGGACGAGGAGGAGGAGGAGGAGGAGGAAGATTGTGTCAGTATGGAGGTGGAGCCTGGCACTCAGCATCAGCAGTCTTTAAGGGATCAGTCCCAAGGAACACATGGACTTGTACGTGGCTGGGAGGAGGTGGCTGCGGACGTTGTTGTCCTTAGTGACCCAGAGGACTCCGGACCGAATGCCTCAGCAAACCTACGCTGCATGGCCTCCCTGATCCTGCAAAGCCTGCGTAAGGATCCTCGTATTCGTGGTATCAAGGAGAAGGACCAATACTGGCTGGCAACCCTCCTTGATCCACGTTACAAGGGTAAGGTTGCGGACCTTATCTTGCCATCGCAGAGGGAGCAGAGGATGAAACATCTTCGGGAGGCCTTGCAGAAAGGTCTGTGCAATGCGTTCCCAGAGACTGGGAGGTTACAAACTCCTGTTTCTGGACAACGTGTTGCTGAGGCTTCGGTCAGTCAAAGAAGGAGCGGTGGAGAAGGTGGCCGTCTGACCGATGCGTTCAGACAATTTTTTGGTCCGCAGCCCTAAGGTATGATCGGTTCCAGCAACCATCGCCAGCGTCTGTTTTACATGGTGCAGGAATACCTAGGGGCAAGATCAGACTTGGACACCTTTCCCACCGAAAATCCTCTGGGTTACTGGGTCTTGAGGATGGATCACTGGCCAGAGCTTGCACAGTATGCAATTGAGCTACTGGCCTGTCCTGCATCCAGCGTTCTTTCGGAACGCACATTCAGTGCTGCTGGAGGCGTGGTAACCGATCACAGGGTGCGTCTGTCCACCGACTCGGTCGATCGGCTGACCTTCATAAAAATGAATCAGTCTTGGATCACCACCAGCTACCAAGCACCTGATGCTGATGTAACTGAATAATTTTTTTCAGATCCCTTCAAAGACTGCCTATGCTGATGCTGAGTGACTATCCCTGAGTAATTATCCTCTTCCTCCTCAATCATCACGCTGATAGCTTGTAAGAACATTTTTGGTTCTGGGCGCCACCACCAGTGCCTAAGGCACAATTTTTCAGCCCCTGTTTAACAGGGGCGTGTAATTACAATTTTTGATGTAATACTTTGCAGCAGGGCTCGTTCCTGCATTCCAACTAGAGTGTCTGTGAGGGGTTGCAGTGTTGTGGCACCAGCACCAGTGCCTAAGGCCCAATTTTTCTGCCCCTGTCTAACAGGGGCGTGTAATTACAATTTTTGATGCAATACTTTACAGCAGGGCTCGTTCCTGCATTCCAACTAGAGTGTCTGTGAGGGGTTGCAGTGTTGTGGCACCAGCACCAGTGCCTAAGGCCCAATTTTTCTGCCCCTGTCTAACAGGGGCGTGTAATTACAATTTTTGATGCAATACTTTGCAGCAGGGCTCGTTCCTGCGTTCCAACTAGAGTGTCTGTGAGGGGTTGCAGTGTTGTGGCACCAGCACCAGTGCCTAAGGCCTAATTTTTCAGCTCCTGTTCAACAGGGGCATGTAATTACAATTCTTGATCTAATATTTCACAGCAGGGCCCTGTGAGGGCTTACAGTGTTGTGGCCACAGCAACACCTAAGGCCCAAATTTCTGCTGAGTATATAGGGCAGGACCCTACTTTCAAACATCTAACTTATAAACGACTCCTACTTGCAAACGGAAGGAGACAACAGGAAGTGAGATGAAATCTACCCCTAGGAAGGGAAATTCTCTCCTGTAAGAGTTAATATGGGAAAACAATTTCTCCTTTCCACTGATGCTTTCCAATCCTTGTTCCACAAAAAAACCCAAATTTTCAAAAAACATTTGTCATTGGGACAAAAAGTGAGGTGAAATCTTCTGAAGAGGAGGAAAGACAGCAAAACAAATGTCACAGGGGTGATAACACTTCCCTATGTTTTCCAAAAAGCTTAAAAAAGATTTTTTGGCTGGAGCTAAACGCGTTAAAAATGTACCCGTTCAAAATTACAAAGAGATTCTACATAACAACAAACCTACAGTCCCTGTCTTGTTTGCACCGCCTGTATACTGCTGTTCAGAGTATATAGGGCCTGGTGGCCCCACACCTTTCCTTATTTTAATTTGGGTGCGGGGTTCCCCTTAATATCCATACAAGACCCAAAGGGCCTGGTAATGGACTGGGGGGGTACCCATGCCGTTTGTCTCACTGATTTTCATCCATATTGCCATGACCCGACATGACATTAAACCCGCAAGCAGTTTTAAATGAGATTTTTTCCTTTAAAAATGACATTTGGTGCAGGGACTGTTCTAAACACGGGAAACACGCGTCACTTTACAGGCATACTATAGACACCCCCCAGGTACGATATTTAAAGGAATATTTCACTTTTTTTTTTTTACTTTAAGCATCATTAAAATCACTGCTCCCGAAAAAACGGCCGTTTTTAAAAGTTTTTTTTGCATTGATACATGTCCCCTGGGGTAGGACCCGGGTCCCCAAACCCTTTTTCGGACAATACTATGCAAATTAGCCTTTAAAATGAGCACTTTTGATTTCGAACGTTCGAGTCCCATAGACGTCAATGGGGTTCTAACGTTCGTGCGAACTTTCGGTCCGTTCGCGGGTTCTGGTGCGAACCGAACCGGGGGGTGTTCGGCTCATCCCTATTCACCACACAGTTATCTTCCATTGATTTTCCCCACCTCATCACATAGAGAAATTTACTGTTCTGGACTTCAATTGAACTTTATCTCACTGATTGTTAATTGGACTTTACTCATTATTTTAGCGCGGTTTACTTGTTCTATTTATTTTATTGAGGCAGAACAGAGGCAGGAAGAGGAGGACTTCCTTAGCTCTCAAGGCCCCCTTTATCCAGACAGTGTTCCTGCGTGCCCGCCGATCACACAGGAAGAGGACGAGGAGGAGGAGGAGGAGGAGGAAGATTGTGTCAGTATGGAGGTGGAGCCTGGCACTCAGCATCAGCAGTCTTTAAGGGATCAGTCCCAAGGAACACATGGACTTGTACGTGGCTGGGAGGAGGTGGCTGCGGACGTTGTTGTCCTTAGTGACCCAGAGGACTCCGGACCGAATGCCTCAGCAAACCTACGCTGCATGGCCTCCCTGATCCTGCAAAGCCTGCGTAAGGATCCTCGTATTCGTGGTATCAAGGAGAAGGACCAATACTGGCTGGCAACCCTCCTTGATCCACGTTACAAGGGTAAGGTTGCGGACCTTATCTTGCCATCGCAGAGGGAGCAGAGGATGAAACATCTTCGGGAGGCCTTGCAGAAAGGTCTGTGCAATGCGTTCCCAGAGACTGGGAGGTTACAAACTCCTGTTTCTGGACAACGTGTTGCTGAGGCTTCGGTCAGTCAAAGAAGGAGCGGTGGAGAAGGTGGCCGTCTGACCGATGCGTTCAGACAATTTTTTGGTCCGCAGCCCTAAGGTATGATCGGTTCCAGCAACCATCGCCAGCGTCTGTTTTACATGGTGCAGGAATACCTAGGGGCAAGATCAGACTTGGACACCTTTCCCACCGAAAATCCTCTGGGTTACTGGGTCTTGAGGATGGATCACTGGCCAGAGCTTGCACAGTATGCAATTGAGCTACTGGCCTGTCCTGCATCCAGCGTTCTTTCGGAACGCACATTCAGTGCTGCTGGAGGCGTGGTAACCGATCACAGGGTGCGTCTGTCCACCGACTCGGTCGATCGGCTGACCTTCATAAAAATGAATCAGTCTTGGATCACCACCAGCTACCAAGCACCTGATGCTGATGTAACTGAATAATTTTTTTCAGATCCCTTCAAAGACTGCCTATGCTGATGCTGAGTGACTATCCCTGAGTAATTATCCTCTTCCTCCTCAATCATCACGCTGATAGCTTGTAAGAACATTTTTGGTTCTGGGCGCCACCACCAGTGCCTAAGGCACAATTTTTCAGCCCCTGTTTAACAGGGGCGTGTAATTACAATTTTTGATGTAATACTTTGCAGCAGGGCTCGTTCCTGCATTCCAACTAGAGTGTCTGTGAGGGGTTGCAGTGTTGTGGCACCAGCACCAGTGCCTAAGGCCCAATTTTTCTGCCCCTGTCTAACAGGGGCGTGTAATTACAATTTTTGATGCAATACTTTACAGCAGGGCTCGTTCCTGCATTCCAACTAGAGTGTCTGTGAGGGGTTGCAGTGTTGTGGCACCAGCACCAGTGCCTAAGGCCCAATTTTTCTGCCCCTGTCTAACAGGGGCGTGTAATTACAATTTTTGATGCAATACTTTGCAGCAGGGCTCGTTCCTGCGTTCCAACTAGAGTGTCTGTGAGGGGTTGCAGTGTTGTGGCACCAGCACCAGTGCCTAAGGCCTAATTTTTCAGCTCCTGTTCAACAGGGGCATGTAATTACAATTCTTGATCTAATATTTCACAGCAGGGCCCTGTGAGGGCTTACAGTGTTGTGGCCACAGCAACACCTAAGGCCCAAATTTCTGCTGAGTATATAGGGCAGGACCCTACTTTCAAACATCTAACTTATAAACGACTCCTACTTGCAAACGGAAGGAGACAACAGGAAGTGAGATGAAATCTACCCCTAGGAAGGGAAATTCTCTCCTGTAAGAGTTAATATGGGAAAACAATTTCTCCTTTCCACTGATGCTTTCCAATCCTTGTTCCACAAAAAAACCCAAATTTTCAAAAAACATTTGTCATTGGGACAAAAAGTGAGGTGAAATCTTCTGAAGAGGAGGAAAGACAGCAAAACAAATGTCACAGGGGTGATAACACTTCCCTATGTTTTCCAAAAAGCTTAAAAAAGATTTTTTGGCTGGAGCTAAACACGTTAAAAATGTACCCGTTCAAAATTACAAAGAGATTCTACATAACAACAAACCTACAGTCCCTGTCTTGTTTGCACCGCCTGTATACTGCTGTTCAGAGTATATAGGGCCTGGTGGCCCCACACCTTTCCTTATTTTAATTTGGGTGCGGGGTTCCCCTTAATATCCATACAAGACCCAAAGGGCCTGGTAATGGACTGGGGGGGTACCCATGCCGTTTGTCTCACTGATTTTCATCCATATTGCCATGACCCGACATGACATTAAACCCGCAAGCAGTTTTAAATGAGATTTTTTCCTTTAAAAATGACATTTGGTGCAGGGACTGTTCTAAACACGGGAAACACGCGTCACTTTACAGGCATACTATAGACACCCCCCAGGTACGATATTTAAAGGAATATTTCACTTTTTTTTTTTTTACTTTAAGCATCATTAAAATCACTGCTCCCGAAAAAACGGCCGTTTTTAAAAGTTTTTTTTGCATTGATACATGTCCCCTGGGGTAGGACCCGGGTCCCCAAACCCTTTTTCGGACAATACTATGCAAATTAGCCTTTAAAATGAGCACTTTTGATTTCGAACGTTCGAGTCCCATAGACGTCAATGGGGTTCTAACGTTCGTGCGAACTTTCGGTCCGTTCGCGGGTTCTGGTGCGAACCGAACCGGGGGGTGTTCGGCTCATCCCTATTCACCACACAGTTATCTTCCATTGATTTTCCCCACCTCATCACATAGAGAAATTTACTGTTCTGGACTTCAATTGAACTTTATCTCACTGATTGTTAATTGGACTTTACTCATTATTTTAGCGCGGTTTACTTGTTCTATTTATTTTATTGGTGTGCCCCACTTATAACCGCAGCTGTATTGAATTCTATTTTTCACGATACTTGTACCAAGGAGTCATTCTATTCCTATTCACATTTTTTCTTTTTCACTGGTATTTATTTTTCCAAGCGCAATTTTATTTGATTTTATAATCCATGTCCTTAGTCTGCTTGTCTTCAGCACACTGCTTGCGGGCTTTCTTGTGCATCATCTTTAGAAGTGGCTTCCTTCTGGGATGACAGCCATGCAAACCAATTTGATGCAGTGTGCGGCGTATGGTCTGAGCACTAACAGGCTGACCCCCCCACCCCTTCAACCTCTGCAGAAATGCTGGCAGCACTCATACCTCTATTTCCCAAAGACAACCTCTGGATATGACTCTGAGCACGTGCACTCAACTTCTTTAGTCGACCATGGAGAGGCCTAATCTGAGTGAAACCTGTCCTGTTAAACCGCTGTACGGTCTTGGCACTGGTGCAGCTCAGTTTTAGGGTCTTGGCAATCTTCTTATAGCCTAGGCCAGGGGTGCCCAACCTTTTTAAGAGCAACTTGGTAACCAGTTGCGGGCCACGATGTGCGGAGCGGGCGGATGGCAGGTCACGGCTACTCTATAGAACCTCCGATCCGATACACCCAGATGGAATTACCTTCAATTTTTTTTCAAAGGATCGGATTGGAGGCAGACGGGAGTAAACGGACAAAAGTCTGTTTACATCTGCCACTCTGTAGAAGTGAATTGAGGGTCTGATTGGGTAGGGTCAATCGTGCGAAAAGGGCCTAAACTGCTTTCACACTGATGTGCTGTGGTTTAGCCACACCGCGGGTGCAGTGTAGTGCACCTGTGTCTATCCTGCAGGTTAACTGAACTTTGCCATAGACTGCCTGTGGCAAAAGCCGGTGCTGGACAGGAAGCATCGGCTTATGGGGCTCTGCTCTGCAGCCAATTTCTTCCTCTACCACCAGCTTCATTCACAACACTGATGCTGTGGTATGATGGGTCGGCAACCTGCAATCTGGGCTTGCTAACCCGCCATTCTAGAGCAGGAGGTCGCGAGCCACATCGGAGGGCTCCGTGGGCCACATTTGGCCCCCGGGCTACTGGTTGGCCACTCCTGGCCTAGGCCATCTTAATGTAGAGCAATAATTCTTTTTTTCAGACCCTCAGAGAGTTCTTTGCCATGAGGTGCCATGTTGGACTTCCAGTGACCAGTATGAGAGAGTGAGAGTGATAACAACAAATTTAACACACCTGCTCCCCATTCACACCTGAGACCTTGTGACACTAAGGAGTCACATGGCACCAGGGAGGGAAAGTAGCTAGATTTTGACACTTTGGGCCCAATTTCGACCTTTTCACTTAGGGGTGTACTCCCTTTTGTTGCCAGCCGTTTAGACATTAATGGCTGTGTGTTGAGTTATTTTGAGGGGACAGCAAATTTAAACTGTTATACAAGCTGTACACTCACTACTTTACATTGTAGCAAAGTGTCATTTCTTCAGTGTTGTCACATGAAAAGTTATAATAAAATATTTATGTGAGGGGTGTACTCATTTTTGTGGGATACTATATGTTGACCTCTACAGTATATTCCACTGGAATTCCAGCTATATAAATTAAAATACATTCACGTGAACAGCATGCCTGCCTAAATATTTGTTATACTCTTCTGGTAATCTGCTCAACCAGTCTTACAACTTCCATCCTGTTCAACGGGTTGTAAATGGCTATCCCCCAATGATGTAGAATTTAAAGAGAGCCTGATTGGCTGGCAAACTACTTTGCTGACAAACTACTATCAGATTAATTCTCAATGTGTGGGAGATAATAAGGATATAGGGATCTTTAATGAATGTGTAACTGGACTAAGGGATGTTTTACATATATTTACATGTATGTTGGCTTTAAAGCTAAAATTTTGACACCCACAAAAATAACACAAGTAGCACCTGACACTTTCTTATACACAGTATAAAAACTTAATATTATTAAACATTATTTAAATGTTTCAGTTGGCTAAAGAAAGTATACCATGCAAGGTGTTCTGAGTTGCAGTGAGTCGCAGTGCTTGATGGGGTTGCTAAAAGGTACCCATAGGGCAATTTTTATTGAAGCATACCCATTTACAACTTTAAGGCTCGGTTCACACTTGTGCGATGCGGGAAACCCTGTGAATCCAGTGCAGGTTCTTGCATCACACCTGTGGTTCACACTGCCCTTCGCGATGCGCTGCGGGTGTCAATGCAAAATTAATGACACGCCCAGATCGGTTCGCAGATTGCAGTGTGAACTGTGAATTCGGACAAGAATCTTATTGCATGGGTGTGAACAACCATGCGATCCAATTCCAATGCGGACCAAAAAAGGGTGCTGCACAATTTTGGTCCGAATGTGATGCAAATTCAGCCATACAACCTGTATGGCTGAATTTGCATTGCACAGACATTGCATGTGATCTGCACAGCAGTGCGGTGTGAATCACTTACAATGTCTGACATCGCTATAGTGTGAACCCAGCCTAAAACTGGGTATGCACTGCTAGAATTTTGTTGTAAGGATATTTGTTTTTCTAAACATTAGGTGGGGTCAAATTTAGGTTTGTTTTCGACCGCTGTGATGTGAAAATTCAAAGGAGCAGGAATGAAATTTTTCCTCGAATGTACAAATTTCTAATAGTAAAAAAGAACAGCAGAGAGCGCCAAACTAAGTGCAGTAATATGGGCACAGTTTTTATTAAAAAACAATTGGCAACTCACTTTTAGATATGAAAACAAAGCATGTCTCCATGATATAGATCACTGCTCTCCATAGGTCCACAAGGTGGATGATCAGGATGCTGCTGTGGCCACCAGCAGGATCAGATGCAACTGTAGGATGAGCACTGGACAGGAAGTAACGTCACTGTGGGCAGGGCAGGAAGCAGAGGGGCGTGGTTACACATTTCAAAAACCTGCGGCTTTTTCCTTGAACTATGAGCATGGTGTGCCCCTAGTGACTATTCTGAGCTACTTTAAAGGTGCCACTCCATGATTTGCCTGCAGTTTCCTTTGTGACTGCTTTACCTCTTTATTTTATGGATGATTCTCGCCTCCGCTGCTCAGCTTTCAACACTGAACAGTCCCTTTTCAGGTGGCCAGTCTTTTTACAGGGAAAACATGCTCAGTTTTCTTTGCTTTGTACAAGTGTTCTTCAAAAAGTTTCCACTCTTTTTTATACTAAGTTATATATATATAAAAGTGCGGAAACTTTTTGAAGACCCCTCGTATATATTTTCTCTTCCTTTCGCATATTTTCTTTACTTCTGTTATATTCATCAATCTATCATCCTTTGGCGTATTTTAGTGATAATTCTTGCTCGGGTCTGGCATCTAAAGCGTTAATAAAGGCATTATATAACTCAGGTTGCATATCTTTCATCTTTCATCTCCTCTCCAGTTGCACATAGCTGTTTTACGATTTCTAGCATGGCATTCACATGTTCACACATTTCCTTGTCTTTTTGTAGCCCCATCGTATATAGCTTGCATTGCAGATATAGTTTACTGTTTGTGTTTAAATGCTCATGCAGTTTTTGTAGTGAAGTCCACATAGCTTTAGCTGTATTTTGTTTTTCTTATGTGGATGAGCTGATCATCTTCCACTAGCAGATTTATGATTGCTTTTGTTTGTCTGTTCTTCCTGTCCCATTACTCCATGGGCCCATTAGTGGATTAGCCCCCCAATGCTTCTTACTGCGATAGCCAGCTATAGATGTGAGCAAGTGGCGTTTTTTTGTATCACTGTCGTGTTTTTTGGTCAGGCAACGCACTGACACTTTTGCTGCCATTGTGCTACATGCTGGGTGTTCAGTGTGCCCCTGCACCTTTAAGAAGAGGTAGTTCCCCTTCAGTCCACCTGCTCTCACCTATCCATCAGAATGCATGTGCCTCCATTGTGGGGACACTCATAAGTTAGTGTTAGGTACCACAGATACCGGGGTGCCTTGACGAGGTTCTGTTGCTTACGCATGCATTTGCAAATGTGTGCAGACTAAACCCCTGCTTTTAACGCATACTGTTAGACAGGTTATTTGGTTGTCTGTGGGCTGGTGGGAAGTTAAGCTTGTTTTTTTCCATGGATTTATCCATGGCCCTGTTTGTACCATTAGTGGGGCTGTCTGTATTCACTACTTGCCACAAGTCGGGTTTGCTTAGCAGCATTTCCATCTTGAACTTCCACAGCTGGTAGATGGTATTGTTGAGCTTTGAGATTGCAAACCTCACATCTGAGAAACTTCCCATTTTTCAGTAGCTTGGATACAGTATTTTGTCAGCTTGTAGTATTCGGTTTAGTGCCTGGGCCCATAACCTCTTGGTTATGTGATAAGCTGTGCAGTGGTGTATTTAGGTTTTGTGCTGCCCTAGGCGTGACTAAATGCATGCACCCCCTAATTTAAATATGACCCACCCCTTCCTGTCAAGGCCACACCCCTTCCTGTTTAAGACCCACCCTGTCATTTGTAAACCACACCCCTTCAGTGCCTTAGATCAGTGCTGCCTTATCAGTGAAGCTTAAGAGTGCCGCCTCATCAGTGCAGCCTTATCAGTGGCCATCAGTGCAGCCTTATCAGTGGCCATCAGTGCAGCCTATCAGTACAGCCTCATCAGTGCAGCTTAAGACTGCCACCTCATTAGTGGGTATTAGTGCCCATCAGTGCAGCCTATCAGTGCCCAGCCCAATGGTGCAGCCTCATCAGGGGCCACCAGTGCAGCCTATCAGTGCAGCATATCAGTGCTGACTTATCAGTGCAGCCTCATCAGTGGCGATCAGTGCAGCCTCATCAGTTTCATAATATCACAGCTTATTAGTGCATATGAATTATGTATTTATTATCGCACTGAGCACTTTGCAGTACATGAATTTTCACTGAATGTGGATTGTTTAAAGCGGAGTTCCACCCAAACAGGGAAGCTCTGCTTATCTGCTCCCCCCCCTCCAGTGCCACATTTAACACCTTTCAGGGGGGAGGGGGGACCAGGTACCTGTTTTTGACAGGTACCCTTCCCCACTTCCAGGAGACAGTGCTGCCCCTTGGAAGTTCGGCCCTTCACCTCCTTCCTCCGCTGCCAGGCCATTCAGAAAGCGCAGCTTGCTTTGCACATGTGCAGTAGGGAACCGGCTGTGAAGCTTCACTGCAGCTTTCCCTTAACATGAATGGAGAGCTGATCTAAAAATCAGCTGTGGTGCCGACATCGCTGGATCCCTGGACAGGTAAGTGTCCTAATATTAAAAGTCAGCCGCTACAGTATTTGTAGCTGCTGACTTAATTTTTCATGGGGGGCTGGACCTCCTCTTTAATGAGTTTGCATCGATTTCAGCATGCATGGAGCACTTTGCACATGCTGAAATCAATGCAAACTCGTGGAAATTAATATTCAGATCTTGTTGCAAGTGATCTGTGCTGCAAACTCATTAAACAGTCCTCATTCAGGGAAAGTTCATGTACTGCAAAGTTTGGATTGATTTCAGAATGTGCAAATTGCTCCATGTATGCTGAAATCAATGCAAACTTTGCAGTACATGAACTTTCACTGAATGAGGACTGTTTAATGAGTTTGCAGCACAGATCACTTGCAACAAGATCTGTATATTAATTTCCATATTGAGCACTTATATGTGATTGGCTGCTTAGCACACATTACAAAATTTTTGTAGCCAGGAGCCGGGGGGGGGGGGGGGGGGATTGGTCACCACAAGGAGCCAGTGAGTATGACTGCATGGGGGGGTAATGAATGACTGCATGGAGGGGGGGAGGTATTGTATGACTGCATGGAGGGGGGAGGTAATGTATAACTGCATGGAGGGGGGAGGTAATGTATAACTGCATGGAGGGGGGAGGTAATGTATGACTGCATGGAGGGGGGGAGGTAGTGTATGACTGCATGGAGGGGGGAGGAAATGTATGACTGCATTGAAGGGGGGTAATGTATGACTGCTTGGAGGGGGGGGATAATGTATGACTGCATGGGGGGGGGTAATGAATGACTGCATGGAGGGGAGAGGTAATGTCTGACTGCATGGAGGGAGTGGGGTAATGTATAGCTGCATGGAGAGGGGTATGTATGACTGCATGGAGGGGGGGAGGTAATGTATGACTGCATGGAGGGGGGAGGTAATGTATGACTGCATGGAGGGGGGGGTAATGTATGACTGCATGGAGGGGGGTAATGTATGACTGCATGGAGGGGAGGAGGTAATGTATGACTGCATGGAAGGGGGCAGTGTATATGAGAGCTTCAAATATATATGTGTGTGTGGCAGGGGTAATGTATGGAGGAACACTGACTACTTGTAGAGCATTCTATGTATGGGGGGGGGGGGTGTCTGTTTACCCAATCAGATATCCTGAGAGCCTTGTACAGCCTGCAGTGAGACGAGCCGGCTCTGGATCTCATCCAAAGATTTATTTTAGCTTTGCTGAGATCCTCCTTGATTCTGGGCTATCCCGACCCTCCCTGGGATAATTAGGGAGATGATGATGATGAGGTCCTACTCCTCCTCGACAGACCCCCCCCACCCTCCCGGGCCGGGGCCCGGGGAGACAATATAGTGTAGAAGCCGCACGGAGGAGGGTAGGTGGAGCATAAGGCTCCACCTCCACCAGTTAGATTGCATTCAGCTGGTCTGGCCAGTCGCTCCGCCCCCCTCGGCAAAGCACTTCATACTGCCCATAATATATTTACAAGTGCCGCACTATAGCAAGCCAGCCGCTGAATTTGTGCGGAGGCGGCTGCTGGAGCCGGGACTTGGGAAGACAGGTCTGAAGGGACTTTTTTTCATGCGGGGGTGGCTTTCTGCCACCCCCCCACAAAGTGCCATCCTAGGCCTGGGCCTTGTCGGCCTAGGCCAAGAAACAGCACTGAAGATGTGGCACTGAGATCTTGAGGAATGTAGAATTCTGCTTTACTTGCATAGGGGAACGGCATAAATATGTGAGAACAGCATTACAGGAGGGAGCAGAGAGAAAAAAAAAATGTCCTTCCTGTGAAGAATATACAAGCATATATAAACACACACACATGCTAGTATATCATTACAGCACTTTCTCTAATTCACAGTGCTTAGTACATGCTGTTACACTTCCAACACTTAAAGCGGAATTTCAGTAATTTTTTCAACTTTGCATGATCAAATCCTTTGCCCTTGTTGTTTTAACTTTTGATAATAAAACATTTTTTTTCTGCCAGTAAATACCTTATACAGCCCAATTCCTGTTTCTTGTCTGGTAAAAAGCCTAGGGTTATGACATCATACACAGCTCTCTCTCACTCTCCTGAGAGTTTGCCAGAAAGGGAGGGGGGATAAGTCATAATAGGGCCAATGAAAGCTGCAGAGCTGGAGGTGTGCATCTGTGTGAATTCAGGAAGTGAACAGGCAGCAGCTTCAGCTGCCCACAGTTAAAATGGATACAGTCAGACTCAGTGGAGGAAGAAGACAAGCACCAATCTTTGTCACTAATCTATATTGAAACACCAAACCATTTATAGCTAGAAATAAGCTGCATTGATATCCTCTGTAATGGTATCCATGTAGGCAATGTTGCCACATATGCTTTAGGATAATATGACTTTTGTTTTTTTCTGGAGCTTCAAGCAAAGTTCTTTTCCACAAATAATCTTCTACAAAAGCTGAATTTACAGAATACTAAGACCAGGCTTCTTGTAGTTTTTGGAAATGTAAATGGAAACTGTTATAGCATATTAGCAAAACATTTGTTGCCACTTGACTTCTGTGTTGTGTGAGCGGACACATCCCTCTGCTATGTACAGGAAGAGTTGTTCCCCACTGGGGCAGGATGCCAGCAGCAGTACATATTACAACTGTGCTCTAAATATAGCCTGTATTTTGAGAAGGTGCAACTAGTAATTCTACACTTACACAATAGTTTTCCATGAGCTGTAATCGAACACAGACTCTTTATTTGTACATTTACGGCAAGGGCCTGATAATTGCAGCCAGTTAGAGTTACCTGCGTGTCAGTGTTACATAATGTTTTTATACGTTCTGGAGCTAAAGTACTATTTTTGGTTCTGGGTGTTTGTGGGCTACTGTATGAAGAGAAAAAAAAAATTGGCTCTGAGATACAGAGGGTATGATCTGACAGGTTATGCTGTCAGCGGTTTGTTAGTGCTGCTATTTTATTCATTTTAATCTGAGCAGTATCAGAATAATCTGCTTTCTAAGCAATCCACTGCAGCCAGATTTCACAAAGCTCCTCACTTGTGGGGTGAGGATATCTGCCTCATGAGGATTGGCTGTGTGACTTTGTTACTCTGCTTGATGTATGATCAGATTGCAATTTTTAACCCAGGCTTGAAATGAAGTCACTTTCCTTGGGGTGTTAAATACAGGAGGAGGAAAGGACTTTTGTTTTTCGGGAATTCAGGGCTAGTGGCCATACTTTGAGAGATATGATTGCTGAATTATCATCAGAGTTTCCCCCTAGCATGACTCTTGTAGGGGTTAAACTCTACCATTGGTCTCCCTCTTACCTTTTAGCCTTGGCTACAGGGCCCCAGAAGTGCCGCCTAATCAGACACAGACACTACAACTGAACTGAAGAGCAGAGACTTGTTGATTTTGACTTTTGTTTCAATCTAATTACCCGGGATGAGATGGGAGTTATTATATATTTTTCACCAATAAGTGGTACATGTTTGGATGACATATTTCCTTTATATTACCAGAGAGAAACCCCACTTATTCATTTAACCAATCATAAAGATACATATATTTAGATTTGTGTCTAGGCAACTTCTACTGATTAATGGGAGTTTATAAAAACTCCAGTGGTTTGCCAAGACATTTGTCTGGTACATAGCTTCACATATATCAGTTCCTCCTATAAAGTGGTAGTCCATGCAAAATCTAAAATCCCTGCATCTATAGACAGCAGGGATCTAACACTAACCTCTCTATCCTTGTAAAGAATAAATGATTATACAGTATCTCACAAAAGTGAGTACACCCCTCACATTTTTGTAAATATTTTATTATAACTTTTCATGTGACAACACTGAAGAAATGACACTTTGCTACAATGTAATGTAGTGAGTGTACAGCTTGTATAACAGTGTAAATTTGCTGTCCCCTCAAAACAACTCAACACACAGCCATTAATGTCTAAACCGCTGGCAACAAAATTGGGCCCAGTTAGTTTTACAAGGTCTCAGCTGTGAATGGGGAGCAGATGTGCTAAATTTGGTGTTATCGCTCCCACTCTCTCATACTGGTCACTGGAAGTTCAACATGGCACCTCATGACAAAGAACTCTCTGAAAAAAAGAATTGTTGCTCTACATAAAGATGGCCTAGGCTATAAGAAGATTGACAAGACCCTGAAACTGAGCTGCAGCACGGTGGGCAAGACCATACAGCAGTTTAACAGGACAGGTTTCACCCAGAACAGGCCTCGCCATGGTCGACCAAAGAAGTTGAGTGCACGTGCTCAGCGCCATATCCAGAGGTTGTCTTTGGGAAATAGACGTATGAGTGCTGCCAGCATTGCTGCAGAGTTTGAAGGGGTGGGGGGTCAGTCTGTCAGTACTCAGACCATACACCACACACTGCATCTTCTAAAGGTGATGCACAAGAAAGCCTGCAGTTTGCTGAAGACAAGCAGACTAAGGACATGGATTACTGGAACCATGTCCTGTGGTTTGATGAGACCAAGATAATGTTATCTGGTTCAGATGGTGTCAAGCGTGTGTGGTGGCAACTAGATGAGGAGTACAAATACAAGTGTGTCCTGCCTACAATCAAGCATGGTGGTGGAAGTGTCATGGTCTGTGGCTGCATGAGTGCTGCCAGCACTGGGGAGCTACAGTTCATCGAAGGAACCATGAATGCCAACATGTACTGTGACATACTGAAGCAGAGCATGATCCCTTCCCTTCGAAGACTGGGCCGCAGGGCAGTATTCCAACATGATAAAGACCCAAAACACACCTTCAAGATGACCACTGTCTTGTTAAAAAAGCTGAGGGTAAAGGTGATGGACTGGCCAAGCATGTCTCCAAAACTAAACCCTATTGAGCATCTGTGGGGCATCCTCAAATGGAAGGTGGAGGAGCACAAGGTCTCTAACATCCACCAGCTTCATGATGTCATCATGGAGGAGTGGAAGAGGACTTCAGTGGCAACCTGTGAAGCTCTGGTGAACTCCAAGCCCAAGAGGGTTAAGGCAGTGCTGGAAAATAATGGTGGCCACACAAGAGTTTGACACTTTGGGCCCAATTTGGACATTTTCACTTAGGGGTGTACTCACTTTTGTTGTCAGCGGTTTAGACATTAATGGCTGTGTGTTGAGTTAATTTGAGGGGACAGCAAATTTACACTGTTATACAAGCTGTACACTCACTACTTTACATTGTAGCAAAGTGTCATTTCTTCAGTGTTGTCGCATGAAAAGATATAATAAAATATTAACAAAAATGTGAGGGGTGTACTAATTTTTGTGAAATACTGTACAAACCTTTTTGGAAGCCGATCTGACCCGCTCCAACCCGATCTCCTGCGCCGGAAGCTCTGCAGAGGACACGGACGACAACGGCTGTGAAATGAATGGGAAGTGACGTCACCCATAGATTTACTATGGGGCTTCCGTTGTCCTCCGTCTCCTCTGCACCCGCCTCCAAAGAGAAGCCGCGGCTGACAGCTCAGTGTGGGATTCGGTCGGAGCGGGTCAGATCGGCTTCCAAAAAGGTATGTTTACTTGTTATTTCTTTACAGGGCTAGATAGGGTAATGTTAGATTTCTGGTGTCTAAAGATGCAGGGATTTAAAATTTTGCATGGACTTCCACTTTAAGTTTCACAATATATAACTTGCTCAAATATGCTTCAAACAAATATCTTCAAAACAGACCCTTAAGTAGCACTATACAAGGATGAAATATTATTCATCATTATATTAAACAATTATTTAACCCTTCAACTCTTACATGGAAACCTGGACTTGGACTACCTCTTTTTTTACTCATGGGGGCCTCACTTGTTTTTAAATCTTTTTATTTTACTTTATGAAAAGAAATAACATAACACCCACAATATAAATATATAACGTTCCTAGAGTGTGCTTAATACAAAAACATTTAAAACATCCTTTAATATTAATTATTTCCAAAGTCCTCTCAGTCCAGAAGGGAAAAAAAACCAGGGGAGAGGAAGGAAGGGGGAAAGGAGAAGGGAAGAAAGGGGAGGGATGAAAAAATGGAGGCCCCAATAGGACATCTCTCCAGTTTAACCTATCAAAATTACCCACCTAAAATAGAAATACAAAAATACCTCCCTGTGTTTACAACCAATAAGCTCACTGAGCAAAAGCACACCCCTTTTATTTAGCCTTGAAAAACCCTAAATACAAAATAAAGTCAAAAAGTGAAATCATTATTTATTAAGGGTGAATACTGAGATAGCTACATAGAGCTATTGACGGAGCTAGCGCCAGACTAGCCTAATGCTCTGCCATACGCCCAAGCAACTTTGTGTGGCTTTTGCCGCATTGTCATCTTCCTTTGCTTTATATGGACAAGTCTGCTGCTGATTTTTGAACTCACGAGCAACCGTAGTTCCCTTCCCAGTCAGCTGATCGACAACTCCTATGCACAATCAGGACACTATGGATCACGCCAACACAGCTTTGCACTGAGACTTTTCGAATTTCAAACTAATGCAGCAGCATTAGTGATTAGCATCATCTCAGTGATTCCTGGGGAAGTACGGATCGGACTGAATAGAGATGGCCTTAGACACTACAACGGAGTGGTGAGAGCCTCCAGGCTGTATCAGGTGTTTGCCATCCCTTCCCATACCTGTTCCCCCTTACCAATGAAATGAACACTGAGATATACTTAAATATACCGTGCACCTATCAGCTGTGTTCATAGGCGTGCGCAGCCTATTGCATTAGGGTGTGCACCCAAAAGCTCAAGCACACATACATATATATATATTGTCAAAAGTATTGGGACGCCTGCCTTTACACGCACATGAACTTTAATGCGGTCTTAGTCCATAGGGTTCAATATTGAGTTGGCTCCGCCCTTTGCAGCTATGAAAGCTTCAACTCTTCTAGGAAGGCTGTCCACAAGGTTTAGGAGTGTGTATATGGGAATGTTTGATCATTCTTCCAGAAGGGCATTTGTGAGGTCAGGCACTGATGTTGGATGAGAAGGCCTGGCTCGTAGTCTCCACTCGAATTCATCCCAAAGGTGTTCTATCGGGTTGAGGTCAGGACTCTGTGCAGGTCAGTCAAGTTCCTCCACCCCAAACTCGCTCATCTATGTCTTTATGGACCTTGCTTTGTGCACTGGTCCAAATCATTTGGTGGAGGGGGGATTATGATGTGGGGGTGTTTTTCAGGGGTTGGGTTTGGCCCCTTAGTTCCAGTAAAGGGAGCTCTTAAGGCGTCAGCATACCAAGACATTTTGGACAATTTCATGCTCTCAACTTTGAGGGAACAGTTTGGGGATGACCCCTTCCAACATGACTGCTCCCCAGTGCACAAAGCAAGGTCCATAAAGACATGGACTTAGCAGGGGTGGTGGGAAATTAACTTCAAGTGCAATAATTCATATTATAACTGTAACTAAAACATATACAATTAAGTGTAACACTCTAAAAAATAAAAAATCCAAAGTGCTATAATGGTGTGAACCTCCCAACTAAAAAGTTGTTGCACTCGAAGGTAATTTGTATTGCAATTATCTGTAGAGGGGTTTCCACCATCCCTGCTAAGGCAGCACTGATGGGCACTAATAGGCTGCACTGATTGGCAGCACTGATTGGCACTAATGGGCACTGATTGGCACTGATAGGTGGCACTGATGGGCACTTATATGCATCACTGATGGGCTCTTATTGGTAGCACTTATGGGCACTGATAGGCTCTGATTCGCAGCACTGATCTACACTGATTGGCACTGATAGGCAGCACTGATTGGAAGCACTGATGGCACTGATAGGCTGCACTGATAGGCAGCACTGATGGGCACTGACTGGCAGCACTGATGGGCACTGGTAGGTGGCACTGATAGGCAGCACTGATGGGCACCAATTGTCAGCACTGATTGGTACTGATAGGCAGCACTGATTGGTACTGATAGGCAGCACTGATGGGCACTGATATACAGCACTGATGTGCACTGATTGGCAGCACTGATGGGCAGCACTGATGGGCACTGATAGGCAGCACAGATGGGCACTGATATGCAGCACTGATAGGCAGCATTGGTTGGCACTGATTTACAGCATTGGTTGGCACTGATAGGCAGCACTGGTTGGCACTGATAGGCAGCACTGGTTTGCACTGATAGGCAGAATTGGTTGGCACTGATAAGCAGCACTGGCACAGATAGGCAGTACTGGTTGGCACTGATAGGCAGCACTGGCACTGATAGGCAGCATTGGTTGGCATTGATAAGCAGCACTGGTTTGCACTGATAGGCAGCACTGGTTTGAATTGGTTGGCACTGATAGGCAGAATTGGTTGGCACTGATTGGCAGCATTTGTTGGCACTGATTGGCAGCATTTGTTGGCACTGATTGGCAGCATTTGTTGGCACTGATTGGCAGCATTCGTTGGCACTGATAGGCAGCATTGGTTGGCACTGATTGGCAGCACTGATGGGCACTGACTGGCAGCACTGATGGGCACTAATTGTCAGCACTGATTGGCACTGATAGGTAGCACTGATGGGCACTGATATGCAGCACTGATGGGCACTGATTGGCAGCACTGATAGGCAGCATTGGTTGGCACTGATTTACAGCATTGGTTGGCACTGATTTACAGCATTGGTTGGCACTGATAGGCAGCACTGGTTTGCACTGATAGGCAGCACTGGTTGGCACTGATAGGCAGAATTGGTTGGCACTGATAAGCAGCACTGGCACAGATAGGCAGAACTGGTTGGCATTGATAGGCAACATTGGTTTGCACTGATAAGCAGCACTGGCACAGATAGGCAGCATTGGTTGGCACTGATAAGCAGCAGTGGCACTGATAGGCAACAGTGGTTGGCACTGATAGGCGGCACTGGTTTGCACTGATAGGCAGTACTGTTTGGCACTGATAGGCAGCATTGGTTGGCACTGATTGGCAGCATTGGTTGGCACTGATTGGCAGCATTGGTTGGCACTGATTGGCAGCATTGGGTGGCACAGATAGGGGAGAGGAGGAGTTTCACATTCAGCAGATGGTGAGAATTGCCAGAGCTGTTCAGTGTATGAAACTGTCAGATAATGACACTGCATGCAGGGAGAGACACAGCTGTTAAAAGTCAGCGGTGATGCTGGTGGTGGGCGGGACTGAACAGTTACCAAACACCATCCAATAGGATGGGTCTGGGCGGGCCGCTACATTTCCCTGGCTCCGCCCCCTCTCTGAAGCAGCCCAATCATTGATGTGATGACTTACAACTCAGCCACGATGTCGGGAGTGGGCGGGACCAAGCGCTATAAACACAAGCCAATGTTTGAGCTGCTTCAGAGAGCGGCCCGCCCAGACCCCATCCCATTGGCTGGTGTTTGATGGCCGTTCTGTCCCGCCCACCCCCGACATCACCCTGACATTAAGACAGCTGGTCTCACTTCCTGCATGCAGTGTCATTATCTGACAGTTCCATACACTGATCAGCTCTGGCAATTCTCACGCTCTGCTGCCTGTGAAACTGTTTCACAGGCAGCGCGGGCCACACACTCTCTTAGATGCAGCATTTTGGGGCAAATCTCTGGACACAGCACGGGGTGATTAGGGTGTGCCCAGGCACACCTGGCACACCCCGTGCGCACGCCTATGGCTGTGTTATTGTGGCTAACTATATTTACAGTATTGCATGAATCACTGTGCTTAAAGGACTTGTTCATCTCATTTTGTGATTGCCCTGTCTCAGATCCGGGATGCTCATCCGTGCATAACATTCGATCAGCCTATTACTACTACTGTATCTTAGACGTTTATCTATGCATTACGTTCAATCAGCCTACAACTACTAATGCATTACATTCGATCAGTCAACAACTACTACCATATCTTTTTGCTTCAACATAAATTTATCAACCCTCCAGGCTTTCCATCAACTACCGGACATTGGTCCCAATATTTAATCTTTAATGGATATGCAGCCATGAGCATATTAGCATATCCAGGTTCTATATTATCCATGTGAGAGATATATGAATATATATATATATATATATATATATATATATATATATATTTTTTTTTTTGGCTTAATACCAAAGCAGTACCATAGAATAACATTGTGTACTGGGTGTACATCTGCAGTGTGCATGGGGTTTTAAGTTCTGGTGCCATTTTGTGACAACGTTGTCCACTTGTATGTGTGTGTTTCTTTTTATTGTTGGGTATTTGGGAAAACTATTCCACATTAATGTTATTTCTGTCATTTTTTAGTGGGTCTTAACATACTATTTAAAGATCAATAAAGCTTGTTAGATATTTCCAATGCTATACGTGGTGGATTCTCCATATTGCTTTCTTGGAATATCTCTTTATCCCAACCCCCTTTCCTATACTCCAGTGATTTATTTGCGTTGGAGGTATCCCGTCCTAACCGACGAATCGGTAACACCTTACTATTGGTTGAGCCCTCTCACCATTTAATTAAACTGGATTCAGATTAATTTTATCCGTATATTACATAGAGCTATCACCCCGATTCACCTAATTACTGTGTCCCCGTTCAAAAATATTTGCACCATTTACACTTCTTTATCCGAGAGAGAGAGAGAGAGAGAGAGAGAGGGAGAGAGAGAGAGAGAGGGAGAGAGAGAGAGAGAGAGAGAGAGAGAAAAAAGGTGAGTGACAATATTTAACCAGTGTAAGAAGAGAGAACCTGGGGGCCCTAAAACTGGACTTATCCCTGGTTCCACCTACATATATATGTATAAAAAAAAAATGAGTATAATATATTACAATTCCCCTAAATATAAAAAAAAACTTGTGCAAACAAAAAAAAAAAAACACACCCCTTGAGTGGGGCCTCATTTGTATGTAAAAAGTATGTACACCACGGCACAGAACCCAAGGAGAGTTAGAGGAAGCGCTGCATTACTGATGATGTGCCGTGATGTAAAATTGTTCTGCTTCGAGTTACTGAGGACTGTATGTAAATGGTGTGAGAAATACAAGTAAAACATTTTGTAATTAAACTATAACAACTGACCTGGTCATTGTGAAGGGAAGAGTGAAACGCTTAAAGAAACAGAGTATGAGTACTTCGGGTTAACCTCTTGGGTATCAAAGGAGTGAATTTACAGGAAGGAGTGGGAGCGATGGTGGCTGGAAGATGGAGGTCCCGTAGCTGGGGTGGTATAGCATTCAGGATGCACCCTGCCGAGTGGTTACGCTCTTATCTTGGGATCCCGCTGAGGAACGGAACCAGGCTTAGGGACCCAGCCTTAAACCACACAAAGTGTAAGGCCTTAGATGTGTAATGCTCTGCTCCTAGTCTATGGGCAGAATGGTTATGTGGTGCAAGAGATGGTGGGGAGAGACAGTGGGGGAGATTTGCTAAAACAGGAGAGCTCAGAATCTTTTGCATCTGTACATGGTAGCTAATCAGCTTCTAACTTAAGCTTGTTCTAACTAGGCTTTGGCAATAAAACATGAAAGCTGATTGGTTTCTATGCAGAAGTACACCAGATTTTGCACACTCCAGTTTTAGTAAACAACCCCCAGTGCATCCAAAAATGCCTCTGTACAGGTGTCACTGGCAGGGAAAGTGAAGAAGACATTATCCTTCCGTTTGTGGGGCCCTAAGCCATGAGGGGCGCTAACCCACATGCTAACACACTGTATGGAGGCAGTTGATTCAAGCCTATTAGGACACAGCCGCTTACCCTAATATGACAGGCGTGCAGGTGCGGTGCAGGCAGCCCCCAGTTTAATTGTCTTGGTTATGTGGACCTGTTAGTGTTATTTTATTACTTTTGACCAACTCCTAAGTTGAATTGCTCTTGGATGTCCCAAATATTGCTGAATCCTGTGTCCTAAGAAAATAAGATTTTTTGTACTTACCAGAAAATTAATTTCTTGAAGTCTATTAAAGCGGTTGTATACCCGCTGACACTTTTTTTTTTTTTTTAAACCCCTGTAAGGCAAAAGGCATAATGAGCTGGTATGCACCGCATATTAGCTCATTATAAAATACTTAGCTTAGAACGAGGCATCGGTATCTTACCTGGTCCACGCCGAGGTAGCTAACATGTTGCCTCGGCGTGTCTTCTGGTTATCGCGGCTCCAGCGCTGTGAGTGGCTGGAGCGGCGATGTCATCACTCCGCGGGAGATTTCTTTCCGGGAAGGTCCGTGCTGTCAGGTTTAGGACATATTTTTTTTACCTACAGGTAAGCCTTATTATAGGCTTACCTGTAGGTAAAAGTTAAAAAATTGACTATGCAACCGCTTTGTATTTTGTGATATTACTCCTATTACTGCTCAGGTTACTGCTACTAGAAATGTAAGGTTTGTTATGTTAAAGCTCATATCAGGTCAGGTAACCAAATTTTTGTTCGCTGGCAGCTTTGCATAGCTCAGAACTATAAATATAAACGAAAAAATGTTAAACTGTCTAATTGTGTGAAAGCAACAAATCCCATCTCATCAGCTATACTATATATATAAAATGCCTCTGTACAGGTGTCACTGGCAGGGAAAGCGAAGAAGACATTATCCTTCCGTTTGTGGGGCCCTAAGCCATGAGGGGGTGCTAACCCACATGCTAACGCACTGTATGGAGGCAGTTGATTCAAGCCTATTAGGACACAGCCGCTTGCAGTCTCCACTTTAATTCATCCCAAAGGTGTTCTATTGGGTTGAGGACAGGACTCTGTGCAGGCCAGTCAAATTCCTCCACCCAAAGTCACTCATCCATGTCTTTATGGACCTTCCTTGTGCACTGGTGGGCAGTCATGTTAGAAAAGGAAGGGGGCACCCCCAAACTATTCCCACAAAGTTGGGAGCATGAAATTGTCCAAAATGTCTTGGTATACTGACACCTTAAGAGTTTCCTTCACTGGAACTAAGGGGCCAAGCCCAACCCCTGAAAAACAACCCCACACCATAATCCCCCCTCCACCAAATGATTTGGAACCAGTGCACAAAGCAAGGTCAATAAAGACATAGATGAGCGAGTTTGGGGTGGAGGAACTTGACTGGCCTGCACCTCAACCCGATAGAACACCTTTGGGATAAATTAGAGCGGAGACTGCAAGTCAGGCCTTCTCATCCAACATCAGCGCCTGACCTCACAAATGCGTTTCTGGTAGAATGGTCAAACATTCCCATAGACACTAATAATAAAGTGTGGCGCTAACGAGTAATAGGACACGTGTTATTAATCAGGTAACAGTGATCTCTACAAAGGAGTGTCAAATCCTAAAGTGTGTACTTATTACATTAGTGGTAATTAGTTTACAAAACATCACAAAGAAATGAAAAAGTATAAAAAATATATCTAACAGCAGTGAATGCTAAGGTGTGTGAAGGCAAATAGAAATAGTGAATACTAAATAACAACCTATATATCAATTGAGTGACAATTGTGCATAGGATAACATATTCCAAAAGCCAATACAATAATATAGGTATACAGAGTATCACAGTATACTGAGTGTATAGCTCAGCAAAGATAGTATTCGTCTGGGCAAAAGCCAAACAGTGAACATCAGAGTCCCTAAAAAGGGTAGGTATATGTGAATGCTGCAAGTCTGTTGCTAGATAGATGGAGTGCTCATAGTTAACCCCACAATCGTCTAGACATAGGCAGTCTTCATGGAAAGTGACTAGAGGCAGTTTTGAAGGGATCCTTAAATACAGATGGATTCTTCACTTATGTAGATGGTCTCAACATGGAGAAAGAAAAGCAAAAGGATGCCCTTACCAGACAAGGTGGACTCACAGGCCCTTGGCGGTGAGTCAAGCGAGCTTGTACCGTCAAGCGGTATGGGGCGACAATCCGTATGGAGATCTTGTATGGAGTCTCATCAGAAGTCATCGGATGGTATACCAAATCGGGATCAGGAGCCTCCAGGATTCTGCTTCGGTCACCGAGTGGTAGTTTCCTCAGTGGCCCATTGCATGAATGAGTAAACAGAGGAAAGAAAACTTCCACATAGTGTAAATCCTTTTTTTAAAAACGTTGTAGCGTTTTATTGAGGAGTACTTTCCAAAAAGTTACAAAACAGGGCGGTAAAAACTCGGCTCAAAATAACAGAGTAAAATAAAAAGATATAAAAAAATTGTATAAAACAGCGCAGTGAGTGATGGTGGGGTATATTTCATAGAAACCCGACGCGTTTCGCCTTCAAAGGCTTCTGCTGGGGTATGAATTAGCCCCCCAAACAACTGCGCTTTATATATTCTGATCTAGAATGAAGTGGAACAGCTGATTAGCGCTGTTTCACTGAATGACTTCTGGGTTCAGCGGCGTCACAGATGACAAGCAGTCACATGGATTTTCTGTGGCCAATCAAATCCCCGAGGAGCTGGTCAGAAGCCAAGCCTCACTTCTGTTCTCCAATCAGCAGAGCGTCACTCCTATTCGTCTCGATAATCACATGCCGGTCACGTGATTTGTATCGTAAGGAGTGACGACAGGCCGCTCCTAGCTTGCGTATCATAGGAGATAGGAAGCGGAGGCTCGCCAGTCTGAGACATGGAACGCAAACATAGCGGCGGTCCATGAAATTGGCGTCCTTTTAGATCTAATTAAGTGTGACTCAGTCCGCATCCCGGGAGTCCTTAAACATTATCTTAATGCAAAATTATATGAGGTACATATTATGCAAGTGGTCATTAAAGATTCTACACATACGGAGAGCATATATGAATAGACAATAGTTCAGCATACCTATGTAATAGTAAGGAAGACATACCAAACAAAAGTAGTTTAAGAAATAAAAAATATTATATATAAGGAATAAATACAGATAGATCATAATACAGAGACCTGTGGAGAATTGTATTCGTGAGACGGGCCATAGTGCGCAACCTGTATAAGATTACCGTATTTATCGGCGTATAACACGCACTTTTTTCCCCTTAAAATCAGGGGAAAGTCGCAGGTGCGTGTTATACGCCGATCCCCTGCGATCCCGAGCTGTCAAAACGTAAAAATCGCCGACCGCGATTTGAAAATGGCGCCGAAATACACAGAGCCGGTCTTCGGCTCTTTCCAGCGGCTCTCGTTTACTTTCGGCTCCACTCGTAGTCCCGAGCGGAGCTATCCGAACCTACTCGGATAGCTCCGCTCGGGACTACGGGTGGAGCCGAAAGTGAACGAGAGCCACCGGAAAGAGCCGAGGACCGGCTCTGTGTTTCAAATCGCGGTCGGCGATTTTGAAGCCCAGGAAGCAGGGACAGGGGATCGAAGGCTGCACTGGGGCAAGGCTGCACTGGGGCAAGGCTGCACTGGGGAATGCTGCACTGGGGAAGGCTGCACTGGGGCAAGGCTGCACTGGGGAAGGCTGCACTGACAAGGCTGCACTGGGGAAGGCTGCACTGGGGAAGGCTGCACTGACAAGGCTGCACTGACATGGCTGCACTGACATGGCTGCACTGACATGGCTGCACTGACATGGCTGCACTGACAAGGCTGCACTGACATGGCTGCACTGACAAGGCTGCACTGACATGGCTGCACTGACAAGGCTGTACTGGGGAAGGCTGCACTGACAAGGCTGCACTGACATGGCTGCACTGGGGCAAGGCTGCACTGAGAAGGCTGCAATGATGGGCATTTAAATGTAAGTTTTTTTCCCTTCAACTTCCCTCCTAAAAGTTTTTTTTTCCTTAAAATTCCCTCCTAAATTGGGGTGCGTGTTATACGCCGATAAATACGGTATATTTATAAAACATATGTGTATATAAGCCATTCATGAAAGAAAGGAAGTGAAAATCAATGTAACCTTTGGGAGTGGACCATTTAGATCGTAGTTAACAGGGTGGTCCGTAAAAGAATAATGAATGTATTGATATTATATGAGCGAAAATTATGTCTAATGGGAAAATTGCAGAGATTCATTATATCAGTGGTTCTCAACCTTCTAGTGCCGTGACCCCTTGATAAAATTTTCCAAGTTGTGGGGACCCCTAACAGAAAATTATTTTCATAGCGTGGGTTGTCAGCACCCAAGGCAAGACAAGTAATTTGCGCCACTAACCCACGGACATTTAGCGCTCCCTGAGTCCCTTCCACTCGTACAGTATTAAAACCCCTCATGGTACATTTTAGGATGGACCACTCTCTCCCTCTGTGACTCCTCTCTTTCCCTTTTATCCCTCTCTATCCTAATTTCCTGTTTTTTTCCCCATCCCTCTCTCTAGCCGCTTTTCTTGTTCTTTTTCTTATTCTTTCTCTCCCTTTTTCTTTAGTCCTCCCCCTCTTTTCCTCTCCGTTCCATGTATTCTCTATTTTTATTCCTTCTCTTACTGCTTGGTGGGGGTGGGGGGAATGGGATGAGTGGCTGTGCTGGCGTGGAGTTAGGATTAGTGGCAATGCTGGGGGGAGTTCTGATCAGCCGACTTAGTTGCTCTTGATCAAGGTCATCTGCTGATCTGAGAACTGTAGTGGGGACTTTTAATGGCAACTATAATCCCAGGTAGTGTTACTCACTGTGTCTCAGACTTTGTGGTGTCTAGTAGCAGTGACACCTATGCCGAAATCAGGAGATAGGGTCTCCTCCAGCTTCTCCCACTTCACATTCCTCACCAGTCAACTGACCTCTAGTCTCTGCCCCCCAGCCATGCCGTGAACTGACTGGGCGGCTGCGAAGAGGCTGAGTGGGCAGCTGCGAGCTCCAGGAACAGCCTAGCTGGGTGGCCACAGGCTCCAGGGACAGCCCTGCTGGGCGGCCGCAAAAGGGCTGGGAGGTGCGGGCTTCAGAAACAGCCCAGGATTCAGTGACCCCTGGCAAATCATCATTCGACCCCCGAGGGGGTCCCGACCCCCAGGTTGAGAACCACTGCATTATATATATAACTCAGTGGCGGATGAAATGTTGCTACATGGAGTAGAGAATTAAATTCAAGGTGTCTTCTAGAGAGGTATTTTGTTCTACGATGTGAAGGTGAATCCTCGCTAGAGGCTTGGTGGAGAGCACTCATGGTCCCCACTCAAATGGGGTTAGGTGAATTTCGTAAAGGTAGTATTCACAAATGGAAATAAGGCTAACGGAAGTATAAAGGAGAAATAAGGAGTAAAAAGTTTGCGGATCTATACGATCCAAAGAAATACTTTGTGATCCACAGAAGTCCAAGGCCGACCATGAGGGGGATACCAACGCTCAAGACTGGTTGATAAAAGCGTTGATATCCCACTCAACATTGAGTCCATGTGGCACATAGCACTTCATGAGGTGTATCCAAAAAGTCCCATTCCCATAGACACACTCCTAAACCTTGTGGACAGTCTTCCCAGAAGAGTTGGAGCTGTTATAGTTGCAAAGGGTGAGCCAACTCAATATTGAACACTACGGACTGGGATGCCATTAAAGTTCATGTGCGTGTAAAGGCAGGTGTCCCAATACTTGTGATAATATTGTGTGTGTGTGTGTGTGTGTGTGTGTATATATATATATATATATATATATATATATATATATATATATATATATATATTTATTTATATATTTAATGCCAGTCAGTGCATATCCAGTAAATGCTTCCCATTTGTATGTACATAAGATGCACAGATATAGTATTAATATATTTAGGAGACACGTAGTGGATGTGTTAGCTGAGAAATATATCTGTCCTCGCAACAAAGAACCGATTGTTGGATGCATAACATTGCAGCCTTTGTTATCATGGTAATTATGTGAACTATACTAAGCGCAAAGGCCACAAAAGGGAGAGAGTCACACCAAGCAGAGAAAATGAAAGAAAGAGGATGAAGAAGAATAAGGAATGAGGAAGAATGAAACAGCTGGGAAAAAAGCAAGGAGAAAGTGAAGCTATACATATATTAAAGTAAAAAACAAGAGATAAATGTTACTAGAAAAGCCACACAAGTCTACAGCCTAGGGTGGCAAAGGAAGGAAGCAGGTCTCTTTTCTTAGACTGAATTAGCAAGTAAGAAAATGATTTAAAAAGCCCTACAAAAATGTCCTGGGGGCATAACCTTTAATTACAGCTCAGTGTATTATGTGTTCTTCTATATTGTGTTATGAATCAGTAGAATTTTTTTTTAATGCTAATTCTTAATTGCAATAACCCATAGTAATCATAATACAGCTTGTACTGGTCTGACATCAGCACAGTGAATTCTGATCATTTGTTATAGTTTACTACACTTATGAATGAGCACTTGTCACCATTACTTGATAAGTGAGCAGGGATTATGGAGTTCTGATACAAACCAGTCAACGTTGTGATCCAGTGCACCTTGGAGGCCAAACCTCAACCATAGGCAACCCCTGACATTAGCCCTTCTTGCTTGTAAATGTCCCAGTGGATACAGGGTCAGTGTTAACAGTAACCCTTATCTGCACACCCAAAAACAAATATTTATTATATTGCAGCTTACCAATTCTTAGAAATGATGGCTGCATTTGTTTTCGTTTTTTGGTGTTCTAGCCAGCAAGTAAGTCTGTTGTTTTTTAACAGAACAAATATGACAGGGTAGACTCATTCGCTACTAAAGGTGAACCATGCAGTAAGTGTATGGAATGGAACTGCTGCAATCACCAAACAAGTGTACACACACACTAATGCCCCGTACACACGGTCGGACATTGATCGGACATTCCGACAACAAAATCCTAGGATTTTTTCCGACGGATGTTGGCTCATACTTGTCTTGCATACATACGGTCACACAAAGTTGTCGGAAAATCCGATCATTCTGAATGCGGTGACGTAAAACATGTACGTCGGGACTATAAACGGGGCAGTAGCCAATAGCTTTCATCTCTTTATTTATTCTGAGCATGCGTGGCACTTTGTGCGTCGGATTTGTGTACACACGATCGGAAATTCCGACAACGGATTTTGTTGTCAGAAAATTTTATAGCCTGCTCTCAAACTTTGTGTGTCGGAAAATCCGATGGAAAATGTGTGATGGAGCCCACACACGGTCGGAATTTCCAACAACAAGGTCCTATCACACACTTTCCGTCGGAAAATCTGACCGTGTGTACGGGGCATTATACGACTAAATAAAAACCTGTACTAAAATGGTGCATGGCTCCTTTAAATGTAAATCTACCTAGATGATATATGTGTTGTATATGAAAAAATTATTCACCTACAACAACATCAAATTGTAATAATAACATGTGAAATATATAAATAAATGATATCATGATATCATTTATTCATATATTTCATATGTTATTTTCACAATTTTCAAAAAAGCATGACAGGACCCCTTAAATGTGAGATCTGGGGTCAAAAAGACCTCAGATCTCACATTTACACTTAGATGCAATAAAAAAAAAAATATTTAAATGTCATTTTTTTGCAAAAAAAAAATTTCCCCTTTAACCACTTGACCACTGGGCACTTAAACCCCCTTAATAACCAGACCAATTTTCAGCTTTCAGTTCTCTCACATTTTGAATGACAATTACTCAGTCATGCAACACTGTACCTATATGACATTTTTGGCCTTTTTTTCACACAAATAGAGCTTTCTTTTGGTGGTATTTAATCACCGCTGGGTTCTTTATTTTTTGCGCTATAAAAGAAAAAAGACAGAAAATTCTGTAAAAAAAAATGCATTTTTCTCCGTTTCTGTTATAAACTTTTGCAAATTAGTAATTTTTCTTCATATATTTTGGCCAAAATTTATACTGCTACATATCTTTGGTAAAAATAACCCAAATCGGTGTATATTATTTGGTCTTTGTGAAAGTTATAGAGTCCAAAAGCTATGGTGCCAATATCTGAAAATTGATCACACCTGAAGTACTGAAAGTACAAATACCCCCCAAATGACCCCTTTTTGGAAAGAAGACATTCCAAGGTATTTAGGAAGATGCATGATGAGTTTTTTGAAGTCGTAATTTTTTCCCACAATTCTTTGCAAAATCAAGATTTTTTTTTTTTTTTTTCACAAAATTGTCATATTAGCAGGTTATTTCTCACACACAGCATATGCATACCACAAATTACACCCCAAAACACATTCTGCTATTACTCCCAAGTATGGCGATACCACATGTGTGAGACTTTTACACAGCGTGGCCACATACAGAGGCCCAACATGCAGGGAGCACCTTCAGGCGTTCTGGAGCACCCAGGCCAATTCTGACATTTCTCTCCTACATGTTAAAATTATCATTTATTTGCTAGAAAATTACATAGAACCCAAAAACATTATATATGATTTTTTAGCAAAGACCCTAGAGAATAGAATGGCGGTTGTTGCAACTTTTTACCTTGCATGGTATTTGCGCAGCAATTTTTCAAACGCATTTTAAAAAAAAATTAAAAAAAAACAGTTTCGTGCTTAAAAAAAAAACAAAACAGTAAAGTTAGCCCAATGTTTTTGCATAATGTGAAAGATGAAGTTAGGTCACCCTTCAAAATTGCACACGCTCGTGGAATGGCGCCAAACTTCGCTACTTAAAAATCCCCATAGGCGATGCTTTCAAATTTTTTACTGGTTACATGTTTTGAGTTACAGAGGAGGTCTAGGGCCAAAGTTATTGCTCTCACTCTAGCATTCGCAGCAATACCTCACATGTGTGGTTTGAACACTATTTTCATATGTGGGCGGGACTTACGTATGCGTTCGCTTCTGCATGCGAGCACATGGGGACACGGGGAAAAAATATATATATATATATATATTTTTTTATTGTTCATTTTACTTTATTTATTTCAGTTTGAAATATTTTTCCAAAAAATAAAATTTTTGATCACTTTTATTCCTATTACAAGGAATGTAAACATCCCTTGTAATAGGAATATGGGATGACAGGTCCTCCTTTACAGTGAGATATGGGGTCAATAAGACCCCACATCTCACCTCTAGGCTGGGAAGCCTGAAATAAAAAAAAAAGAACAATTAAGCAGTGGAACAGCCGCTATGATCATTCTTATGATGTAGGAAATCGCCGGCTGAAAAAGCTGATATCTGAATGATGCCTGTAGCTGCAGGCATCATTCAGATATCCCCGCACAAAGTCAAGGACGTCGTATGACGGCCGACGGGCAGGAAGTTGTTAAAATGCATTTTATTTTAACACAAAGTTGTCCATTTATACAATATTTCTAACACATAGCATGTACATACCAAAAATGACACCCCAAAATAGATTCTCCTACTCCTCCTGAGTACGACGATACCACATGTGTGAGACTTCCACAGCCTGGCCACATACAGAGGCTGAGTATGGCCGAGTATGGCCGAGTATGGCTGAGTATGGCCGAGTATGGCTGAGCATGGCCGAGTATGGCTGAGCATGGCCGAGTATGGCTGAGCATGGCCGAGTATGGCTGAGCATGGCCGAGTATGGCTGGGTATGGCTGAGTATGGCTGGGTATGGCAGAGTATGGCTGGGTATCACCGAGTATTGCAGAGTATGGCTGGGTATTGCAGAGTATGGCTGGGTATTGCAGAGTATGGCTGAGTATTGCAGAGTATGACTGTGTCCTTGATGAGGACATTTGAACAAAGATGTAAGGGCAAGGCTTAAAGAGTGGAGTGGAATGGAGGACGGCTGGAAGTGTGTGCGGGGAGACCAAAGCTCCCTCAAGCATATAATTTGAATACCGAGATTTACCAGACAACCAATCTAGACCTTGTCTAAGTAGACATGAGATATTATAAAAAAAAGAGTATAGGGATGTATAATAATCAGTAAGTAGTTTGCTAATTTCTGCAGGGGAGATAATGAGGGAGCCAGCAGTATTCTTAAGAGCAGAAATATAGGTAGGCAGTTTAGGACCTGTACACAATCTGAATAAAAGTTTAAATAATCTCGACCTGTGCAGATGGTTCAAAGAGATAAATATGCAAAGATAATTCGAATCATTACAATTCAAATAAAAAATGAAACAAAAAGTTATCAGTGAGTGATATATAGTGGAATATGTGCAAATGATCTTAGAACATAGGGCCCCTTTGAAGACGTCAGATGTGACGAAACATGTAGGGCGTGGCTACGCATCGTAAGCCATCACTCAGTCCGCCCCATGACCTGCACGGGTGTCTGCTAATTTTATATGCCGGCTATTTTTGTAATTACTTTTTACGGAGTGTACTTTGTGTTGCTCTGGTGCTTTTATCAACAATAAACTTTTAATATATACTTCACCATTGGAGCCCCTCTTCTACTTTTTACCCACCTCCCTCTGGGTTAAGTGGGCTTGTCACCCATCCTCAGGTGGACGAATTGGTTTATGCCAGGTCGGAGACGACGGCACATCAGTGGATCCGGAGACCATCCGCCTACAGTCCCTGCAGAGGGCTAAGTCTGCTTGCTCGTAAGACCTCGCTAGAAGGGAGGTCCACCATTGAGGGTAAGGGTCCACCTTTTAACGTTATTGGATTTCATGAGAGTTTGTGTCTACATACTCCCCTCAGCTCCATTTATTTGTTTGGTGTCTGATCTGATGGATCGGGGATATCTCCCTCTACCCTTATGAAGCAGCTATTCATCTATGGGACTTTCCTTTTGTTAACCATTCTATGGACAATCCCCCCTTTTCTTCCTTTGTTTCTTTTAAAACTTTTTTTGATTTTTGAGGAATGATTTTCTAACCACTTATCTGGTACGGAAAGTTTAAGGAGTGTACTGATATATGTTCTAAGATCATTTGCACATATTCCAATATATATTACTCACTGATAACTTTTTGTTTCATGTTTTATTTGAATTGTAATGATTCGAATTATCTTTGCATATTTATCTCTTTGAACCATCTGCACAGGTCGAGATTATTTCAACATTTTCACAATGATTATGAGCGCACGTTTTTTTGTTTTATTTTGATTTATTTTACACAGATATTGGTGTTCTATTCGTGCAGCTATAAGTTTTGAATATAACTATTTCTTTAGCGCGGTTTTCCTCTTATTTTATGTTGAATAAAAGTTTGCCCGCTTTGTTACCGAATCTGTAGAAACGAAGTGTAGAGTATGATGTCTTAGTTGCTTCCTGTTGCTCTACCCACAGATCAAAGTTCCATTTAGTGAGCTGCCAGGCTTTAATGTTATCCAAGGTGCGAGTATGCGTTCAATTTGCCTTTAGCGTGTATATATTGCTGTCGGGAATGTCTTTTGAATTGGGCAGTATATGAAATAATCTTTCCTCTAAGGAAGGCCTTACCCGCCTCCCAAAAGAGGTTTGGGTTGGTAAGGTGTGCTCCATAAGTGGAAGCGTAATCCGCCCAGGCACCATAAAGCATATTTTCAGAGAGTCCAGTATTTCACCTGAAGTTATTTGTGGGTTTTTCTTTGCATCCCGAACAATTTTCCTGGCAGTTGTGGCTAAAATTTTAGTTGGTCTACCTGACCGTGGTTTTATTTCAACAGAACCCCTCATTTTCCACTTCTTGATTAGCGTTTGAACACTGCTGCTTGGCATTCTCAATTCCTTGGATATCTTTTTATATCCCTTTCCTGTTTTATACAGTTCAACTACCTTTTTCCGCAGATCCTTTGACAATTCTTTTGCTTTCCCCATGACTCAGAATCCAGAAACGTCAGTGCAGCACTGGATGAAAGATGCAAGGGTCTGTCAGGAGTCCAGAAACTCATTGACCACTGGGGGGGGAGTGAAGTAAAAGGGGGGAAGGGGGAGAAGAGGGAAGGAGACCCGCTGACAGCAGGTAGGAGTAGTCAGTACATGAGTATCGGAACAGAACTTAGAGTTTTAACCCACCGAGGGAGCAAGAGAACGTCTGAAAATATAAGGTGCATATAAAGCGGATAATAAGAAATATGTGGCGCTAAATAGAGTGCATAGATAAATAATAGGGATGATAAAAAATAAATACATCAAATACTAACTGAAGTGCATAAGTGAAACAGTATTAACCTCAATACATAAATAAACTACAGTGAAATCACATAAATGAAGTTATTGTGCATAAAATAATGGTAATTCATAAAATGTGTCAACAAATGGATTGATAGAGGGATCTTCTAAGACAAAATAATGTTCAATGGTGATCTAAAAGTGCATCAAAGTGAAAAAAATTTCAAAATCCAAAAAAATGAAAAAAATCGCATAAACTAAAAAAGTTGCATAAAAATGGAAAAAATTGCAAACAAGTGCAAAAATCACAAAAAAAAAAGACAAAAAATGACTAGTCCAGGTAGTGCAAAACAGTGCCAACAAATACGAAGTGAATCTTCATATAACAGTTCGTGCAGCAGACAGAAAAGTGCAAGTGCAACAGATGATCAATATGAAGTTCCTCTAAACATCCATAATCCGTGGTGCACAGCATGTTTTCCCCAGCCTCTCACCTCTAGTAGAGACCCCTACAGGTCAAGTCGAGCCTGCAATCAGAAAGTGGGTAAAGACCACCGATCGATCAATGTCATCCGATCGTCACAGCCCCGGCGGGTCTTCAATGGAAGGCTTCAAGCTGAGCAGACGGGGTGGAGGCATGTAAAAAAAAAAGGAGTATCTCCATCGTGCAGTATTCAACCAAGATTTTATTAAAAAACGTAGTAACTTACATATGAAAACAGCAAAACCAGCACAGATTCTAATACTTCCGGTCTCGGCCTCGACCGGAAGCAACGACACCTGACTCCTCCCTAACGCGCTGTGTTATCGATCACGTGACTTCATCAAAGGGACTATATAAAGCGGCTAATAAACCAAGTGCTATTAAACCAATGCATAACTAACAACAACTAAAGTAGTGGTCACATTGTACATAACAGACTAGGAGGCGTAAAGGGAGCAGAAGGTTAAATTACCAGCTCCCAACAGGACTCTGGAATCCTGCATAGCATAAGGGACAATTCAGCGAATTTCTGAGCGATTAGCTTGGTTGTTAAAATGACTAAGCTTGTACGGGGGCTTTTCAGGACTAAGTTGGCTCTTAGATGAGGCTCGGGAGGCTTTAACGGCTCTTGAGGGTGAGTCATCAGCAGAATTATTGTGGTCCGTGTCCACATCTGAAGGATTATTGATGTAGTGCTCTGCGTCGGCTGGAGATGAAAAAGTGAAATAGTCCCCTGTAGGAGATTGAATATGGAGAACCGCCGGGTAGGCCAGGGTGAACTTGATGTGATTGTTGTATAAGGTCGAGCAAATTTAGGAGAATTTTTAGCACTGTTTCATCACCTCGATTGAGTAATCAGCGAAAAGTAGCAGGTCTGCGCTGTCAATAGAGAGGGTTTGCGTGCGACTGAACTTCTGTAAAATGGCACTCTTGTCAGCATAATTGAGGTATCTGACGAGTGTTCTGTGTGCTGGCCTATGCGATCAGCACGCTCAATGACACATGGGGTGCGGAGGCCAAGTTCAGGAATGGTTTTGGCACAGAGATCTGTGAGCTTTGCGTTGGAGAATGATTCTGGCAAGCCAATAATCCACAGATTATTTTGCAGTGAGCGATTTTTCTAAATCATCTAATTTGTCCCACAATTCTCTATTAGATTGTGAAAGGCGTGCAAGGACAGCAGCGTTAGCTGTAGTATCATCTTCTAGTGAGGAGATCCACTCCTCTGTATGAGAGACCCATTGAGCCTGGGTCTGGAGTTCCACGTGAAGCTGCTCCATTCCCCTCTGCACTGCAGCATCCACTGTGGCAGCCAGGGTGGGTGTGAGAAGAGCTACAACTGCCTGAGCTATGCCTGCAGGAGAAGCAGGATCACTGGCTGCTGTGCCTGTTTGTGACTTTACTGTCTCAATAGCACTGGGGGCAGGCGCCATCTTGGCCACGGTCATCGCTGTATCAGCTGAGGGCTGCACTGTGGAGGAGAGCGATTGGTTGTGGGAACGCTCCACAAACCGATCCGAGAGGGTCCTGCCAGGTAGGTGAAACGGAGGGGGGTATCCCCGAGGCGCTAGCGAGCATTGGATGCGGGTTTTGGAGAGGAGTGCAGCGGGATTTGAATATTCGAAAATACGTTAATTCGGAAATTCGTAAATTTGAATAAATGAAACTTCAGAAATTTGGAAATTCAAAATTCGAAAAATCCCAAATTTTGGAAATTCAGAAATTAGAAAATCCGAAAATGTTTAAATCCAACAATAAGAACGAAAATTCAAAAGAACGAAAATCTGAAAATAAGAAGGCAAATCCAAAAATTCGAAAACCCGAAAAAATTCAAAAATCTGAAATAATAACATAACTTTTACTAACTATTAAATTATAGGTATTGGAATTTCCTTTCATATTTCGCAGTTAGAGAATGTAAGGAATATGAAATTATCTGAAGTTACAAATTATCCAAAATAACGAATGCCATATTTATATGAATGGAATGCATTGAATTAATAATAATAATAAATAACAAATATAATAACAAAAACATTTTATTATTATAATGAATTCATTCCTTTCCATTTGTTTAGATGTAGCATTCGTTATTTCAGATAATTCGTAACTTTGCATAAATTTGTATTCGTTACGTTGACTAACAAATTCCAATACCTATAATTTAATAGTTAGTTATTATTAGTTAGTTAGTTATTATTTTGAATTTTCAGATTTTTGTTCTTTCAAATTTTTCCATTTTCTGAATTTTCTCATTTACCAATTTACGAATCCTCGAATTTATGAATGTTTGTATTTTCAAATTTTCAGATTTTCGAATTTATGAATTTTCGAATTTACGAATGTAACAAATTTATGAATTTCGATCATAACGAATGACCCGAAAAACTAAATAAAAACCAGAATGAAACAAAAGCGAACAAATTTTTTGGCAGTACTCGTGTCTACTCAACACTAATTTTCCAGAGATAAATAACCGAACACCGAACACCGACACACCGAACCTTTATATGCACTCAGAGTCAGAGAACAGTCCAGAGCTTTGTTTTTGTTGTTTATTAGGGCGTTAACAACTTGGATAGGGATGGGAGATTATGAGATGCCCACTTGACTTGAACAAGGTCTTCAGGGAAAACTTCCTATTTACAGTCTCTTATTTACAGGTTCCTATATACAGCTCCAACACTTTAGCCTTCCACCTGCAGACACTTTGTTCCTTTTTTTCTCTGTACAGCTCCATTCTTGGTGGAACCAACAGGCTTCTTGTCAGTTCTGTATCAGCCCATTACAGACAGGAACTCAAAGTCCTTTAAAAAAGTTGCACAATTGGAGTGAACCAGCTTCCCTTGTGGCCACTGATTCCAGCCCCACTTCTTCAGGCAATGCCAGCCCACCTGGCTGCATCGGCCCCCTTTCACCAGCCATTCTGGCTGGCTTTCTACTTAAAGTCTGCCTGACGGATTATTCCTTAGCCCACCCGGCTGACTCTCAGGAGATCTCCCAGAGAAAGGATAGAAGACTTAGGCACACAGCTGTCTTCAATAGAGACTGGCTACATGTTGCAGTCTCCCCTTTTGTTAGTCCCCACAGTGTTGAGCTACTCACTTTGTGCCTCCAGGAAGACTTCCCTTTGTGTTTCAGGATCAGGATCCTTCCAGCACCCGAGCCCAGGCCCAAGGCAGGTCACCCCCCCCCCAAAACTAGGGGGTACCCCTCAGAGGCACGGACAGCTTTCTAACACTGAATCTACATCTTCTACCCAACTGTCCCTGCTGGCATGGCCCTTGTCTATTTATGAGGTGAACTCAGTCCCCTGCCAGCCCACTACTTGGGATTGGCTGAGGCCTTGTAAATATTCAAGGCAGCTCCTCCTAACCCCCACCCTCTAGTTCTAGAGGATTCTCCAACCTTCCAGACCAGAGGGAGGCACCAGTGAGCTGCCAGGATGAGTCATCCAGCCCTGAACTCCAATGAACCCTGAGTCAATTAAGACTCACCAGCTTAACATGTGAGTCAGAGTATGGTTTGCCTACACTAAGGCTCGGTTCACACTGGGGCGACTTGGGATCCGACTTGTCGCCCCAAGTCGCCCCAGAAAGAGATTCACATGATAGTGAATGGGAGCGTCTTAATAGACACTACTGAAGTCGCTCCCACTTCAGAGCGTACTCCCTGTACTACTTGGATCCGACTTGGTAGGCGACCTGTACCATAGAAATCAATGGAAGTCGCCTCCAAGTCGGATCTCTCTCTAAAGTCAAGCGACTTTGCAGGGAAAACCCCTTCCTCCCAGAGAGCTGATTGTCCTGTGATTGGCCACAGCCGAAGTCGCCTGTCCTGGAGGCGACTTGAAGTTGCGTTGTAATTTGCTAAAGTCGCGCTGAAGTTGCGCTGAAGTCGCGTTGAAGTCGCCGTGCAAAGTCGCGTTGAAGTCGTGTTGCCCCTGTGTGAATCAAGCCTTACTCTAGCACACACTAGAGGGTGCTACCTAAAAAAAATAGGCAGTTTATCTCTTCATCCATTATCTACCAAAACATGAAATATGAAAAACATGAAATATTAGTTTGAGCTTGTGCCCGTAGCCTCCCTGGCGGTTTTCCCGAGTGTGGCTCGGGGTTAAAAATCAGGACCATTAGCGGTAACCCCGAGCCACACTCGGGATTACATCGCAGGATCCTGGTGTGGCATTACTTACCTTGTCCCCGGGATCCTGCGATGTCCCCCGCAGTGTCCGTGGGCTCCGTCCTCTGCCCGAAGCCTCTCTGTGCCAGGCTCCGTTCCCTGCGAGCGTCGCGACGCACGGGGGCGGAGCCTGGCGGCAAATTCAAAAAAATGTCAAAATCATAACACATACAGTACTGTAATCTTACAGATTACAGTACTGTATGAAATGATTTCACATACCTTTTGTCCCCAGTGCTTTGGCCCATGCCCTGCATGCAGTTTTATGTTATATATACTGTTCTTTCTGCCTGGAAACTGGAGATTGTCCATAGCAACCAAAAAGTGTCCCTTTACGTCAAAAATGGCTTTAGACCAGCTAGAAAACAGCGATAGTAAATTAGAACACTTGCAGAATTGAGCGATAGTGAATCGTGGGGAAATTTATTTTATTACTATTTATTTTTATTTTTTTTAATTATTTATTTTTATTTATTATATTATAATTTATGTTTTTGTGTTTCAAACTTTATCATACCCGGGATATCTACTAGACTCTTGTTTGGACAGATTTAAGTGTGTTATTGTTAAGAATTACAGACCTACAATATAAAACGCCAAATTTCCATGCAAAATAATGGTACCGCTTTCAGCACCTAAAATCCGAAATAATCATACCGCCAGGGAGGTTAAGGTTAGACCTAATATGTTGTGAGGTTATTTAATGTTTATTCAACGTTGGGTTACCCCTTAAATAAATGCTGCGTCCATTGTAAATTATTCAACGTATTTGAGTGTCTGTTTCTTTATTTATGTTTTATGTTATATTGCTTCATTGTGCGGTCTCATATGATAGGAAAGGAAAGGAAAAAAAGAATGGAGCTAAAATTTCAGTACCTCTGCTGTGAAATTGAAAGATGAATTTCCCCACAATGCTAATAGCTACAGTAGTATGTGAAAGTTTGGGGCTTTCACTGCTTGCTCACAGAAAGTAAATATTTTAGTGTGCATAATCTGGGCAAAGGTTCACACTAAAATTGAACTCTAGGTAGATATAAAAAAACACAACTGAATGCAGCTATATATTTAAAATAATAAACCGTTCAATTTATTTTTAAATGTAGCTAGTGTAAGTAAATGTGACTTGGTATCAGCCCTTTGCAGTCACCAAACATTGGTTTCTGGCATTCTACCTATCTATTGTTTTCAAGGGTATCTTCCATGGCATATTTTAAGAAAAGCATGGGGATTGTCCTGTGTACACGGGGATTGCCCTGTGTAGGATTTGAAAGTGTAATATGAAATTTGTTTTTAAAATCAGTCACATCAGCACATTGATCAGACACTTAAGTCCCATAAATAGCTCGCTCGCCGCATAGACGTACTGTGTACATAAATAACTAACACGTAACAATCTAAATGACCTTAGGACATTCACAGATCTATAAATAGACAGACTGAAAAGTGTATCACAGTTTTCTGCTATTTTGCAGCAGTATAAAAAGGAACTGCTTCTTTTACAAGCTGTTAAACAACATACAACAGTGACAAGGGCCAGTAGAACAGTGTTAGGGACGCTGTAAAATAATTGTGCATACTCTTTAAATTGCATAGTAGCAGCATGAGCTGTAAAGTAACCAGCACGGAATAAAATTTCCCTATCGTTTTACTGGGCTGGCCGGCCTTGGCTGCTATGAGCAGTATCCTTTTGAGAGTTTTAGATTATAATTAAATTAAAAGGCAATCAAGCAATTACCTTCAGCACAAATAACCTAACAAGATCTTACATGATCCTGAAAACTAGCCCCACTCTGGAACTTACAACTAAGGTCTCATTCACATTTGTCTATTTTCTGCATGGACACAGGTTCTTGCTGGTCGAGGCAGCAGAAGATTCTGCGTAAAATACACACCTAAAGTACTCACATTTAGACGCATATAGCATTTAGACACATACAGTTCTTCTAATGACTTCACATGATTACACACGGAGCCCTGGATGCAGCTGTCACCGACTTTTTTTTGTCCTACAAACATGGCCCCCAATGATTAATATAGTGCTGTGTTTAGATGCCTACAAAACTATACTATATACGTATGTAAATGTGGTGTTTTAGAAACCCATGTGAATGAGCCTTAACTGTTAAAGTAAAGCTCTACTTTTGCTGGCTGCATTGATTTTAGAAAACATGTTTGCATATTCTTGCATGCTTCTGTTCAGAAGATACTGATATGTTCTTTCTATTTTTCCAAACTGCCTGCTATAAAGAGTCTGCCTTCGCAATAACCATCTGATTGATTTCCACAATTCCAATCATGACCACGGATGCTTGGTGATGTCACAATTTCGGGCTCCGCCCTACGCGTTTCACCATGCATGCACAATCACAATTGGAATTGTGGGAATCGTAGTTTACTGGATGTCGTTAACTGCTTAACATTTTATAAGTGTTTTTAACCATAGTAAATTGCGATATTGAGGATTTTACATTATGCAAGCTTGGTGCTCTTTCTTTCTGCCTTTCCAGAGCAGGAGACCAGAGAGGTGCACGTGAGCGTGGGAGTGACGGTCGGATCTCCACGTACAGCTGCTTAGGTGGTCATCTATGTACAAGTGTGCTTTGACTCTTTATAAATTAAGAGTCACTTAAATTCTGGTAAGCATAGTGGTGTTGGGTGTGCATATTGTGGTGTTCAATGTGAGCACTAGGTGTTTCACCTTGGGGATTATTTAAAATCATGGAGATTCTTATCTGGCATAGGTCTCCATTCACACCATGGTGTTCTGTTTTGGGACGGAATCGCCACGATTCTACCGATGATTCAGAAACGCCGCAAATCGTATGATGCCCTTGCGGTCCCCTTTACTTTGAAGGCACCTAAATCGCAGCACAACTTTGCCACTATTGACACCTGACGAATCACAGTAAAATCGTGCAAACAAAATCGTGGGACGCCTGTCGCCCAAAAAAAGTACAAGAAATTCTTTTGAGCGACAGCCGTTCCATGAAATGGAACGCAATGGTGTGAATAGAGCCAAGGGTTTATCTTTACTGCTGTTGGACTGTTCATCATTGTTAATTTCGGACACTTTGACACTGATCCTCTGCAAAAACGCAGCAAAAACTATTTTTCATCGATTTTACCGCGCTTGCGGTGTGGTTTTTAAAGGTTAGGTGACTCAAAAAATGCACCAAAAGCACTTGAAAAACTCCTCAGTGTGAAAGCAGCCTAACGGAGTACCTGTGGAGATTGAGGATTCATTCACACTTTAGACCAGTGGCGGTGCGTCCATAAGGACGCACGGGTGCCGCCCCCTCTCTCCAGCCACCCCCCTCTATGACCAATGGATACTATATTTAACCACTTAAGGACCAGGCCTATTTTTCAGACTCAGTGTTTACAAGTTAAAATCATTTTTTTGCTAGAAAATTACTTAGATCCCCAAACATTATATATATATATATATAGATATATCTATATATATAGATATATCTATATATATATATTTTTCTAACACCCTAGAGAATAAAATGGCGGCTGTTGCAATACTTTCTGTCATACCGTATTTGTGCAGCGGTCTTACAAACGCACTTTTTTTGGAAAAAATACACTTTTTTGAATTAATAGAATAAGACAACAGTAAAGTTAGCCCATTTTTTTTTATATTGTGAAAGATAATGTTATGCTGAGTAAATTGATACCCAACATGTCAAGCTTCAAAATTGCGCCCGCTCGTGGAATGGCAACAAACTTACCCTTAAAAATCTCCATAGGCGATGTTTAAAAATTTCTACAGGTTACCAGTTTTGAGTTAAAGAGGAGGTCTAGAGCTAGAATTATTGCTCTCGCTCTAACGATCGCGGGCGATATCTCACATGTGTGGTTTGAACACTGTTTTCATATGTGGGTGCTACTCACGTATGCGTTCGCTTCTGCATGCGAGCGCATCGGGACAGGATCCTTTTTTTTTTTTTCTTATTTATTTTACTTTTTATTTTTTATTTTGACACTGTCCTTTTAAAAAAAATATTTTGGGTCACTTTTATTCCTATTACAAGGGATGTAAACATCCCTTGTAATAGAAAAAAGCATGACAGGACCTCCTAAATATGAGATCTGGGGTCAAAAAGACCTCAGATCTCATATTTACACTAAAATGCAATAAAAAAAAAAAATGTCATTTGAAAAAAAAAAGCATTGGGCGGAAGTGATGTTTGACGTAGCTTCTGCCAGCCAATGCTATGGAGCTGAGTGGGGCCATCTTCCCCTCACTCTGCAGCCATCCAAACAGGGGAGAGGACGCGATTGTCTCCGACGCTACAGGCGGTTCCGGTAAGCGGTGGAGACCACCGGAGCGAGGCGGGGGTGCCCTCTCCAACCCCCCAAAGAAAGTGATCTTGCTGTGAATCCGCCGCAGAGACCACTTTTATCTGAAAGCGGACCGCCCGCTGAAGAAGAGGATACCGGGGTTATGGCAGCTATCTGCTGCCATAACAACAATATCCCTCTTCAAACAGCCAACGTATAAGGACGGCGGGTGGTCCGTAAGTGGTTAAGGACCTGGCAGCCCACTTTTATTAACCCCTTCGAGCCTAAGGGTAAAACAAATCCTAACGCCTAAGCCCAATTTTGCAACTTTGACATGTGTTAGTAAAACTGTATATATCATCACAACTGCTTTGTGCATCCAGACGGATTATACCTTGTGTTTTTCAGGACAAATTGGGCTTTCATTTGGTGGTAAATAGTAATGGATATCTCCTGGTTTTTTTTTTTATTATTATGAAAGAAAAACTAGCCCAAAATAGTAAAAAAAATATATATATTTTAAAATGTAGCTGTATATTTCTTGTTACTACCATAACCTACCACCAAAGAACAACTCAAAATAAATTCTCCTGCTCCTAACGATTGCAGTGATACCACATATGTGTATTTGATTTGTTGCTTGTACCCGTAGTACAGCCCAGAAACAATAGTACGCATTTTTCTTTTTTTTTACCCTAGCTAAAACACACTGACTCTAACTGATATTGATACTAATTTAAAAAAAAAATCTGTCCAAAAAATACCGACCTTGACCTTTGAGCCTGACCTTGACCCAAACACTGACCCTGGCACTGACCTAGATCAAACCTTGATCTAGGTATTTTTTTACATTCTTTTTTTATTTTATTTTTTAATTACTATAATTACATTTTTTTTTTTTCTACACACACTTTATTTATTTTTTTTTTGTCTGTCCTTCCATTTTTTTACAATGTATCTTTCTCATCCATTGACAGTGACAGAAAACATGGGAGTGGGCTTCACAGTGACTGATCACTGTGATAGCCAATCAGAGGCTATTACAGCGATCAGGTGACTCTTGAGTTCCAGGTCCAGGAACTTTCCAGCGTTTTTCCAGCACCCTGGGCTCTCCCACTTCTTGGGAACACAGGATTTCCTCCAACCCCCTTTGTGGACTTGTTAGTCACCTTAGCTTGCCTGGTCTGTCCAGACCCGTCCTGACACTCCCAGTCCTATGGGCAAGAAGTCCCCCCAACATATGGTCTCATCTCCTGAACAGGTCACCCCCCCTGGTTGAAGCACACTGCTATTTTCTATTGTCTGAGCCTAGGTTCACATTGGAGTGATTTGACATGCGATTTGACATTCCCAAAATAAGTTTCTGTACTACGTTTGGCGACTTCGGGGTGCGATTTCCATAGACATCTGTGCAGCAACCCTCACAGATGTCTCTGAAATCGCCCCCGAAGTCGGGACTGACATGCAGGAATGAAATCGTGTGAGTTCAGCTGAACTTGCACGATTTCATTCCCGCTGTCACTGTGAACCTGGGCCTAATGACAGCAACTGCCTTGAGCTATGCTCACATCTGAAATATAATGATCCTGACCACCTGTGCACTCACACAGGCTGCTGGTAACTAGCAAAGCCTGGACACCGGACTGATGGTTCCATCCCAACCAATACTCTTTGGAACCTTAAGCCTGGGTTCACTCTAGATGAGGTTCAAATTCACAGCAATTTGGCTGTGGATTTGGCACCGCATCTAAATCTCAATCTGTCCATGTGTATGTTAAGTTAACGACACCCCGGAAGTGGTTTGCAAAACGCAGCGAGATTTGCAGGATCAGATCACATGGGTGTGAACACCTATGCGATCCGATTCTGGCGCGGACAAAAAAAGGACCCTGCATCAGTTTGGTGCGAATGCATACAAATCCATGGCTCAAATCGCACCCCAGACATACCGCATGTAGTTTGCATAGGAGTGTGCCGCATTCCTGTGTGAATTACATGCGGTGTCCCACACCACAACAGTGTGAACACAATTTCCCAGCCCTAATTCAAAAGAATCCGGAGAAAAAATAGAGCACAGCTTTCTCCTTTCACCACAAACATGCCAGAGCTTCTCAAACTGCACCTGAATCCTGTGTCCTTTTTATGCCCATTTACATAGTGGCAGGGGCTCACACTGTCACAGTATGCATACTCACAAATTGCTTTCTGAAGAACGATTCCAGGAAAGCAATCAATAAGCTACTTATACTATCCAGCAATACTATAATGTGTGTTTTGTGTAAACCATTGAGTCAGAATGAAGGGAGCACCTCACAGGGTCACTGGAAGTGTACTTCCTGAACCATTAGCTGTGTAACTACCTCTCGCTCTGTTTCCTGTAGCACCAGCCACAAAAATTGAGGTTGATTTACTAAAGGCAAATAGACTGTGCACTTTGCAAAGTGCAGTTGCACTCTGCAAGAGTAATGGCTCCAGAGCTTAAGGGGTTGTAAAGTCAGAAGGTTTTTTTAATTTTAATTCATTCTTTGCATTTAAATAAAAAACCTTCTTTGTGCAGCAGCCCCCACCCCCGCAGCCCCCCTAATACTTACCTGAGCCCCATCTCTGTCCAGCGATGTCCACGCTGTCCGGGACTCTCCCTCCTGATTGGCTGAGACAGCAGTGGTGCCATTGGCTCCCGCTGCTGTCAATCAAAGTCAGTTAGCCAATCAGGAGAGAGAGGGGCGGGGTCGAACCACAGCTCCGTGTCTGAATGGACACACTAAGCTGCAGCTTGGCACGGGTGCCCCCATAGTAAGCTGCTTGCTGTGGGAGCACTCGACAGGAGGGAGGGGCCAAGAGCAGCAAAGAGGGACCCCAGAAGAGGAGGATCTGAGCTGCTCTTTGCAAAACCACTGCAACAGAGCAGGTAAGTTTGACATGTTTGTTTTTGTTTTGTTTTTTGTTTTTTTAAATGAGGCTTTACAATCACTTGAGCCTCCTATTCCTTCTGTATTGAACTGTATTGTAATTGTACTGTCCCCCTTTTTATTGTAAAGTGCTGCGTAAACTGTTGGCGCAATATAAATGTCATATAATAATAATAATATTTATAATAAGCAAACTGACTTATATCATTCAATCAAGCAAAAATGCTGTTTTTTTATTTTCCTTGCACATGATTGGGTATTCTTTGCAAAGTGAAGCTTTGAGGTGTATTTACTAAAGGCAAATAGACTGTGCACTCTGCAACAGCAGTTGCTCCAGAGCTTAGTAAATGAGGTAAAGCTTCACTTTGCAAAGAATACCCATTCACATGCAAGTAAATGTAATCACTTGCCGACCACCTACCTGTAAATGTACGCTATTTTTTTAGGTTAAATACCGGGGTTATGGCTGCAGCTAGATGCCATAACCCCAGTATTTTTTTTTCCTCCCGTGGTCGGCTTTCCCATACAAGTAATCCCAGCGGCAGATTCACCACGTGACCACTTTTAAAAGAGGCAGGGCACCCCCCCCCCCCCCCCCCCGCCGCTTCCTGGGCTAACGTTAGCTCCGGGAACCATCTGGCGTCGGCAGGGTTTTTCCATAGAGATGGCTAGATGGCCACCGGAGCGATGTCGATGTCACTTTTGGTTCTCGGGCAATTTAAACATGATTTTTTTTTTTCCTTAAAGTGAAAGATATTTTTTTTTTATCTTTTGATTTTAAGGGAAGAGGAGAGATTTGGGGTCTCCCCATAAAGATCTCTTCATAAAGAGGACTTGTCATGCTGTATTGTTATCGCAAAGGATGTTTACATTCTCTTCGATAGCAATAAAGGTGATCAAACATTTTATTTTAAAGGGACAGTAGTGAACGCATAAGTAGGTCACGCCCACATATGTAAACGGTGTTAACACCACACATGTAAGGTATTGCTGTGAACGTCTGAGTGTGAGCAATAATTCTAGCACTAGATCTCCTCTGTAACTTTAAACTGTTTACCTGTAGAAATGTTAAAATCGTCACCTATGGAGATTTTTAAGCACTATAGTTTGGCGCCATTCCACAAGTGGTGGCAATTTTAAAGCATAACATGTTAGGTATTTATTTACTCGGCTTAGCATCGTCTTTCATATTTTACAAAAACAGTGGGGGTATATATTATGGTTTGTTTGTTTTTTTATTCATTATAGTGTATTTTTTTTTAAAAAAATGAGTTTGAAAAACCTTGCGCAAAAACTGCATGCACAAAATTTAAACGACCGCCATTTTTTCTTTTATCCTTTAGGGTCACTGCTAAAAAAATATATATAATGTTTGGGGGTTCTAAGTAACTGTCTAGCAAAAAAATACTGATTTTAACTTGTAAGCAACATATTTTGCCTGCACATGATTGGATGATGGAAGTTAGTAGAGTCTCTGCTCATTTACGAAGCCCTGGAGCAACTGCTCTTGCAGTGTGCAACTGCATTTTGCAAAGAGCACAGTCTATTTGCCTTTAGTAAATCAACCCCTTTACCTCATTTACTAAGCTCTGGAGCAACTGCTTTAGTAATGGATTTGAATTACTAAAGGCAAAGAGACTGTGCACTTTGCAGGAGCAGTTGCTCCAGAGCTTAGTAAATGAGCAGAAGCTCTGCTGACTTCCATCATCCAATCATGTGTAAGAAAAAATGCTGTTTTTTTTTCTATTTTCCTTGCACGGTATTGGCTAATCTTTGCAAAGTGAAGCTTTACCTCATTTATTAAGCTCTAGAGCAACTGCTCTATTTACCTTTAGTAAATCAACCCCATAGTGTGCACTGCAAGTAAACTTTGAAGTGTACTGTAAGTTCACTTTAAGTGCATTTGGCCTAGATCTAAGGGGAAGCTCTGCTGGATTCTATCCTCCAATCATATACAAACAAAAATGCTGTTTTTTATTTTCCTTGCATGCGATTGAGTATTCTTTGCAAAGTGAAGTTGTACCTCATTTATTAAGCTCTGGAGCGAGTGCACTTGCAGTGCACAGTATATTTGCCTTTAGTAAATCAACCCCACTGTATACATGCCCAGCTCTGTAAGTCCTCCTGTCAGTAATGTTTTATCACTACTGACTTTTAACCTCAAGTGATTTTCTGCAGGATTTTTTATTTAAAATCCCTGTCTACCAGCAGCTGTAAACGATGCCGGGAGACATGTGGTTAAAGTATATCTAAAGTAAAAAATGAGTTTAGATTAGAGCAGTAAAGTTTTGAAACTCTACTAGGTTTATTTTTTAAAATATTTTATTGGGGGAATTTCCCTTCAATTCCAGGCCCATAGACGCTACATGAAATGAGGAAATCTTTTCAAAACGAAGGGAATCTTCTGATTCCCCTTGTAAACAATTGTCACAGCAGCATGTGGCAATATTTGAAAATTTCCCTTCTATCACATTTTTGGTGACTCAAAACTTGGGTTTTTTTTATCACTTTTTAGACCTGGTGACAATAGTCACTAGACCAAACTGAACAAAGGGTAAATTTACCAAGCAGGGACACAGAAAGCAATAAAAACCTCAAGTAAAAAATGTTTATGAGGACACCAGACTAGTGATCCTAGAGTCCAAACTGCTTTATTTTTATTAGCTAATTTGGAATATTCAACACATTTCGGGAGCCCCCCCCATTTTATCAGTGCTTAGAATCTAAGTGAATTTACAATAAAAGGGTTCAGTTTAGGTTAATTAATGGAAGAGATTGACAAGGTGGCAATAGTAGGAAACAGTAATTTAGCGGCTACTTCATTTAGCAATCAACCAAAATTTAGCAGGGCTTGAACCCTTCCTTTCCTTATCTTAAATAAAGCATATGTTTGGCTTTAGATACATTTTAAAATTGTGGGTTATAGTCGGATTATCAATGTCTAGCAAATGTTAAAAACAGAGAGCTTTTTATTTGAAAAAAGAAATGCGACAAAGCGCCCTCTGCCCTTGCCCTCTAGGGCCTTAAAGAAGGAAAAACAATAACATTGTGAAGCATCACTTATGTAGATATATTTTGCATTCTATTTGCTGTTTGGATTTGCATGATGATTGCACCTTGATCTGTTCCGCTTGTATTTTGTAAAATGCCTTACAAGAACTCATGTTGTTGTCATTGATATTTTATGCGCTTAGTTACACTTCTAGGCTGGCTTCCTTGTTAACTTGTTTGAATTTAAAAGCTTCGGTTTCAAAGTGCAGCTTGGCCGTCGAGTTCCAAAGTCTGTGGCAACGTCACTAGGCAACAGCCACACACACCGGGAGATCTGCCAGTGATGGGACATTGAGAAATATTGCACACCGTCCAGGGAGGTCGCTACCGCGTGCCAAAGGGGTTAAACACCAACTCATTTTATACTAAACATTTAAAAGGGCATTTAAAAAAAGATGGCAACTTTAACAAAATGACATTTAGTTTGTTAAAACTGAACTTTGCGGAACATTCAAAGTTACCCCGTGCAGTGGAGCTCCTCCCACACAGCAAGGATTGAATGGGCAACATTAAAGTGATTGTGCGATGCTTAACACAAACAAAATTGATGTCCTTTTTTTTTCCCACAAATAGAGCTTTCTTTTGGTGGTATTTGATCATCTCTGCTGTTTTTATTTTTTGCGCTATAAACAAAAAAAGAGCGACAATTTTGAAAAAAAACGCAATATTTTTTACTTTTTGCTATAATAAATATCTCCAATTTTTTTTTTTAAAAAAAGCTAATTTTTTCCTCAGTTTAGGCCGATATGTATTCTTATACATATTTTGGTAATAAAAATCACAATAAGCCTATATTAATTGGTTTGTGCAAAAGTTATAGTGTCTACAAACTATGGGAACAATTTATGGCATTTTTATTATTATTATTTTAATTACTAGTAATGGCGGTGATCTGCGATTTTTATCGGGACTGCGACATTATGGCGGATTGATTGGACACTTTTGACACATTTTTGGGACCATTGACATTTATACAGCGATCAGAGCTATAAAAATGCACTGATTACTGTGTAAATGTCACTGGCAGGGAATGGGTTAACACTGGGGGGTAATCAAGGGGTTAACTGTGTTCCCTTATGTGTGTAGGGGGAAGAAACTGACTAGAGGAGATGACAGATCGTTGTTCCTAGCTCTCCTCATAGAACAAGGATTTGTGTGTTTACACACACACGTCCCTGTCCTGGCTCTCGTGCCCGCGATCGCGCGTGGCCGGCGGTCAACGCTACCTTCCGGCCACACGCATTGGCTATACCCGCTTAAAGGGGTGACGTACGGCTACGACGGCTCGCGGGAATGTGCCGACCTGCCGCTGTATAATGACGGCGGCTGGTCGGCAATCGGTTAAAGAGGAAAAAAAACTCAGCCTTTCATGTCACTTTAAATAAAACAGTTGTACCGACTTTATCCCTTGCTCCTACAGGCTTACTCCTCTCTATGCACCCACGTCATCATGTACAATGCAGGACTGGCAGTCCTGTTGTGCAAGTAAGGATGTCAAGGGCCCATCTGCAATTTGGAGCATTGGCATGCAGACGAGAGTGCTAGAAGTAAAGGATAAGGTAAGTAGCTCTGTTTTTTATTATTCCCCTAGACAAAAATGAGCATTTAACCCATGCTAGTGCAAGGGTGGCCTATTGCAAGGTTAACTTTGGATTTTGCCCAGAGTTTAGCTTTAACCCCCCTGGCGGTATTCCCGAGTCTGGCTCGGGGTGGATTTTTCATACCAAAAGCGGTATCCCCGAGCCAGACTTGGGCTTGCATCGCAGGATCCTTGTAGAGTTTACTTACCTTGTCCCCTGGATCCTGCGATGTCTCTCCGCTGTGATCGGCGAGCCGCCGTGTCACAGTGCCGAGCTCCGTTCCCCGCGAGCGTAGCGACGCACGGGGACGGAGTTCGGCAGTAAATTCAAAAGTGAAACACACAATACAGATGCAGCATACTGTAATCTTACAGATTACAGTGCTGTATCAAATAACTACACATCCCCTTTGTCCCTAGTGGTCTGCCCAGTGTCCTGCATGCAGTTTTATATATATAAAACTGTTCTTTCTGCCAGGAAACTGGAGATTGTCCATAGCAACCAAAACTGTCTCTTTACATCAAAAGTGGTTTTAGACCAGCTAGAAAAAAGCGATAATAAATTAGAATCACTTGCAGAATTGAGCGATAGTGATTTGTGGGGAGATCCGTCATCAAACACTAAATGTAACAAAAGCTACAATTCTGCAACTGAGCAAATTTCAGTGTTTTTGATTTGATTACATTATTATATAATTTTTATTATTATTATATTATTATTTGTTATAATTATTTATAGTTATTTATTATATTATAATTTTTTATTTTGTTTTTCAAACTACCCGGGATGTCTACTAGACTCTGGTTCGGACAGATTTAAGTGAACTATTCCTAAGAATTACAGGCCTACAATATAAAACGCCAAATTTCTGTGCAAAATAATGGTACCACTTTCAGCACCTAAAATCTGAAATAATCATACCGCCAGGGAGGTTAAAGTACTGTTTATTATAAGAATTGCCATTTTTAAAATACTTGTTTTCACTGTTGTTTCATCCTATGCTGCATCTTGGTATTGCTGATCTCCCCCATACATGCGCTCCAGGAATAGCTGCATGGCATTTCTGAGGGGGATTTCCTTGCAGTGACAACAGTGGATTAGCCTGCGTAATGTGTGTTGAAAAAGTCTCTACTGTGTCCTGTAGTGACATCGAGCCAGCGGATGGTACTGTAGAGCATGGAGGAGAGGCATCCAAAACACCTAGACGTGTCAGATGCTGAAGATTCCTTGGGTGCTATAGCTCTTCTGCAGAGCATAAATTGGCACTGCGGGCAGCAGGATAGGTATTTATTCTTTTCTTTACAGAGATCAGTTTTTATATTTTTTTTATTCTAATGACAGAATCACTTTAATGATGATGTTGTATGTTTTCTTCCATTCAAGTATAGATTGAGCAAGGACTTTTGAATGACAGGGGTGATGTTTTCGGAAATAGACCTAGTCCCAGAGAAAAAAAAATTCTTCCTAGGAATTAAGCGAAATCAAACACATTTAAAAAAACTGCTGACCGGCATGTGCATACACAGGAGTGACTTTATCGCAGGCCCAGCAATTCAAGTGGCTAAAGGGAGTGGACCTGGAAGGAAGACTGGGAGAAGATGTATGCATCGCACAGGAGAACTTTGAACAGGTAATTCTGCCATAATGTGCTAATATGCAGTGCATGCTAGCATATTACTGCATAAGCCTTCTAAGGGCCCATTAAAATAAAAATTTGGACCCCCCCACTCCCTTCAGTGATATCTGTAATTCCATCCATCACTTCATTTTTCTCTTCGTCTTCTTCTGGGTGTGGAGTCTTGATTGGCAGGGCTCATGAGTGACTTGGTGTACACTTACAAAAAAAATGGTGCCAGGCAGGAAAGAAGCATTTTTTGCAGACTAGACATGCAAAGTCTATTCTTCCATAAAAAGAACTATTTTTTCATAATTCTAAGGTATTGAACACATGAAGAAAGGGAGGTGCAAAAAGGCATGGGAAGCCAAGTCACCAGCTGAAATCTATCAGTAATTAGAAAGCAATCCAGTACAAATTAATATCAGCTGGTTCAGTCTCAACTGACGGCCTATAAAAAAGGCATCCCATTAGCAAGGTGTCACACAAGAAACACCTCATGATGGGTAAAAGCAAAGAGCTCTCTCAAGACCTTCTCAACCTTATTGTTGCAAAACGTACTGATGGCATTGGTTACAGAAGGATTTCTAAACTTCTGAATGTTCCAGTGAGCACTGTTGGGGTCATAATCCAGAAGTGGAAAGAACATAATTTCACCATAAACTGGCCACGGCCAGGTGCTCCTTGCAAGATTTCTTACAGAGGAGTGAAAATAATTATCAGAAGAGATGTCTAATAGCCAAGGGCGACTTGTGGAGAGCTTCAGAAAGACCTGCAATTAGCAGATACAATTGTTTCAAAGAAAACAATAAGTAATGTACTCAACTGCCATGGCCTGTATGCATGCTCACCACACAAGACTCCATTGCTGAAGAAAAAGCATGTTGAAGCTTGTTTAAAGTTTGCTGCATAACATTTAGATAAGCCTGTGAAATACTGAGAGAATATAGTCTGGTCAGATGAGACCAAAATTGAACTCTTTCGGTGCCATAATACACACCATATTTGGAGGACAAATGGCACTGCACATCACCCCAAATACACCCCCAACAGTGAAGTTTGAAGGTGGGAACATGATGGTGTGGGGCTGTTTTTCAGCATACGGTACTGGCAAATTTCATATTATTGAAGGAAGGATGAATGGAAAAATGTACCAAGACATTTTTGATAAAAATCTGCTGCCTTTAGTTTATAGTCCATATAAAAAGATTATAACAATGTGACCAGGTTGTGTAACCATAAAATGTCCATAAAAAAATGGAGGCCTCCACAAGGGCATTAGAAGCAAAATCCAGCAGGAGCTACAGAGTATAAAAGAGAAGAGAGGTGCCTCCAAGTGTAGCAATATGGGTTACATTTAATAAAGGTACAACATTTAGAAACTTACATGGTTGATGATTAAAAGAGGCACATCTAAGTATGCAGGCATCCGGGGTAAAGCTGTACACATAGACTGTCCTCCGCACCGCCGGCTCTCACCGCTGTCAATCTGCAATCGTGACCGGGAAAACTACCCTGCAGTAGAGCGATCGGAAAACGAGGCTTGAACCACTTGTGGAGCACAGCGTGGAAGAGATGACGTCGATGGCGGTGTGGGGGATGGTCTATGTGGACAGCTTTATCCCGGATACCTGTATACAGGGGGTCCCCGGGTTACAAACAAGTTAGGGACTGTAGGTTTGTTCTTAAGTTGAATCTGTTTGTAAGTCGGAACAGGTAAATTTTTTAAGTGTAGCTCCAGCCAAAAAAACTATTTTTAAGCTTTTTGGATAGCATAGGGAAGGGTTAACACCCCTGTAACATTTGTTTTGCTGTGTGTGCCCCTGTTCAGAAGATTTCACCTCACTTTCTGTCCCAATGACAATTGGATTTTGAAAATTTTGGTTTGTTGTGGAAACAAGCCTTGGTGATAAAGCATCAGTGGAGACACCTTTTCCCCATAATAGCTCTTACAGGAGTGAATTTCCCTTCCTAGGGGTAGATTTCCTCTCACTTCCTGTTGTCTCCCTTTGTTTGTAAGTAGGAGTCGTTTGTAAGTCGGATGTTTTTAACTAGGGGACCCCCTGTACTTAGATGTGCCTCTTTTAATCATCAACCATGTGAGTTGCTAAATGTTGTACCTTCATTAGATGTAACCACATTGCTACACTTAGAGGTGCCTCTCTTCTCTTTTACACTCAGTTGTGACTTGACGCTACTTGTATATCAAGACATCGCTTGTATATCAAGTCAAAATTTATTTAAAAATTTTGCAAAATGCTCTCAAACCAAGTTACTCTCAATCCAAGGTTTTACTGTATTTAACTAGAAAAATGGTGACGTGTTTAATACTTATTTTCCCCGCTCTATATATATATATATATATATATATATATATATATATATATATATACTGTAAATATTATTTTTTTTCATTTCTTCTTAAAATCAAGGTTAATTTTCACTTGCTTCAACAGTGACTACATCTTTCTTTGATTTCTCAAAATTCCAAAGTCATTCAGTTCTAAAAATACTGATGAGCGTAATGTCAATGTCAGTAATGTCAGTGTCAGCGTACAGCACCTGATGTACAGAAGGAGCTCGGATCACATGGGACACACGACTCCTGCCATGTGAGCTGTCACTGGCTGTGCAGAAGGTGCTCTGCACAGTTCAAGCCAAGTGTACGCTGTCACATGTAGCTGTGGGTGAGGTTTATTGCATGGAGAAACACAACTGAGTCATGTAATGTCAAGCCAGTGACTGTGCTGGATTCTGATTTAAAGGATCATTCATTCAGCCCACGTAGAAAATATATTTCCTCTCTCTCCCTTTTTAACAATGCCTTTCCTTCCTAAGAAATTGTCCTGTCAATGTGGACATGTAGTCATTGCTATATAAATGAGATGTTCAGAAATCACCCCTGTATTGCTCTGCCATCACATGCCTGGTGTCACTGAGTCCTCCAAGGAGCAGATGCTGGGCTCTCTGCTCCATAATGCTATATTCCTCTCCTGTGGCTGGCAGTGAAGTATATTCATCACAGGAATGCCTGATCTATATCTGTGATAGGCTCTGCAGAAGAGGGTACCAGACCCTGCATGTGATTTATGGAGCAGCAGAAGCAGCTTTAATAAATAACCCGTGGGGAATAACATTCTGTGTACAAGGTGCATCGCTTGCAATGTTTGATAAATGAACATGTACAATGTGTTAATGAGATACAAGGAGTAAGCGCACTGCAATCATAACGCTTTATGTGTCGTTGTGCCAAAAGGAGCCAAGGGAACCACCTTCGTAAAGTCTGTAATACACGGCTACATGTTTTCTTTCATCACCGGCATCAGCACAATAGCAAGGAAATCTGGAAGTGACGGTTCTGCTATGAGGCTCTTTATCCTGCTGGTTAAAAGGTGCTGATTTAATCGCAAAGAAAAGGGATCAAATTGCAGCTTTTTAATATAGTTGCTATAGAAGTGGTTGGGAATACTATGGGGACATGGTTCAGCCATCTGCCAGAGTGAAAGTGCAATTTTGGGCCTCTGAAAACCTCTTGCCATGCTACTCTAATTATAAATAGCACTGAATTTTTTACTTATAATAACTACAGGTTAACACAAAGGCCTAGAGAGATCATTAGACAACACTTAAAAATTCAGCTGTGGCATTGTGATTCTTCCTGTGCACTTTCAAGTTAGACCCCTTTCACACTGAGGCAGTTTTCAGGCATTTTAGCGCTACAAATAGCAACTGTAAAGCGCCTGAAAACTGCCTCCCATTCACTGCAGTGAGTGCTTTCACACTGGGGAGGTACGCTTGTGGGGCGTTAGAAAAAGCCCTGCAAGCAGCATGTTTGGGGTGGGTTGGGAGCGCTATTAATAGCGCTTCCAAAATATCCCTGCCCATTGAAATGAATAGGCAGCGCTTCCAAAGCGCCTTAAAAGCACTTTAAAAGTGCCGCAAAACACAGGTCTTCTTTCGTTTTTTTTTTTAAGGTCTCGTTGTCATGGGACCTTACAAAAAAATGGGCCGCTAGCACCCGAAAAGCGCCGCTAAAACACTGCTAAAGATCTGCAAAAACTGTTTTAGCGGCACTGCAGTGTGAAAGGGGTCATAGAGTAAGGTCTCTTTCACACAAGCTTTCTGATCAAGTCCAGCTATCGATCTTTCAGGTGGACCTGATCCAAAGCTCCATGTAGTTCAGGCTGATGTAAACGTACTTGTGTTAATTTACACCCACCTACCTCCAAGTTTGCCCAGATCTTGGAAAAAAAATTGAAAATGACAGTACCCTTTTGTGATTTTCCAGACCTAAAAGTGATGGAGCGGAGGTAGTCTGATATAATCGGACACAAGTCCGTGTACATCTGACCCCTATCTGGAGCTATCAAAGGTCCACCACAGTCTGTAGTGTAAATGTGGACACAAACTAAAAAAGTAACGGGTGTGAAAAAAAGAACAGCTCTGATTCAGCAGGGGATCTGCTCACGCAACCCCTGTTGAGCGAAGCAGACAAAGCCTACGTGAAAGGGTCCTAAAAGCAGCCCTGCCAGCATACAGAATGATAGAATAAACATGTGTGGCACTACCCCCGCAGGAGCTGCTGGTAGTATTGGGTCCTCTGCTCTTTCCCTAGCCCTAGGCGGAACCTCACTCCTGCTGACGCCACCAGAATACCTTGGCCGGGGACTCCTAGCAGTCATACAAGAATGGCACACCATAACTGTTATAAAATAAACAGACTGTATTGGTAGACCAGAGCAAAAAGGCAACACAGCAGTTCAGTAATTCAGGGTCAACACGTGAGAAAACAATGCAATACAAATATGTCACAGTTAACCCAAGTACCTTTAAGATTGGACTAAACATGTACTGCAGTACCAAGAGCATAAACAATAGCGCTGAGGGATTACACCCCAAGTGACTGTGAATGGCCAATAATAAAAACAGTGGCTAAATAATTTGAGGGCTCTCAGTCAGGGGGGGCTAAGCTTAGGCCTGTATGTTTGTTATATTACCAGAAACCAGTGCTGCCAGCAGGCAGGCCACAAGGTCTGAACAGTTCCTTGATATTAACCTCTGCCGGCTCAGTTGGGGCCCTTTGACGTTGGTGTGCAAAATAGTGCAATTTTGTTTTAGGGTGTAATGTTCACAAAGCAGTTAAACAAAGGGGTTTGACTCAGACAGTAAGTATGCCCCTTTAAACAGCTAAGCGAAAGCAAACACGTTTGAAGAAAGGGGGAGTGCAATATGGAGCGAAGATTGAGTTAATGTTGAGATCTCATGCAACAAATTGTGATGCGAAACGGGATAATCCAAGTCAGCAGTCTAGATTAGAGGCAACTTTAGTGGCAGTCTTTGGTTTTAATAGCTGCAACTTTTAGTAGAGAATGACAGCAATGTGTTTGACTTCTATTAGGGAACAGTGTCAATAAAGGGTAATGGCCCTGCTAGGTCTGCATGCAAAACAAGAACTAGCTGTCGAGTATAGCAACCCTCTCACTCAAACCTTTTTTCAGCAGTCCTTAGAATAATGCCAATTGTCCATGCGATGGTAGTGATGCAGCTACTACAATCAAGATGCATGCAACTCAAGCAGCGACTGAATGATAAAGAATTTCTTTCCAGGTTATCTCTATGGCAGCAGTCTGCTCCTTGGCTCTGATGCAGCCCTGTAGTATGCAGTCTGACCCGGCCTGCTCCAAACATGATGGCTCAGCACAGTCCCACACATCTTTTAGGTTGGCACATCTCTCCCCAATTACCTGGCTCCTTCCTAGGCTTTTTGTTTTATATCGTTCCTCCTCTCGGCTGGTACTTGTTGGCCTTGTAGTTGTGACTTCAGCTTATGCAGCAATATGCAGGATCCTCCTTCGAGACTACATTTCCCAGATTACTCTGGCCACTTGTATTAGAATTATAGCCAAGCAAAGTAGTGCCCTCTTGTGGGCAAATAGAGTTCTGCCAACAGTTCTGCCAAAAGTTCAGTAATAGTGCCCAATGTTACACATGAAATAGAGGAAGTGCAAGACCAAATGATTAAAGAGTCCAAATTGGTTTATTGGTTTGCACTAAAAGACAGCCACTGCTCTTCAGGGGTCGGAAAACACTCCCCCTTTTTTGGGTATTTAGTAAAGTAATAAGCTTGATTGAACTCAATATAGGGCTTTCCTGTGCAAATCTATGTAAGGAAGTTACTTACTTGACCGGGAAAGTCACTAGCCAGCAATGTTTGCATGAACAGATTTGGCACAAAAGCCGCATTTCTGGATTTACTCCTGTGAGCATGTGCAAGTTTTCACAAGCATGGTGTATGGGAGCATACAGCCATTCATTACTATGGGCACGTGTATGCTTCTGCAGTCTATCCTATTACAGAAATATGGCCGCAATTCACACTAGATGCCTAAAAGCGTCTGTGCGCATAGTGTCAAATTTTAGGTTACCCATAAATGAATAAAGATTCTGGCTAAGCAGCAAATGATTCCTCCACTAGCACCATCTATTTGTATAAAGGACAGAAAGCTTGATGAGCATGTGGTCATCATATGCCCAGTATTCCTGTGCCATCTGGATTGTAAAGTGTTCAACTCAAAATGTGAACATCCAGATCTTTGGCTTAGACGTTTGGCCATACCTGTTGGTGACATGATTGTTTGATGTTAACATATATGACTCGGCAACATAAATATCCTTGGACTGAGATGACGTAAATGCAAAAAAATCCCACCATACTCCTGCTGAATCTACCTATTGAGTAATGAGAAGAGGAGATTGCTAGAGGAACTTTGCAACATAGAATGTCTCTCAGTATAAAGCCTAATACACACAAACCGAATATTGTACAAAAAATACAGACCTCGTACAATAATCTGATCGTTAGTACACAGCTTTCGTCTGCAATTAACCAATGGTACAAACATGAAAAATTTTCTTGCGCAATACTAAATCATACGAATCGATTTTCGTCCAGTACAGTTGTCATGCGAAGTTTTCATATTTTAGTAACCTAATCATTTTCGATACGGAGACTAGCATGCAAAAAAAAAAAAGGATGATCATTCATCAGATAATTTCATTGTGTGTACTAGACTTAATGCCTACTGCTACTTAACCCCTGTTTTTAGGCCTGGTATCATTAAAGCCTAGTATAAAACGCACAAAATGTATTCTAGGCAATATACTATGGTTCACACCTTGTGCGTGTTGGGAAGGTATGCAAAATCAAATGCTTTTGCGACACGCACAGAAAGAGGCTGCCCTTTACCAGACGCATGGCAATGCCATTAATTGTTAATGGCACCCCCATGCACCTGCTAACGTGAGCATTTTTGCATGCCAAACCACAAGGCGCTGCAACACCATACAATTCCACACGTCACGATTTAAAAAAAGGGTCAGGGACTTCTTTTGTGTGTTTCTTGTACGTACGACAGCCTATTGAAATGAATGGGCAGCTCTACGTGTCACACATCGATACGTGTGTCAAGACACATTGCACATGTATGGTGTGAACCTAGTCTTATTAAACAAAGAGATGTCAATCCATTCATTTGTTCTTACTCTCATCGAACATGAGGAAACTTGACACACGTAAAACTCTCCAGGTTATTTTGGGCACATTATAAATGCTCCTATTGTTTTAAATAGTTGTACATTGCACAGGGTAGTAAAATACTGTTTCTAATTAGATTTTTTAATTTGTAATTTCTGCCAAAATCTAAGTATAGCAGCAGCCCCAGATAATATCTTTCTGTTTATTTAAAAATGACTGTGTGGCAGCAACAGGTATTTAACATGGGGAAGAAGAGAGAAGAAGTGTTTTGTTTTGTTTTTTTTTTAGATTTTCCCTAACATATACATTATTAAAGCATTTGTTACCCCAACACTTCATTTTCCCGATATGTACCTGCTGTACCATGTACTTGTATGAGAAAATATCCTGTTCCCTTCGTATTGCTTCCTTTATATGAAATCCCTGCTGTTCCTGCCAGTCCCTAAAAACTGACCACACCAAGCAGGAGAGCACACCATGGTCAGTTCTCTAGCTATGCTGGGAACTCAGTGTGCTCTCCTCCATTGATCAGACGGCACAGCCATTAAGACCCCTTTCACACATGCTGTCTGATCAGGTCTGCCTGTCCGTTTTTCAAGCAGACCTGATCATACAATCCATTCACATTTATGGAGCAGCGGATATCAGCAGTGACATGTCCGCTGACATCTGCCGATATCCAATCCGGTCCACCAAATCCAGACGGGTGATGGTCCTATATTCCATCCATCTAGCAGATTGGATGAAAACGGACAGGCAGATCCGTTTTCATCCAATCTCCCATAGATGACAGCGGGGCTCTGACAGGTCCATCTCAGCACAGTGAGCAGAGACAGACCTGTCATCCGGCTGCTCAGCGGAGATCAACAGATCGATCCCCGCTGAGCAAGCGGAGTCCATCAAAATGGACGTGCCCTGTGTGAAAGGGGCCTTACTGAGAAGCTCAGTGTGCTGCTGCTTCTCCTCCCCCCCCCCCCCCCGCTCTTATGCAGCTGAGAACAGAGGGAATGTGATCACTTATAAAAAAGGGAAAAAGGGTATTTATAATTTATTTTTATATCTATACACTTTCATTTCAATTTCAAACTGAATAGTTTGTTTTACAAGGTGACCGTTTACAATCACTTTAAGGGCAGAATTTATGGAAACTCTGGTGAAGCTTTGGTAGGTGAAATGATCTGGGAAGGGCATGTAGAAGAGAAGAAGAAGCGCCTTACCATACCTGCTTTAAAAGAATGAGCAAAGTACAAGTTCACTTTAAAAGATTGTGCACAATCTTCTGAAATCTTGCCCCAGTCTTGTCCCAACATTTGGTCAAAACTGTGTCTGTTAGATCAGCTGCCCCTTTGGGGATCCAAATGACGATCCTTTTAAAATAAAATTTTAAAATAGGGGCTTTGATTCCTCTCACCAGGAAACATCCGCAATCATTGACCATTGGTCTTTGGCTCAAAAAGGTTGAAGACAGAAACAAAATGGAGGATTTAATCATCTCGGCACGACATCAACATGACCGATATTCCAAAACTTGGACATTGTGGAATATGTTTGTCTTCTCTGAGGAGGGGAAGGTCCTTTTTGGAAGCGACACTGCTGATTGAAGATCCTCCAATGTCCATATGAGATCTGGCAAGATCAGCCTGATGGCACCCATACCATCATCCCTCTCCCCCAATTCTTCTAGTCCCTTCCCCTTTTCCGTTTAGTCTCTTTCTTCCTTTCTTTCTTTCAATGACTTACCCCTCTTCTCTTTATAAAGCGGGAAAAAAATGTTTAGACAGTTTATGACATCTACTATGATTAGCTACATGCTGGACTACCGTCTCCAATGAGGGGATGGAATGCTCCACTCTGAAGTTACGACGGCTGAACATATAATATCTGATATACATTTACTTTGTCTATTTTGTATTCTACTTGATGTTACCATGTACCGTTCCATATACTCACTCCTTGTACCATTGATGTTTTGATGCCATGGATCCTGTCTTTCGAGTAAAGTAAAAAATTTGAAAAAAAATAAATAAATAGAGGCTTTGAGATGTTTTTAAATACACAAAGTTCAAGAATCAATGACTTGTGACTTGTGTAGATAATTGCAACATTTTTACTGTCTTGTCACTAGCTGATCCTTCTGCCATGAGTGCTGATTGTAAGCCTGGAATACCCTAAGAACAAGATACATTTTACTTGTAACAGAATTATTGTTTTGACTAAAAAATCAGCCATAGTCAAAACACCATGTGTTCGAGTTTTTCGTGACGCAATATTATTGTTGTCAGAGAACTGGGCTTTTTAACTCTCATATTTAAAGTGGTAGTAAACTCTGTACTATCACTTGTACATACAGGCAAGGCAAGCCTATAATAAGGCTTACCTCTAGGTACTCTGAATATCTCCTAAACTTGCACAGTTTAGGAGATATTCAAAGTTCATATAGCCGATGAAATCACCGGCGCATGCGCTCTGAAAGTCCAGCTTACAGTGCCGGACCTTTGGAGCCCATGCCAGAAATGGCGGCTCCCGCGCGCATGCGCGGGTGTGATATCATCGCATTCCTGGCCACTCATGTAGCTGGAGGCCGCAAACCCTGAAGGGCGACCAGGGGAAGATGTCAGCTGTCTCAGCTGTGACATTGCAGCGTGGGAGGGCTTCATTCTCAGGTAAGTCTATCATAATATGCTAGTATGCGATGCATACTAGCACATTATGACATTGCCTTGCAGGGCATTTTTAATTTTTTTTTAATCACCTGCAGTTTACAACTGCTTTAAGGCTTTGTTTGAGTGCCTAGATTGCATGGATGGAGTATTCTTCCCTGCCAGTATTCTGACAGCTGGCACCTGCAGCTCTCAGAATACCTGAACAGTGGCTGCATCTGTATCAATGGCCAACAATTTTCCAACCAGCTTTTTCTATTTCATGGCATCTTGCACACAGGATGTCAAAAACACCACTTTTAAAGGATAAGTTTACCTTTATAACATGTAATAACTCGTAATCAGGGCCTAACATGTAACGTGTTACTGCTGCAGCTACCACCATGCCCCCCCCCATCTCTTCTGTGACAGCAGGCCAGGGATCTTCTTCCTGTACCTGCTGTCACAATTTAAAAAAGACAAAGCCATGAGGGGCTCCGCCCACCTGGCCAAGTGAATGGGAGAACCACGTGTACCCACAATCTTCGCGGCTGTCAGCTTGTAGTTCTCAATGAACTACCACAGTGTTTTTGAGCACTCTAGTTCGTTCATTGATGCTTCCTGTCAGTGTGTAACTACCTGCCTGTATGAGGTATAAGCAGACAGATTACACAGACACAGCGGCAGACCGTCAATAGGGGGCTAGTCATCATAAAAAAAATAATAATTCATTTTTTCCTTTAAGTGTGTGTGGGGCGCCGGACACACAGGTGTGTATGGGAAGCATAACGTTTTTGACCTCACGTGATTGTGGCAGACAGCTTTATTGGCTTCCTTTAGAGTGTCCCACTGTTGAATTCAGTTTTGTGTGGTGTTATGTGATTTGCGGTCCGTAGGGCGGTGCTTTGAGTGGAACTGCATCACTTCCGGTTACTCGAGTCTCTCGAGTTGACTTGTTCCAGGCAAGGCCTCTCTAAGTCGGCCGGGCAGTAGCGCGCCAGTCATGCCATCCCTGTGTGTTGCTGCTGCTGCGCTGCATCTTGCTCAGACTGAGATCATGAAGTGAGTTAATGAGTGTCAGTGTACTTCTGGTAAGTGACTTTGATGTCTGTGGGTGTGGGTCCCTGCTCCAAACCCTTATTTTATCCCATTTATTCCACATTAGCAATCATGCATGTGTGTGGGGGTTGCAGATGTTTTATTATTTCTTTTTTTCAGGGCTGGGCTCAGCCCTTCCTTCTCTGAGCTGGCCGCTCAGCTGTTGGCTAATTGCCAGCTCCTATCTCTCCACAGTTACTCAGCTGTTGATGATATCCTGCTCGTCAGTCCTGCCTACTTAAGCCATCCAGTCCAGAGGTTTTCTGCCTTCGCCTTGGTCAACATCACAGAAACGATCTCCTGCGATTCTGTTCAAGACTTGGTTTGCTGACATCTCTTCTGGCTCCAGATCCTGCTTGCTGTTCCACTACATTGATCCCTGACTTCTGGCTTGGCTGACTATCCTTTCCAGTTACTGAACGTTGGCTATGTTTTGACTACGTTTGTACTTTTTATATTTATTATTAAACAAGTGTAATTTAACTGTACTTCTGTCTCGGCCTGATTTCATGGTTTCTGACACCTATGCAGCATCAGCACATGTCATTTTGTTTACCATAATGGCACCATTGGCATCTTATGTATGGGAATGGTTAGCCTGCATCCCCCAGACAGGAGATCTGCATGACCAAAACTGGAGCACGCAGAATCTGGTGCAGCTGTGCATGGTACACAATCAGCTTCTAACTTTCGCTTGTTCAATTAAGCTTTGACAATAAGCCTTGGTTCACACTGGGACGACTTGTCAGGCGACCTAGTCGCCTGACAAGTAGTCTCCCGTTCTGTGCAATGTAACCGTTCTAATCGAAGCATCGCAAGTCGCTCCGACTTAGAAACAGGTTCCTGTACGACTTTGGGGGCGACTTGCATTGACTTCTATACAGAAGTCGTTTTGCAAGTCGCAGCTGAGTCATGTCCTTGGTCGCCTGAGGCAGTCGCGCTGCAAGTCGTGTTGCCTCAGTGTGAACCGACCCTCTAACCTGGAAGCTGATTGGTTACAATGCACAGCTGCACCGGAATTTGTATGCTCCAATTTTAGTAGATCTCCCCCTATGTGTCCTTACACACATAGGCGTTTCATGGCATTTAACCTCCCTGGCGGTATGATTATTTCGGATTTTAGGTGCTGAAAGCGGTACAATTATTTTGTATGGAAATGTGGCGTTTTATATTGTAGGTCTGTAATTCTTAACAAAAACACACTTAAATCTGTCCACCAAGAGTCTAGTAGATATCCCGGGTATGATGAAGTTTGAAACACAAAAACATAAATTATAATATAATAAATAAATATAAATAATAAAATAAAAAAAAACTAATATAATAATAATAAAATATTTTTCCCCACGATCCACTATCGCTCAATTCTGCAAGTGTTCTAATTTACTATCGCTGTTTTCTAGCTGGTCTAAAGCCACTTTTGACGTAAAGGGACACTTTTTGGTTGCTATGGACAATCTCAAATTTCCAGGCAGAAAGAACAGTATATATAATATAAAATGGCATGCAGGGCACTGGACAAAGCACTGGGGACAAAAGGGATGTGAAAGGATTTCATACAGTACTGTAATCTGTAAGATTACAGTACTGTATGTGTTATGATTTTTACTTTTTTTGAATTTGCCGCCAGGCTCCGCCCCCATGCGTCATGACGCTCACAGTGAATGGAGACTGGCACAGAGAGGCTTCGGAGGAGACAGAGCCCGCAGACAGCGCGGGGAACATCGCAGGATCCTGGGGACAAGGTAAGTAACCTGCACCAGGATCCTGAGATGTAATCCCGAGTGTGGCTCGGGGTTACCGCTAATGGCGCAGAAATTTAGACCCGAGCCACACTCGGGAAAACCGTCAGAGAGGCTACAGGCAGGAGCATTTAATGGAAGAAAAAAAAAACAGAGCCGATGTGTTCAGGAGAAGAGCATTTTGCCACAAAAAAAAAGCCTGAAGCGCCTAAATGTGTGTAAATACGCCTAAACACGCTTAAGAACTAGGCACATTTAGCACTTGAGTGTTCATTTATTCCAATGACCAGAATTTGTATTTTTTTTATATTCTGGCCAATGGAATGAATGAACAGTCAAGCGCTTGACGTACCTAAATGTGTTAAGCCCCCATTCACATTGGTGTGATTTATTCATGCGATATGACAGGTCAAATCGCATGGAAAATCGCAGCCTATTGCCGGCAATGGCACCTTTCAAATCGGTGCGACGCCGACCTTGCAGCACCGCACTAATTTGCAAAAGTAATTCCTGCACTACTTTTGGCAATTTTGGGTATGACTTCAATAAACATCTGTGTATGAAGCCGCACAGATGTCCTTCAAGTCGCACCCAAAGTCACACTGGCAGGCGGCTTTAAATTTCAGTTGAAGTCGCAGGATTTCAAAGCCGTATTCAATGTGAACGAGGGCTAAAGCGATATCCTCACCTCTGTTGTGTCTCAAAAACAACAAAATAAAACTTGATAGTATGTAACCATATATTTCTCAATCCAAAAGAAAAAAAAGGGCTTTTAATATACTTTACATAGTTTCATGCTTATGTGTATTACAGTGTGTAGCAATGATTTTCCATTAATAAACCTTCTGGTCTATTTACCAAGGGTGTGATCTTTAATGATAGCTATGCATAGCTTGGAATGTTAATAAGAAGAGTGCTGCTGGAAAGAAATATGCTGCTAATTTTACCTAATCTATTATAAAACATCCTGTGTGTAAAGTTTTTTTTTATTATTATTATTTATTATTATTAGTTTTAGTCTCAATATTGTACGAAGGAGGAATTTAAAGTGATGCTAAACACACACTGTTTAATTTACATCGTCCCTTCTATTTCTGCATGTGGATCATAAAGCAAATACTAATGAAGAGTTTTCAACTTAACTTTTCATAAAGTGACATGTGCAATAAATTGTTAAAAAATTTAGAAATACATAAATCAGTACACTGAAAAGTATAATCCACTAATCATATACAAATATGTATTAAATCATACATGATGTGTATCACAAAAAATACAAAAAATAAAGGTGTAGTCCATATAATAGTTCCATACACTATACAATCTTTGTGCAATCACTGCATAATATCCAAGAGATTTCCTTAAATTTCCTTAAAGCAGATGCAGGTCAACCAAAAAAGGGAAGCCCAGACATCCAATAGTGCAGTCCATTTCATATAAGTTTATTCATGAAAAATAAGTATTGCAATTACATGTATTCCATAAAAGACTGGCATATAATAAAGCCGGCAAATGCTGTTCTCGAAGATTCTGTCACTGCTCTCCTACATGTAAAAATTATCATTTATTTGCTAGAAAATTACTCCTAAACATTATATATGATTTTTTTTTAGCAGAGCCCCTAGGGAACAAAATGGTGGTTGTTGCAACTTTTTATGTCACATGGTATTTACGCAACAATTTAAAAAAATTAGTTTTTTGGGGCAAATTAAACAAAAACAAAACACTAAAGGTAGCCTAAATTTTTGGTATAATGTTAAAGATGATGTTACGCTGAGTAAATAGATACCTAATATGTCACGCTTTAAAACTGCGCCAAACTTTGGTACTTAAAAATCTCCATAGGCGACACTTTATACATTTTTACAGGTTACCTGTTTAGAGTTACAGAAGAGGTCTTGGCATAGAATTACTGCTCTTGCTCTAACGTTTGCTGCGAACGCCGTTTACATATGCGTGCGCGATGTACGTATGTGTTCGCTTCTGTGCGCGAGCACGCGGGGACAGGGGCGCTTTAAAAAAAAATGTATTGTTGTTTATGTTATTTTTTATTTTTTAACTTTCCCTTTAAAAAAATGTTAAAATCACTTTTTTGATCACTTTTATTCCTATTACAAGGAATGTAAACATCCATTGTAATAGAAATAGGGCATGACAGGTCCTCTTTACAGAGAGATGTGGGGCCTATAAGACCCCACATCTCTCCTCCAGGCTGGAAAGCCTGAGTTTACCCACTTAAGGACCTGAAGATTTTCCCCTTTAATGGCCATGCCATTTTTTGCAATACAGCACTGCGTCGCTTTAACTGACAATTGTCGCGTACCCAAACAAAATTTTCGCCCTTTTTTTCCCACAAATAGAGATTTCTGATGGTGGTATTTAAACACCTCTGTGGTTTTAATTTTTTGCCCTTTAAATAAAAAAGGAGCGACAATTTAGAAAAAAAGTCAATACTTTTAACTTTTTGCTATAATAAATATCCCAAAAAAAAATATAAAAAAAAACAAATTTCTTCCTCAGTTTAGGCCAATATATATTCTTCTACATATTTTTGGTAAAAACAAAAATCCCAATAAGCGTATATTGATTGGTTTGCGCAAAAGTTATAGCGTCTACAAAATAGGGGATATATTTATGGCATTTTTCTTCTTTTTTTTTACTAGTAATGGTGGTGAACAGCGTTTTTTAGTGGGACTTCAACATTGCGGCGGACAGATCGGACAATTTTGACAATTTTTTGGGACCAGTGACATTTATACAGTGATCAATGCTATAAAAATGCACTGATTACTGCATAAATGACTCTGGCATGGAAGGGCGCTAGGGCAGCTGGACAGATCGGACACCTAACTGACATTTTTGACACTTTTTGGGGGAACCATTATTACAGTAATCAGTGCTAAATATATGCACTGTTATTGTACTAATGGCACTGGCAGGGAAGAGGTTAACATTAGGGGCGATCAAAGGGTTAAATGTGTTCCCTACAGGTGTGTTCTAACTGTATGTGGGATTGACTGCCTGGGGAAACACACAGATCCATCTTCCTGCATAGCAGAAAGACAGAATCTGTGTGATCTTCCCTGTCAGAACGGAGATCTGCCTTGTTTACACACTGTGGGAACGATCGCGGGTGGCCGGCGGACATAGAGTCCGCCTCACCCGCTGATTGGCTCCCCCGCACTGGTATCATTCAGATATCCTAAGTGAAAGTCCAGGACGTCACATGATGTCCTTTGGCGGGAAGTGGTTAAAAACTGAACTCCAGGTATGAGCTTAATTGCATAAGCATTTCCTCAGCCAGCTTGGATCTCTTTAAGTATGCATATCTCCCACCTAAGGGGCTACTTGGGAAGCTGACAATCACTGTAGTAATTGGCACTACCACAATCTGCAATCTTTTGGGTTCTGTGCCGGGAGGCTACCCTAATGAACACTGAGCACAGGGGGTTACTTGTTTGGCACTGCCGCCATTCACAGAATGCCTTGGGTTTTTTTTTTCAATAAATACAAGGAATTTGCTTACTGGACAAGGTGGAGAGGAGGAATGGTCAGGATCTTAACCTTGTCCAATCAGAAAACGTCTGGACCAATGTAAGTATGCAATGATCATACCTGGAGTTAGCTTTAAAATAGCAACTAGAACCCCAAAAGCAGCTTATCATTGCGCATCAATGAAGCATATCAGTGCCCATCAGTGCAGCATATTAGTGCCATCTTGTTAGTGCAGCCTCATCATTACCCATCGGTGCACATTATCGATGCCCATCAGTCCCATCTCATTAGTGCAGCTTCATCAGTGCCCATCAGTGCAGCCTCATCAGTGCAGCTTTATCAGTGCCCATCAGTGCAGCCTCATCAGTGCCCATCAATGCAGCCTCATCAGTGTCCATCAATGCTGCCTCATCAGTGCCCATCAGTGCAGTCTCATGTGTGCTCATCAGTGCCATCTTATCAGTGCAGCCTCATCATTGCCCATCAGTGCAGCTTATCGGTGCCCATCAGTGCCGCCTCATCTGTGCCCATCATTCCTGACTCATCAGGGCCCATCAGTACAGCCTCATCAGTGCCCATCAATGCAGCCTATCAGCACACATCAGTGAAGAAAAAAAATACTTATTTGCAAAGTTTTACAACAGAAATGAAGAAAAGGGTTTTTTTACCCCAAAATGTTCTTAGCTTTATCGTCTGTTTAGCAAAAAAGAAAAAAACCCAAGTGGCGATTAAATACCACCAAAAGAAAGCTATATTTGTGTGAAAAAATGATAAAAATGTAATTTTGGTACAGTGTTGCATGACTGCACAATTATCATTTAAAGTGCGACAGCGCTGAAAGCTGAAAATTGGCCTGGGCAGGAAGGGGTGAAAGTGCCCTGTATTAAAGTAGTTAAGTACCTTAATTGTACTTATTATTAGTCTCTTCCAGTCCCTGTACAGCAGAGCTCTAAGAGCCCATTCACACAGGGGCAACACGACTTGCAGGTCGCCTCAGTGAGGCGACCTGCAAACGACTTCCGCGGCGACTTGCAAAACGACTTCTGTATAGAAGTCTATGCAAGTCGCCCCAAGTCGCCCCCAAAGTCGTACAGGAACCTTTTTATAAGTCGGAGCGACTTGCGTCGCTCCGATTAGAACGGTTCACTTGTACAGAACGGGAGGCGACTTGTCAGGCGACTAAGTCGCCTGACAAGTCGTCCCTGTGTGAATGGGCTCTTACAGAGTAAGAAGGAGCCGAAAAGATGTAGCATGCTGATAGAAGGAGAGAACAGAGTAACACTGAGAGAGAAGTGTTGTTTGGCCAGATCAGGAGAGCAGTGTAGGGTGACACTGTTGCTTCTCTATAGATACAGTGAGTGATTGTTGTCACCTTAGGACAGGAAGTGTAGAACTAGCAGGATCACTAGATGAAAATAAAGGAAAAAAAGGCCTGAAAAAGGAAACAGATGCAGTCATAACATCTAACGGCTGATAAGTTGCAATGCATTACATTTTTGTTTTTGAGTTTAAATATGCTTTAAATTATAACTATTTTTTTTTTTAATGAATGAGCTCATATTTAGTTCATAAAAGTGTGCAGCTATTATTTATCAGCCGCCCCAAATCCCCTCATGTGACCCGCACCGTCAAACTAAGTGCTACGTTATAAAGAACATTCTACGTAATGCCTTGTAGACAATTACTAGATCGTTTATTAGATTAATTAGCTCTCACGGCTAGGGTTTGTAAACACAGCAGCCAAGTCTCTTGTGCTCACGACATTCATTAGAAAATCCAGTCACACATTGTTACCATGAGCTCTTGTCTCTGGTAAGGTTCAGGTACGTTCTCACTGACTTTGATGGGCTTGATCCTGGCAGCTAAGAACGCATAGTTATATGAGCCCAGGGAAAAAAACCAACATCCTCTGAGAGGTGCTCATATCTTCTCATACAACATAGAAAATAATGACAATGAATTGTGCGGCTTACAGATTTACATCTAAGAACTTTCTTGTAGAAAATCAGTAATGAGATTGACTTCACTAAACTAACTTCACACTGAGAGGCTTGGAACAATCTGATGCCGATAAATCTGAGCATTTTACATTGGATCGTTGTAAATAGGCTTTTTGTAATACACATTGGGGGGGGGGGGAGATTTACTATTATTATTATTCAGGATTTTTATAGCGCCAACAGTTTAAGCAGTGCTTCACAATATAAAAGGGAGACAATACAGTTATAATACAATAAAATACAAGTGGATTAAGAGGGCCCTCAGTAGAGCTTACAATCTAATAGGGCAGGGCAGGTGGTACAAAAGGTCCTACAGTGCCTTGCAAAAGTATTCACCCCCCCCCCCCCCCCCCCCTTGGCTTTTTACCTATTTTGTTACATTACAGCCTTTAGTTCAATGTTTTTTTAATCTGAATTATATGTGATGGATCAGAACACAATAGTCTAAGTTGGTGAAGTAAAATTAGAAAAATATATACATAAAACTTTTTTTCAGAAATAAAAAACTGATAATTGGCATGTGCGTATGTATTCACCCCCTTTGTTATGAAGCCCATAAAAAGCTCTGGTGAAACCAATTACCTTCAGAAGTCACATAATTAGTGAAATGATGTCCACCTGTGTGCAATCTAAGTGTCACATGATCTGTCATTACAAACACACCTTTTTGAAAGGCCCCAGAGGCTGCAACACCTAAGCAAGAGGCACCATTAACCAAACACTGCCATGAAGACCAAGGAACTCTCCATACAAGTAAGGGACAATGTTGTTGAGTAGAAGTCAGGGTTAGGTTTTAAAAAAATATTCAAATCTTTAATGATCCCTAGGAGCACCATCACATCTATCATAACCAAATGCCTGTCCGTTGGGTCGACCAGTGTGGATAAGGGGGGACCAATCTTCCACCCCAGTCTCCGTTCAGATATTGGGGTGATTGATTCCGGGTGTAACTGTCGCTGAGATCCCGGCAGTGGGACTCTAATTTTGATATGTTTGGGTATGTGTTGCCTCTATGTGATTACTATGCCATTTATTCTGTGATACAATAGCAACTGTACTATATTGTTTATATATAATTGTTAATATACTCCTCTGGTTTTTCTAACTTATTGTCATTATACAGTGTGATTCTTCTCCACAAACTGCCCCTGACAAAGGGACGTCCTATCAAGTCCCGAAACGCGTAGGACTGTGCTGAAGACTGTACAAGCATCATTCCCACTTCATAGCATTGCTTTAATGTTGTAACATTTTGCACAGTTTTTCTGTCTTCTATATATATTGTTACTTTTTTGTATACTTTTGCTTATATTAATTTGTTAAATGTTAGTGTTGCCGTTAAAGTCCCATTGATCTTTGGGGGTATTCTTATTTCCTGAGTTTGTGAGAAGGCATGTGGGAAACTCCCAAGATGTATGGAGGAAGGTGCTCTGGTCTGATGAGACTAAAATTGAACTTTTTGGCCATCAAAGAAAACGCTATGTCTGGCGTAACCCCAATACATAACATCACCCAAAGAACACCATCCCCACAGTGAAACATGACGGTGGCAGAATAATGCTGTGGGGATGTTTTTCAGCAGTCAGGACTGGGAAACTGGTCAGAGTTGAGGGAAAGATGGATGGTGCTAAATACAGGGATATTCTTGAGCAAAACCTGTACCACTCTGTGTGTGATTTGAGGCTAGGACGGAGGTCCACCTTCAAGCAGGACAATGATCCCAAACACACTGCTAAAGCAACACTTGAGTGGTATAAGGGGAAACATGTAAATGTTTTGGAATGGCCTAGTCAAAGCCCAGAACTCAATCCAATAGAAAGTCTGTGGTCAGACTTAAAGATTGCTGTTGACAAGCGCAAACCATCCAACTTGAAGGAGCTGGAGCAGTTTTGCAAGGAGGAATGGGCAAAAATCCCAGTGGTAAGATGTGGCAAACTCATAGAGATTTATCCAAAGCGACTGTGAGCTGTGATAGCCGCAAAAGCTGGCTCTACAAAGTATTGACTTTAGGGGGGTGAATAGTTATGCACATTGACTTTTTCTGTTATTTTGTCCTATTTGTTGTTTGCTTCACAATAAAAAAAAAAAAAAAAAAAAAACATCTTCAAAGTTGTGGGCATGTTCTGTAAATTAAATGATGCAAATCCCCAAACAATCCATGTTAATTCCAGGTTGTGAGGCAACAAAACATGAAAAATGCCAAGGGGGTGAATACTTTTGCAAGGCACTGTAACTGTGGGGAATGAGCTGATGGAAGTGGTAAAAGATTAGCTGGAAGCATGATAGGCTTCCCTAAAGTGATGAGTTTTCAGGGATCGCCTGAAGGTAGCAAGAGTAGGAGATAGCCAGACAGGTTGAGGTAGCGAGTTCCAGAGGATGGCAGAGCGTTCTAGAAGTTTAGAGGTGAATGGGAGCAATGAGATGGGTCTTAAGTTCTTCAGGTTGGTTGTTTTAGAGGGGAGGGGAAGGTGCCACTAGAGAGGGAGAGATTGAAGATGTGGGTGAGGGAGCATAGGATAGAAGAAGAGGGTAACCATAGTAGTTGTGAGGGAACAGGATCCAGGGGACAATTGGTTAGGTGGGCATCTGAGAAAAGTTTTGTAACCTCTTCAGTAGTAGCCAATTCAAAAGAGGAGCGTGTGAATGTGCTGTTAGGCAAGGTATGTGGTGTGGGGAAGATAACGCATAGTGGAGGTGTCCTCACGAATTGCATCAATCTTGTAGTGATTTTTGAAGTGATTGGCAATCTCTAGGGCAGTGAGTGAGTTAGTGGATAGAGGGGGACGAAGCAGAGAGTTAAAGGTTAAGAAGAGCCGACAGGGACTGGATGACAAAGTATTAATAAGAAAAACAAAGTAGGCTTGGCATGGCAAACATGGCAGCATGGCAACATTTTTACTAAAACTGGTGCCCACTGAAACTGGTGTGGCTGTGCCTGGAAACCAATCAGCTTCTAACTTCAGATTGTTCAGTTAAGCTTTGACAATAAAACTCAGAAGCTGATTGGTTACTATGCAAAGCTGCACTACATTCTTTGTGCGCCACTTATAGTAATAACATTATTATTGTCACTAGTGTTCCAGCAACAGCCATTACTGCCATGAGATAATATATTATTGCCAAGCTTAGGTTCAGCATAAGGGTTAAAGCAGGGATGTCAAACTCAATTTCATCGTGGACTTCATCAGCATGATATGTAAATTAGTGAGTGTACAGCTTGTATAACACACAGCCATTAATGTCTAAACCGATGGCAGCAAACGTGAGTACACCCCTAAGTGAAAATGTCCAAATTGGGCCCAATTAGCCATTTTCCCTCCCCATTGTCATGTGACTTGTTAGTGTTACAAGGTCTCAGATGTGAATGGGGAGCAGGTGTGTTAAATTTGGTGTTATCACTCTCACTCTCTCATACTGGTCACTGAAAGTTCAACATGGCATCTCATGGCAAAGAACTCTCTGAGGATCTGAAAAAAAGAATTGTTGCTCGACATAATGAAGGCCTAGGCTATAAGAAGATTGCCAAGATCCTGAAACTGAGCTGCAGCATGATGGCCAAGACCATACAGCGTTTTAACAGGACAGGTTTCGCTCAGAACAGGCCTCGCCATTGTCGACCAAAGAAGTTGAGTGCACATGCTCAGCGTCATATCCAGAGGTTGTCTTTGGGAAATAGACGTATGAGTGCTGCCAGCATTGCTGCAGAGGTTGAAGGGGTGTGGGGGTCAGCCTGTCAGTGCTCAGACCATACGCCACACACTGCATCAAATTGGTCTGCATGGCTGTCATCCCAGAAGGAAGCCTCTTCTAAATATGATGCACAAGAAAGCCCGCAAACAATTTGCTGAAGACAAGCAGACTAAGGACATGGATTACTGGATGTCCAGTGCTCTGATGAGACCAAGATAAACTTATTTGGTTCAGATCGTGTCAAGCAGGTGTGGCGGCAACCAGGTGAGGAGTACAAAGACAAGTATGTCTTTCCTACAGTCAAGCATGGTGGTGGGAGTGTCATGGTCTGGAGCTGCATGAGTGCTGCCGGCACTGGGGAGCTACAGTTCATTGAGAGAACCATGAATGCCAACATGTACTGTGACATACTGAAGCAGAGCATGATCCCCTCCCTTCAGAGACTGGGCCGCAGGGCAGTATTCCAACATGATAACGACCCAAACCACACCTCCAATATGACCACTGCCTTGCTAAATAAGCTGAGGATAAAGGTGATGGACTGGCCAAGCACGTCTCCAGACCTAAACCCTATTGAGCTTCTGTGGGGCATCCTCAAACGGAAGGTGGAGGAGCGCAAGGTCTCTAACATTCACCAGCTCTGTTATGTCATCATGGAGGAGTGGATGAGGACTCCAGTGGCAACCTGTGAAGCTCTGGTGAACTCCATGCCCAAGAGGGTTAAGGCAGTGCTGGAAAATAATGGTGGCCTCACAAAATATTGACACTTTGGGCCCAATTTGGACATTTTCACTTAGGCTACTTTCACACTGTAGCCACTCTGCATCAGCGGTAAAGCACCACCAGTTTTAGCTGCGCTTTCCTGGCGTTTTAGCGTCGCTTTTCGGCTGCTAGCGGGGCGCTATTAACTTCCATTAGCGGCCGAAGAAAGAGTTAAAACCACCCGTGTTGCAGTGCTGCTGAAGCGCTTTCCAGGTGCTTCGGCAGGGCTGCCCATTAATTTCAATGGGCAGGGCATTTTGGGAGGGGTGTATACACCCCTCCCAAACCACCCCAAGGATGCTGCTTGCAGGACTTTTCAGAATGTCCCGCAAGCGCACCGTCCCAGTGTGAAAAGTCACACTGAAATGAATAGGGAGGCGGTTTTCAGGCGTTAGAGGCTATTTCTAGCACTAAAACGCCTGAAAACAGCCTCAGTGTGAAAGTAGCCTTAGGGGTGTACTCACTTTTGTTGCTAGTGGTTTAGACATTAATGGCTGTGTGTTGAGTTATTTTGAGGGGACAGCAAATTTACACTGTTATACAAGCTGTACACTCACTACATTACATTGTAGCAAAGTGTCATTTCTTCAGTGTTGTCACATGAAAAGATAGAATAAAATATTTACAAAAATGTGAGGAGTGTACTCACTTTTGTGAGATACTGTATCTGTAAGACTAGATGTCCAGCGCACCCTTCCCCTTTACATCAGACGTCAAGACCCCCCAACCATCAGAAGACAAGAGTCCCCCACCTTCCCTCACAGCGCACCCCTCTTACCATGTGCTGCTGCAGGGAAGAAGCTAGAGGCAGCAATGGAAAGTAGAAAGTGCAGGGTCTAAGGGGGTAGCAGAGAAGGCTGGAGTCAGCTGCTGGAGTGTGCTGAATGTTGAGACGAGGGGAGGCGGAGACGAGGAGGTTCTGCGGCTGCACAGAGAAGCGCTGGATCTGTAGGAGGAGTTCTGTCCTCCTCTCTGTTGCCGACTGCTGAAATGGGGGGGGGGGGGGGGTGTCAGAGATGAATCTCTCTGCAGCAGCGCAGAGAAGCGCAGGATCTGGCAGTGGAGCTTTGCGGAGCTCTGATACACTAAGGCCGGTAATAGACCATTCGAATCTCGGCCGAACCATGTATAGACAGGCTCAATGTACCCAAGTTGATCGATCAACTTAGGTACAATCAGCCTGTCAGAATTTTATACATACGATTATTTCTAGCAGCTGGTACAGCAGCTAGCAATAATCACTGTCTTTGCTGTCTTCTCCCGGCGGGGACGGATTCCCCCTCCCCCCCCCCCCCACGGGACAGGATTCTCCTGTCAACACTGTCTGTGGTTGCAGAAAAGAAATTCCCTCTGTTTATGTCTAGCCTTAAGCCTGGTACACACTATTGCCGCGTACACACGGTCGGATTTTCCAACGGGAAATGTTCGATGGGAGCTTGTTGTCAGAAATTCCGACCATGTGTAGGCTCCATCGGACATTTTCCGTTGGAATTTCCGACAAACAAAATTTGAGATCTGGATCTCAAATTTCCCGACAACAAAATCCGTTGTCGTAAATTCCAATGGTGTGTACACAATTCCGCGCATGCTCGGAATCAAGCAGAAAAGCCGCACTGGCTATTTTTCTCGGCTCGTAGGACGTGTTGTACGTCACCGCGTTCTTGACGTTCGGAATTTCGGACAATATTTGTGTAACCGTGTGTATGCAAGGCAAGTTTGAGCCAACATCCGTCGGAAAAAAACATGGATTTTGTTGTCGGAATGTACGATCGTGTGTATTCGGCATAAGACTTTTTTCCCGTTCAAGCCCAGCGAGTTGAATGGAAAAAAAACTGTCACCCCCGGTCTGAGCCGCTGTACTAACCATCCGACATTAGTACAGCGAATTCCCCTGCTGAGCTGTTGTGTTCTGACAATTGGCTGAGAGCGCTGATTGTGTTCTGACAATTGGCAATTGGCTGAGAGCGCTGATCGGAAGCTTGTCGGCTGCTTGTTTTCCAGCAATCTCGTCCGACAGGAGCCAGCCTTCCGTACAATAAAAACTCGCAGATGTCGCCCGGCATTTGGCCCGTGTTTACAAAGCGTGTTTCATTTTCATACCATTGAAAGTGTTTTGTTATACCTGTTGTGGAGATGTGACCCCATGTCACAGGTGCATGCCTAATTTTGGTAGGCTTGCTAACTGTACACCTGTGTGCTGGCTTCATAATTATCCCTGGAATAGAGGTCAGTGATCAGACTTGGAGACAGCTCCGCCCGGCAGACAGGAAGTCTGGCCTGGGAGGTCGGGAGAGTCCCAGTAGGAGACGGCTCCAGGAGAAAGAGACAGGAGGTCTCGGAGTCTAATGGCCCGTACACACGATGCGAATATCGTACGACCGATCGTACGACTGTTCTCGCTTAAAAGTCGCAAGTAGAGATTGAATAGCTAAATAAAGTCACGAAAATTCTCGTACGACAGACAAAAAAAATGGGAAGTGATGTCATGTGTTGTAATGTATTTGTATTGTATTTTCGGACGACAACTATACTGACTAAACGAAAATCGTACGATCTGGAATCGTACGAGGAAAATTTTCGTGCATGTCCGATCGAATAATATCGGATGAACGGTCGTGATCGGCTGTCGAAAGTAGTGTACACACGATCCGAATATCGTACGATCCTTCCTCGGACGACCGTTTTCGTACGATATTCGGATCGTGTGTACGGGCCATTAGGCTGCAGGTGGCAGCCTGTGTGTGCACGTCTATAGTAGGCAGATGTGGCCCACAACCAAAACAGCACGATGCTGACAGTAAGTAATGCCCCGTACACACGGTCGGACATTCCGACAACAAAATCCATGGATTTTTTCCGACGGATGTTGGCTCAAACTTGTCTTGCATACACACGGTCACACAAAGTTGTCGGAATTTCCGAACATCAAGAACGCGGTGACGTACAACTCGTACGACGAGCCGAGAAAAATGAAGTTCAATAGCCAGTGCGGCTCTTCTGCTTGATTCCGAGCATGCGTGGCACTTTGTACGTTGGAATTGTATACACACGATCGGAATTTGTGTGAACGGATTTTGTTGTCGGAAAATTTGAGAACCAGATCTCAAATTTTGTGCGACTGAAATTCCGATGGAAACTGTCCGATGGAGCCTACACACGGTCGATTTCCGACAACAAGCTCCGATTACACATTCTATGTCGGAAAGTCCGACCGTGTGTACGCGGCATAAGCCAGGAGGCGATAGTTTGTGTTTATACAGTGATGATGGAATCCCCCTGCGAGGGAAGATTACTGTTTGTTTAAATTTTTTTCGTTACCTTTAAAGTGGAGGTTCGCTGAAAAATAAATATTAAAAGCCAGCAGCTACAAATACTGCAGCTGCTGACTTTTAATAAATGGACACTTACCTGTCCAGGGAGCCCGCGATATCGGCAGCCGAAGCGGATCCGTCCTTCGCCTCTCGGCTGCTGCCGCCGCCATCCGTGCGGCTTCACTTTCTGGTTCCCTACTGCGCATGCGCGAGTCGCGCTGCGCATCCTCTCTGGTCCCTGCTGTGTTCTGTGTCTCACAGAATACAGCGGTGAAGGAGAGTGTAGGCGCCGGAAGTGGCGTAGGTCACCGCAAGCCCCGCGGTGATCTATGCCAGGAAGTGGGAGCAAATACCTGTATTAGACAGGTATCTGCTTCCTCCTCCCCCCTGAAGGGTGCCAAATGTGACAACGGAGGGGGGGAGGAATCCAAAAAGTGGAAGTTCCATTTTTGGGTGGAACTCCACTTTAAATAAAAGTGGGCTGCCATGCCCTAAAAACGCAGTCTGGAGTGGCACGATTCTGGAAAACTGCATGCACCACTAGAGCTTAATCACCCCGGATCGTCACACTGTTTAAAAAGTGCAAAAAATTTCCTGTTGATCTTGATATTATTTTAGAGGGTCCTGTGCTATCTCAAGGTGTCTAATCAAGCCTCCCAGTTCTTATCTTGGATGACAAAATACTTGGGGAAATTCGTGAAGGGTGTTGTCGACTCCCTTTCGTATTCCGTTGTGATGCTACATCAGTAATGTTGGTGCTTGTGGCTGAATCTGAACATGTACATCAGGGACATGCAATTAGCGGACCTCCAGCTGTTGCAGAACTACAACTCCATGAGGCATAGCAAGACTGACAGCCACAAGCATGACACCCAGATGCAGAGGCATGATGGAACTTGTAGTTTTGAAACAGCTGGAGGTCCTCTAATTGCATATCCCTGATGTACATGAATCTGTCAGTGCCCAGCACTGAGGTTGGAGTGTCAATACTTTCTCATTGCTCTCCCCCCCCATCCCCGTGTACTGCTCAGGGACGTGCGGTAAAGTCAGTGGCTGGTGAGGCACTGGCTAGTATCAGAGTCAGATACACACAGGTCACATACGCCGCGATTGTTAGAGCGAGAGCAATAATTCTAGCACTAGACCTCCTCTGTAACGCTAAACATGTACTCTGTAAAAAATGTTAAAGCGTCGCCTATGTAGATTTTTAAGTACTGAAGTTTGGCGCCATTCCACAAGTGTGCGCAATTTATAAGCATGACATGTTAGGTATCTATTTACTCAGTGTAACATCATCTTTCACATTATACCAAAAAATCAGGTTTTAGTGTTTTTGTTTTTATATTCATGAAACAATTTTTTCCAAAAAAAACGCATTGAAAAATTGCTGCACAAATACCACCATTTTATTCCCTAGGGTGTCTGCTAAAACAATATGTATAATGTTTGGGGGTTCTGAGTAATTTTCTAGCAAAAAAAATATGATTATTACATGTAGGAGAGAAGTGTCAGAATTGGCCTGGGTGGGAAGGGGTTAATTACCATAAGTAATATACAAATAATTATTATATTTTGTTTTTAAGGTAATTTACTATATTTTCAAAAACTGTGCTCAAGCGGGTGGCTGAATGGACAAATTACTGAAGTTTGAAGTTATAACTTCAAACCAGTAATTTCACAGTGAATAGATAAATAATAAATTATTATCTTATAACACATAGCATAATAATATAAGATTTAGCTTGATTATAAAAGTACCTTTTCAAAAGCAGTAGATTCGCATTCTCCCTCCTAACTGTGTGAGAAAAACATGGGATTGTGGGTAAATCCTATACCCATAAACCCATGTTTTTTTCTTCTAGTTAAGAGGGCTGGGCTGGAAGGGAGCATGTGTCTTTTAGACACATGCTCCTTCTATGATACTACAATGAGAGGCATGCCTCCACCGCAGCATTTTTATTGGACAGCTGGGGCTAATGGTACTTTACCATTGGTCGAAGACTCCAAGCTGTCCATTGAGCTCAGTGCCTCTGACAAGAAGTGAGGAGAGGCACTGTGAGCTCATCCTCTCAGTCTGCTGCAAATAGAGTTTGCCAGCTTGTATTTAAACTGGCTGCACTGTGTAGCTTCTGACAGGCTGCACAAGGAGCCCCCGTATCTCCGGAACCATAGGTCGTAAGAGCCCCACATTTTTACCAGTGATGGGGTAGGACTTAGGAGTCACTGTGACCTTAGGTCACCGAGCATTGATTTTTTTTTTTTTTTTAATGGTTATGGCTCTGCCCCACCTGCCTCCCCTGACTGCACGTCCCTGGTACTGCTCCTGTTACACAGACAGGCACATATCTGAGGAGTTGGGTTTTGCAAAGCAGTGGGCAGAGCCTGATGGGGAACTGAGAGATTAGCACCCATCACATCTGCCTTGTTGATAGCGCCTACTGCCATCCACTGTCAATCGAAAGTAAAGCTGGCCATAGATTATTCATTTTTTTGTGTTCAGTCAGTGGGCTGAACGAAAAAAAAAACCAGACTCCTTTATCCACACAAGCGACATGTGCCTCTGAGACATTGTATTCTGAAAGCAGGCCTCTCCACTGTTAGAAACACTGATCAAAAGATTTTCCAACATTCTCCTTGGACAGAAGTTAATCTACAGATCAACTTCTGTTGAACAGGGATAGCCACACATGGATTGAAATTTGGCTGGTCCCTGCTGAACCAGTCGAATTTCGATCCATCTATGGCCAGCTATAGGCAGGCCATGCATGGTTCAAATCTCGGCCGGTTCAGCAGAGATTTGAACAGATTCAGCAGACATTCGAACCGTGTAGACTTAACATTATTAAATCACCAGAACCAGATGGCTTGCACCCGAGGGTCCCTAGGGAACTCAGTCAAGTAATTGCCAGACCATTTTTCCTAATTTTTACTGACAGTCTACTGATTGGAATGGTATCAGCTGATTGGAGAAAATCCAATGTAGCACCAATATTTAAAAAAGGGCAAAAATACATCCCTGGGAATTACAGACCAATTAGCCTAACATCAATAGTATGCAAGCTCTTGGAGGGGATGATATGGGACTATACTGTATACAAGATTTTAGTAATGAAAACGGTATCATTAGCAGTAATCAGCATAGATTCATGAAGAATCGTTCTTGCCAAACAAATCTATTAACCTTCTATGAGGAGGTGAGCTGCCATCTAGATAAAGGAAGGTCTATAGATGTGGTGTATCTGGATTTTGCAAATGCATTTGACACAGTTCCCCATAAACATTTACTGTACAAAGTAAGGCCAGTTGGGATGGACCATAGGGTGAGTACATGGGTTGAAAACTGGCTACAAGGGCGAGTTCAGAGGGAAGTGATAAATGGGGAGTACACAAAATGGTCAGGGGTGGAAAGTGGGGACCCCCAGGGTTCTGTCCTAGGACCAATCCTATTTAATTTATTCATAAACGACCTGGAGGATGGGGTGAACAGCTTAATCTCTGTATTTGCGGATGATACTAAGCTAAGCAGGGCAATAGCTTCTCCGCAGGATGCGGAAAACTCGCAAGTACATCTGAACAAATTAATGGGTTGGGCAACTACATGGCAAATGAGGTTTAACCACTTCAGTACAGGACATTTTCACCCCCTTCCTGCCCAGGCCAATTTTAATTTTTCAGCGCTGTAACATTTTGAATGACAATTGCGCAGTCATGCAACACTGTACCCAAATGAATTTTTTATAATTTTTTTCCCCACAAATAGAGATTTCTTTTGGTGGTATTTGATCACCTCTGTGGTTTTAATTTTTTGCGCTATAAACAAAAGAAGAGCGACAAATTTGAAAAAAACACAATATTTTTTACTTTTTGCTATAATAAATATCCCTATTTTTAAAAAAACTATTTTTTTCCTCAGTTTAGACCGATATGTATTCTTCTACATATTTTTGGTAAAAAAAAAAATCGCAATAAGCGTATATTGATTGGTTTGCGCAAAAGTTATAGCACCTACAAAATAGGGGGTAGATTTATAACATTTTTATTATTATTTTTTTTTTTATTAGTAATGGCGGCGATGTGCAATTTTTATCGTGACTGTGACATTGCGGCGGACAGATCGGACACTTTTGACACTATTTTGGGACCATTGACATTTATACAGCAATCAGTGCTATAAATATGCACTGATTACTGTATAAATGTCACTGGCAGGGAAGGAGTTAACACTAGGGGGCGATCAAGGGGTTAAATATGTTACCTAAGGAGTGATTGTAATTGTGGGGGGATGGGACTGACTAGGGGAGGAGACTGATCAGTGTTCCTATATACTAGAAACACACAATCTGTCTCCTTTCCCCTGACAGGACGTGGATCTGTGTGTTTACACACACAGATCCACGTTTCTGCTCTGTAACAAGCGATCGTGAGTGCCCAGCGGACATTGCGGCCTCCAGGCATGTGCATCAGCTCCTCGGTGACGCGGCTGGCACGCGCACCCCCCCATAACGCTAGGAAGCCAAGGATGTCATATGATGCCTGCCCAGGATGGGAGATCCCATCTCCCATCATCATCAAATGACAATGGGCGGGTAAGGAAGTGGTTCCGGTGGAAAATTTTAAAATAATGCATTTGGGTGGCAAAAATATAAATGCAATCTACTCACTGGGGGGGAGATCCTCTGGGGGAATCAAGGATGGAAAAGGACCTGGGGGTCCTAGTAGATGATAGGCTCAGCAATGGCATGCAATGCCATGCTGCTGCTAACACAAAGCAAACAGAATATTGGCATGCATTAAAAAGGGGATTAACTCAAGAGATAAAGTGGTAATTCTTCCACTCTACAAGACTCTGGTCCGGCCGCACCTAGAGTATGCTGTCCAGTTCTGGGCACCAGTCCTCAGGAAGGATGTACTGGAAATGGAGTGAGTACAAAGAAGGGCAACAAAACTAAAAAAGGGTTTGGAGGATATTAGTTATGAAGAGAGCACTGAACTTATTCTCTCTGGAGAAGACGCTTGAGAGGAGATATGATTTCAATTTACAAACACCTTAGTGGTGACCCCACAATAGAGATAAAACGTTTCCGCAGGGAGAAGTTTAAAGTGATTGTATGGGTTTGTTTTTTGTTCTTTTTAAATAACAAACATATCATACTTACCTCCACTGTGCAGCTTGTTTTGCACAGAGTGGCCCCCGAACCTCGTCTTCTGGGGTCCCCCGGAGGCTCTCGCGGCTCCTCCCGACTAAGGATGAGCCCGACACCCCCTAGTTCAGTTTGCACCAGAACATGCGAACAGGCAAAAAATTTGGACGAACACCGTTAAAGTCTATAGGACACAAACATGAAAAATCGAAAGTGCTAATTTTAAAGCTTTAAATGCAATTTATTATCATAAAAAAGTGTTTGGGGACCCGGGTCCTGCCCCAGGGGCCATGTATCAATGCAAAAAAAAGTTTTAAAAACTGATGTTTTTTCGGGAGCAGTGAATTTAATAAAGTGAAACAATAAAAATGAAATATTCCTTTAAATATCGTAGCTTCAGGAGGGTTCGGGTCACCCGTTTACGTCACCGAGTGGCCCCGCCCTCAGCTAAATAACAGCTGTCATCGAGAAGAAGCGTCACTTGGTGGGAGCCTTCCATGGAGGTGGATCTGTTGCAGCTTTTTTTTTTTTCTTTTTTTGGCTCGTCGGGCAGCGTGAGAAGGACCTACATCGTGTGACATTTTTAATTTTTTATCTTTTAATAAAGGACTTGTCCCTAAGTGTCTCCTGTCTTTTTTACTGTTTTTGACACTTTTTTTGTAAAATGGTAGGGGTACCCGTTACCAATTCACATGGGGGGGAGACCGGGATCTGTTTTCCGATAAGCCCCCCGCCATCAACATGGGGACAAGGTGCTTTGGGGGGCTACTCCAAAGCATCCTCCCATGTTGCCTGGTACGGTTCAGGAGGGGGGCACTTTCTCGTCCCCCCCTCTTTTCCTGCCTGCCAGGTTGCGTGCTCGGATAAGGGTTTGGTGTGGATTTTGGGGGGACCCCTATGCCATTTTTTTTTACATTTTGGTCCAGGGTCCCCTTAAAATCCATACCAGACCTTAAGGGCTTGCTATGGATTTTTGGGGGACCCCCACAAAATTTTTTTTTTATTTTTGGTTCGGGGTTCCCCTTAATATTCATACCAGACCCAGAGGGCCTGGTAATGGACTGGGGGGGGGGGGACCCATGCTGTTTTATTCAATTAGTTTTATCTATATTGCCGAGACCCGATAATTCATTACAGCCGCAATCAGTTTTAAATGACTTTTTTTCCTTTTAAAAATGTCATTTTGCTGTGGTATTGTTCTAAAGACAGGAAAACAGCGCCACTTTACAGGCATACTATAGACACCCCCCAGGCACAATATTTAAAGGAATATTTAATTTTTATTGTTTCACTTTAAGCATTATTAAAATCACTGCTCCTGAAAAAACGTCCATTTTTAAAACTTTTTTTTGCATTGATACATGTCCCCTGGGGCAGGACCCAGGTCCCCAAACACTTTTTGTGACAATAACTTACATATAAGCCTTTAAAATTAGCACTTTTAATTTTCATGTTAGTGTCCCATAGACTTTAACGGTGTTCTGCGGCTTTCAGATTTGCCGCGAACACCGCATAACATTCGAACAACCAAAGTTCGTCCCGAACTTATACTTTGGCCGAACCATTGGCCCATCCCTACTCCCCACATCAGATAACCCCCTAGGAGAAGCGCTCTCTCGAGGGGGTTCTCCCGAGGGCGTCCATAGCCGCTGAATGTATGACTCGGCCCCGCCCCCCAGCGCCCGCATCCTTGGATTTGATTGACAGCAGCGGGAGCCAATGGCTGCGCTGCTATTAATCTATCCAATCAAGAGCCGAGAACCCCGGGCATAGAGACAGCGCTTCCCCGCCAGGTCAAGTTCTAGGGCTCAGGTAAGTAAAACGGAGGGGCTGGGGGGGGGGGGCAGTCAGTGCCGGGTGTTTTTTCACCTTAATGCATAGGATGCATTAAGGTGAAAAAACACGAAGGTTTACAACCCCTTTAATAAGACACGTGGACTGGCCACTCATTAAAATTAGAAGAAAAGAGATTTAACCTTAAGCTACGTAGAGGGTTCTTTACTGTAAGAGCGGCAAGGATGTGGAATTCCCTTCCACAGACGGTGGTTTCAGCGAGAGCATCGGTAGTTTCAAGAAACTATTAGATAAGCACCTGAATGGCCGCAACATACAGGGATATACAATGTAATACTGACATAAAATCACACACATAGGTTGTACTTGATGTGTCTTTTTTCAATCTCACCTACTATGTACCTATGTGTATTGGCAGGCTGAATGTACAAAGTTGATCAACTGATCAACTTGGGTACAACCAGCATGCCAGGTTTTATTGCTAGCTGCTATAGCCGCTAGCAATAATCACTGTCTTCTCCCGGTGGGGACAGCTTCCCCTGCCCTTCCCGCCCCTCCTGCTGGGCTTCCCACATCAACACTGACTGTGTTGATGGGAGAATCAAGCAAATTACTTTCCTGCAACCAATGGTTGCAGGAAAGAAATTGCTCTGTGTATGGCCAGCCTAAGGCAGACCTAATGGGGAACTAGTTTCTCAGTTCCCCATCAGGCTCTGTCCACCTAGTAACTCAAGTCAATTCCCAAATATGTGCAATGCTATATTTGGACAATGGCATCACTAATTTCCCCAGCTGTTTTGTTTACATTTAGCTTTTGGCCAGGAAATCTCTCAGCTGACAGCTCAATGGGACCAGGGAGAGAGCACTGTTTTTGGAAGCTGGCACATTCAACGAGGGATTCCAAGCTCTGTATGTCAGCTCAGAGCTGGTCTTAATTACTGTCAGTTTCCTAATCTGTAAACTGGAGTTAAATCTTTAAGAATCTGTCAATGCCAAAGTTGACTAATGCAGCCACTGTTTTGGCGAACGTTTTCCAACAGACTCCTTCAACAAAACTCCATCAAATATTCGACTTTTGACTAAAGGAGCAGAGCCAGTAGGGCCATCGACTTACAGTGGGTATAGAAAAGAGCCCCCGCTCCCCCTTTAAACAAATTACAATTTGTTGCTTTGCAGCCTGAAATGAAGACAGGCACAGTTTTTTGTTTTATCCAGCTGTATTTGCTCAGTGCAACTCATACCATCCAAGAATCACTGAATTGGAAGAAGGATCACCCTTGTGTCAGTATTGTATTGAACCACCTTTTGCTTTAAATACAGCCTTTAGTTTGGTGGGATTTGTCTCTACAAACTTTGCACATCTAGACTTTGCAATATTTGCCCACTCTTCTTTGCAGAACTGCTCAAGTTCAGTTAAATTTGATGGTGACCGTTTGTGGGCTGCAGTCTTTAAGTCATTCCACAGATTTTCAATGGGGTTTAAGTCTGAGCAATGACTAGGCCATGCACGAACATTCACATTTTTTTCCTTTACCAATGTGTGGTCATTTTTGCTGTGTGCTTTGGGTCATTGTCATGTTGGGAGGTTTATTTTAGGGGATGATTCTTTTCTATACCCACTGTAACAAATTCACAGTGTACGGTCAGTTTTGCTGTGGCTCACCATGTGCCGTAGGGGAACCGGCTGTAAGACACCAGGAAGTCACAGCCAGCTCCCAAAACCAAGGTGGTGGCATGGAGGAGCAGAAGCCTTGGGGCAAAATCAGCTGCATAGAAGACTGGAATCCATGGGAATGGGAACCTTTCTTTTCATTTTACCATTCCCTGCTGGAGTTCCTTGATTTAGGGGGGAAGGTTGATGTTAAAAAAAATAATGCTAGCAGACAAGTAAAGCAGTGTCTTTTTGGAAGAAGAGACTGGCATAGTCTTTCTACCAAAAAAATAAAAATATCCTACTAGATTTTTTTACAATTTAGTTCTGCTTACAATTATATAACAATTACAGGGATTATTGAGAAGTTGCAACTTGTTACACATTTTCTGGCTCGAAGCAAAGGCAAAACATTAAAAAGCCAATAAGCTGCAAAGAAACACGACATAAACAGAAAGTGGAAATATTGGCCACTTTCTTGCTATTTACGAGATGAAACTGTACACTGCGATAGCTGTATTCCTGGCAGGGTGGACTTCCTGCCTCCATTGGGGAGAGGGTATCTTAGGTCACTGAGTTTTGGACAGGGTGTCTCGCTGTCATCGCTGTGAGAACAACGTGCAAGTCGGACACACGTAAAATAAGTCACATCACTTTCTGTTCTGCAGCACAAAAGAATTTTTGGCTGATCAAATGTTCAATGGCAGAGTGTACACGCCATTCACACTCAGCACGCAGTGTGCTGCATACCTCAGGGGAAATGGACTCACTGTGACATCATGAAAACAGCTCTCAATCTTTCTCAGGAAAAATAAATTGGCTGTTTTTACAAAAGTGCTAGCATCCTAGCTCTAAACCACTGACCTAGAGCAAGTATGCAGAAAGTGACGCAAGAACTTAATATTGCTACATGTTTATTGTAATTGCATTTAGTAGCAATTTCTTGCTTTTACATTCTGTATTCAATAAGTTCTCCATATGTAGCTCTTGGTTGCTAATTTCTAGCAATCAATCACAGGCAATTATAGGTGAGCTTATTAGCACAATTGTGCTTACAAATTCAGCTACTGTACATGCACCTAGCCTATTTCAAATGTTATGTTCACCTTTTGCAAAAAAAAAAGTACACATAGATTTTAAAAAAAAATTCAATTATTATTTTTCTGCAAATGAATCAGCAAAGTTTTGCAACAACTATTAGTAGATTGCAAATGCAATGCCAGGCTCCTGCAGAATCTTCCTCCAGCTCTATGTCTGTACTGATGTATGGACTTTTTTAGAGAGAGTTGGAGGGAGTGGCAATGAACTATGAGTGTGGTAAACAACACACTTGTGTTCTATAATGAACTACAAATCAGTCTGCCATTGTGCTAGACATGACTTGTAGTTTATTCTTTCACAGATCTTTCTGTGGGGCCACAGAAAGAATAGGGTAGTGGCCTTGTGGGATTGCTGCCCCATCACCCTTTTTTCCTTTCATGTGTAGCCAGGTGCTCTGCCAGCTGTGTGAAGCTTTCTCTTACTCCCCCCTCCCCCTGATGTGAGCAGTGGGACTTCTGTGTGTTATGCAGCAACCAGCTCTTACCCTCACTTCCCTGCTGTGTGAGCAGAGCAGGCTGTGTTCCTCTCTCCCATCATGTTCCTGTCATGTGAGCAGAGAAGGCTGTGTTCCTCTCTCCCATCACGTTCCTGTCATGTGAGAAAAGCAGGCTGTGTTCCTCTCTCCCATCACGTTCCTGTCATGTGAGAAAAGCAGGCTGTGTTCCTCTCTCCCATCACGTTCCTGCCATTTAAGCAATGCAGGCTGTGTTCTTCTCACCGTTTACTTCTCTGCCGTGTGATCAGAGCAGGCTGTGTTCCTCTTACCCCTCACTTCCCTGCCATGTGAGCAGAGCAGGCTGTGTTCCTCTCTCCCATCACGTTCCTGCCATTTAAGCAATGCAGGCTGTGTTCCTCTCACCGTTCACTTCTCTGCAGTGTGATCAGAGCAGGCTGTGTTCCTCTTACCCCTCACTTCCCTGCCATGTGAGCAGAGCAGGCTGTGTTCCTCTCACCCCTCACTTCCCTGCCATGTGAGCAGAGCAGGCTGTGTTCCTCTCACCCCTCACTTCCCTGCCATGTGAGCAGAGCAGGCTGTGTTCCTCTTACCCCTCACTTCCCTGCCATGTGAGCAGAGTAGGCTGTGTTCCTCTCACCCCTCACTTCCCTGCCATGTGAGCAGAGCAGGCTGTGTTCCTCTCACCCCTCACTTCCCTGCCATGTGAGCAGAGCAGGCTGTGTTCCTCTCACCCCTCACTTCCCTGCCATGTGAGAAGAGCAGGCTGTGTTCCTCTCACCCCTCACTTCCCTGCCATGTGAGCAGAGCAGGCTGTGTTCCTCTCACCCCTCACTTCCCTGTCATGTGAGCAGAGCAGGCTTTGTTACTCTCACCCCTCACTTCCCTGCCATGTGAGCAGAGCAGACTGTGTTCCTCTCACCCCTGACTTCCCTGCTGTTTGAGCAGAGGACTCTAAAATGTCCCCACTCACTCCTTCCCCCTCCCTTCTGGCAGCAGGGGATCTGAGCCCATCAGTTGGAAGAGGACTTGCTATGCAGTAGCTATAATGGATTCTGGGAAATGTAGTCCTTAAAGGGCATAGTGCAATGCAAGTGAAGGGAGACTGTTGGATCTGTGGACTTCATTACCCAGCATTCCCTGCACAACAGAGAAGGAGAAATAGCACTTTTCCTGGCAATTCTGGGAGGGAGGAAGCCGAGTGCCAGAGTTCTTGCAGTGTAGGGACCAGAAAGTGCAGACCCACCAGTGAGGTGTCCGTGCCTACAACAGGAAGGACAGAGCTTGTCGCAGGGATGTGTCCACAACCGAGAGCGTAGGGACTGAGCCACTGAAAGGGCTTCCGCAGTGTTGGGACCAGAGCTGGAGAGACCCAATGCTGTGTGTCTACATCAGTGAGGACCTGATCATGGGGACTGAGACTTCTACAACAACTGACTCTAAGTGTATGGGACTGGAACCATTGCCCATCGGAAATGGTGAGCGGAACTACAAAATATAATCCCTTGCTGCAAACTGTTAACACAATAGAGACTGCTCTTTACCTAGCAGCCCCTCAGCCATCTATTGAACACTCTTAAATGGACAGCTTCACTTGCAGCACATTACAGACGGGCCCCAACAAAAGCTGCCTAATACTGACAATTAGGCACTAGGTACTTTGCAGTCACCTCCAGGGGTACCCCTTTGTCAAGAATGCATACATCCACCAGCTATTGGGGTTGTATGCGTAGTGTAATGCCGATGCTCTTATCCTTGTTTGCATCAGTTTTAGCTTGGTTTAGCGTCAGCACAGTTCTGTTGATTGCCATCTTATCAGTCAATGTTCACATTATCTAGTACAGTATCATTAAACAAATTGCTTGTTTATGGTTTCATGCATTCTTTAACTGCATTGCCATAATACATCCTTTCAGTTTACAATCCAGTTGCTTGTGGCCTATTTTATGTGCAGCATTAGTGGTAGCATACTAACTTTTAAGTTAAACAGGTGTGTCCGTGGGGTCCAAGCAGTTTAAAGAGTTATGGCAGAACAAAAAACCTGTGATATTCAGTGGCCCCTGACTATATCCTGTGTTACATGTTTAGTTTTTATTAAATCCCTGGACTGCTTTTTTCTTCTTTCTACTTCTCATTCAGTTACCAAGCTGTTTGGGGTTCCTGGGCAGATTGCGGGCTATCACCAAGCAGAGCGGATGCTCAGCCAACTGATCGATTGGTGATTCATGTTTTGATGGGAAAACAACTCTGTCTCTGTTACCTTGACCCTTTATATATCTTGTCCCTGAGGCAACTGTCAGCAGTTACCTCAGGATCTTCCTACTGCTTCATCTGACCCCTGGATCTCTTTCCCCACCAAACCTTCCCTGTATGCTTACATTCTTTGTCATGGTAAAACTTTTTGGAGTATTGTCACCCGCATGGACATTATCGTCTGCAATAGTATGGTTGGTGTGGTAAAATCTGGTCAGCTTAAGTCTTAAAGTGGTTATAAAGCCTGAACATTTTTTACCTTAATGCTTTTCTGGCCTGGCAGAATACAATGATTATTGATAGCAGCTATAGCCATCAGCAGTAATTACATGTAAAAAATAGGACAGGCTGGCTGTACCCAAGTCGATCAACTTGGATACAACCAGCCTGCCCATGGATGGCTCGAATCTCAGCCGGTCCTTGCTGAACTGGCTGAGATTCGATCCATCTATGGCGGATTTAACCTTCTTTCCTCCAGTCCTACATTGAGACTATGTATCCTTGTCAGGGACTTAGGATTGTACAAGTTGTTAACAGCTTTACAGATACCATTGAGTAATTTGTAGATATTGAATATGTCTATTCATAGGTGCCTCCTCTCCAAGATAATTAAAGTGTAAGTCCACCCTAACACTAAAATTTCTGCATCTACAGACATCCACGATCTAACACTAACCTATCTAGCTCTGTAAAGAAGAAATCAGTATACATACCTTTTTTGAAGCTGATCCAATATGGTCGACAGCAGCGGAAGCTCTGCAGAGGACACAGCCGACAATGGCTGTGAAATGAATGGGGAGTCACGTCACTCATAGACTTACTATGGGGCTCCTGTTGTCGGCTGTGTCCTCTCCACCCGCCTCCACAGCGAAGCGGCAGCTGAAAGCTCAGTGTGGGATCGGGTCGGATCGGTTTCAAAAAAGGTATGTATATAGATTTCTTCTTTACAGGACAGATAGGTTAGTGTTAGATCATGGATGCAGGGATTTTAGTGTTAGGGTGGACTTCTACTTTAAGCTTAATTTATTTTCTCTGAACTGAGGTCAACCAACCCCCATATAAATTGTATTGCCCTGGGACTCTTTCTAGGACATCCTTTCAGTTGATTTATGACCAAAATCGAACTGCATACTCAAGATGGGACCAAGTCAATGGTTTCTAAAAGGGTAAAGCTGCCCATACAGTAGTTGGGTCATTTTTTTATGTTCAATCAGCCAGCTGGCTAATCGAAAAAAGTAAACAGATTTCTCACCCACACAAGCTAGGTGGATGGAGGAATCCTCCCCGCTGTGCTATTGTATTCTGACAGCTGGAATGCCTCCCCTGTCAGAATACACTGAAGAGTGCTAAAGCCGTTTGGCAGCAGCCACTTGTAATGTGGGGCCGGGGCCCATCCTCACATGAATCCCACATGCAACCAGGTGCCCCCCCTAGTTGCAGGTTGCAGGGCATCACAGGTAGGTCAGCTAAAACACTGATATACGGATGGTAACCTGAGGCCTACACTTCCCATCTTCCTGGCCATTGTACAGTTAACCCCCTCTTCCCCGGGAGTACTCACACACCTGGTTCCAAACATACCCTTCCAGGACTCAGTTTGCACCAGTAAATACACCTCTTGCTCCATTCTCCAGATCAGTGGTCTCCAAACTGTGGCCCAGGGGCCAGATGCAGCCCTTTGCTTGTTTTTATCTGGCCCTTGGGGCACTATTTCATCTATTAATTCCAACAATGGGGCCTAATTGCCCCCCACCCACATCAATGATGGGGGACAAAATTCCTCCCAATGACAAAAAAGATGGGGCACAATTCCTCCCAATGACACCAATAATGGGGCCCAATGACACCAATAATGGGACACAATTCCTCCCAATCACAACAATGATGGGGCTTTGTTTATTTCCTCTGATGTCGGGACCTTTTCTACTTCCAATGTGCACAGTCCAGCCCCCCTTAAGTCTGAAGGACAATAAACTGGCCCTTTGTTTTGGAAGTTTGGAGACCCTTGCTCCAGCTAGTGGCTGTATAAGGCAGTTTACCTATCTTCACATAGAGCAGTGGTTCTCAACCTGGGGGTCAAATGACAATGAAAGCAAAGCAGAGGGCGACATCTAGCACTCACGTTCGGAGCATGCGTGCTCCTTCCTCAGGCTCCTGACGAATCCTGATGCCTGAGGAAGAAGCACACATGCTCCGAACGCGAGCGTGCTACGGCCACGCCCCCGCTCTCCTCCACCTGACGTCATCTTCCTAGGAACCTGCTGACGCGCTGTCTGAGGGAACCCCAAGCCATCGGAAGCTACGGACTCCACCGCAAGCGGCCGAGGCCGGCCCCGCCACAGCCCAGCTGTTTCGTGATGTGACTCTGCGTTGCCCAGGAGAAACCTACCTATGCCTATTTCTTATCACACAAATGTGAATGTACAATTTGTAATAAAATAGTGTTTTTAATTACTTACTACCCTTAGAGCAGTGCTGCTTTTCTTTTTGCGTTTTCATACCGCAGAGTCCCTTCTACTCTGACAAGCCGGCTGCCGCTCATCATAGAAGCCTTAACCATCTTTAACTGTTTTTAACTGTTTATTACCCCCTGGACATATCCTATCCCCCACGCTACTGCCCCTTATCTACCCACTAGCAGCACCTGTCAGCGCTCCATTCCCCCTCTGTTACTGCACCACATGTCAGCACATTATGGCAGACTTAGGCTTCATGTACTCTGGGTGTTTTAAACACTGCTCCTAGGTGCGTCTGGCACTTTTTTTTTTCTGCCTCTAGATGCCTCCTGCATGTTAGCCTATGTGTCCATGCACACATAGTCGCTTAGAGGTGTTTAGAGGCAGGGGCATTTACAAGCAAAAAAATCAACCGCCAGCATGCCCAGGAGTAGAAGTGCTTTGGCAAAAAAAAAATGCTTGACACCTGTAAATGTGTCTAAACGTGTGTTACCACTAGGCGCATTTAGTGCTTGAACATTAATTCATTTTAATGGCCAGAATAAATTATTATTCTGGTCAATTAAATTAATTAATGCCCAAGCCCTTGACATGCCTAAAGGTATGTAAACCTATGCATACACAAATGTCAAGTGTTTTTTCTGCCAAAACACCACTGCCAGGAGATAGCAAAATGTACAGTGTGCATGAGGCCTTACTTGTCAAAAGATGCCCTCCAGCGCTGCAATGTCAGTGCTTCCGCCAGCTATGGGCGATTTCATCTTCTCCCGATCTTCCTTCGAGGTTTGGTCTGTTCAGCCGATTGAATGGTTGGGCTATGATGATGTCACTCCTGCACATGGGAGTCACATCGTCACAGCACAGAGCTGTATGGCAAATGCACACTGAGCTGCACATGTGCGGCTCAGTGTACATTAATGCTGATTGGTAGTTGAAGGCATTTATAACAGAAGAGAACAACTACCCTACTTGTCAGTGTTTCTTTTAAATTTTTTTAGTTCAATTCTGCTTTAAGTTACTATAGGGCAGGGTTGTTTTATTCAATGCACTCTGTAAAGTGATGTGCAATATTTCTTTAACATTAATAGGTAAGTAAAATATTTTAACTGATAATGCAGTGCAGATAGCGAGGATGAAGCAAAAAAAATATCCATTGCGACCAACCAGATTTCACTCCCTGATTGGTTGATACCGATGAAGGCACTTTGCACATCATCATCTCTTTGCTGTCATACCAAATAAGCCTAAACGAGGCAGGGCGTAGGAAAGTTTGTGACAAGCTAAAGTACAGTATGTGCTCGGGCTGTAAGTAGATGACAGTTCGGTGCTGTGTTTTGGTACTGGAGGTGCCAGCAATAATCACTACTTTACATCACTGATCTTTTCTGCTGCAACTCTAGCAGTTCACTATGTCAAACACATTTAACAAGAACAGAGATACTGAATGATGGGAGCCATAAGACGTTGAATATGAATTTACACCTTTCCCATACATTCCACAATGTGAACAATACAGCATTGACTTTTTTTTTTCTTTTTTATTCATGAGCTGTAATGCAATCTGATGTGTCTCCAGCTTTCCTTCCTGAGGAAGAGGGCTGGGTGTGACATGTAGGTGGTAAGTGGAACACTAGAGTTGATTAGGTCACATTAGCATTTAATGATCTCTCTTGGCTCCTGTACAATTGATTATACTGTTCTCTTTCTGAGGCTGAGAAGGTCTATGGGCCTTAAATGGCCTTTTCCAAGCAGGCCAGCAGAGAATACTGACATCTCTAATTATTGTGACATGTTGTAGTTTGTGTTGAAAGGTGTCTTCTGTTTTTAAAGTGAACAGCAAGGACAGAAATATTGATGCTGCCATTAATTACTTCCTTGTTAAAGGTACAGCCACCAGGCAGCCACCCTTATCCTGGCTTCTCTACCAGGTGAGTAAAGCAAGCTGTACATTATGCATTTTTCTTTCCTTCCACCTAAGGTGGAAGGAAAGGAAATCACTCTATTCCCCCATCAACGCATTCAGGGAGCCTTCCCTCTTGGCAGAACACAATGATTACTGTTGCTGGCTTATAGCCTACGGCACTAATCATTTGGGAGAAACCCCACAAACTGGGTGTACACAAGTGGATCGACTTGTGTACAACCAGGGTGCCCATACATGGGTCAAAATTTGGACAGTACCTGCTGAACTGACCAAATTTGATACATGTATGGTCACCTTACTGACCAGTAAAGCTGGCCATACATTGATCAAAATGAAGCCAGTTCAGCAGAGACCCGACAATTTTGATCCTTGTATGGCCATTCCTGCTCAACAGTAGTTGATCAACTTCTGTGGAATGGAAATGTTGGAAAACTTTTGTCGATCAGCGACTGATCAGTGTATCCTGACAGTGGAGCAGTCCCGATGGCACAGCGGGGAGGATTCCTTCATCCACCTCGCTTGATGGAGGAATCCATTTGTTGTTTTTTTTCAATCAGCCCACAGGCAGCCTAAGGATTAGACAAGTCTTGGTTAGTCAAAATTTCAGTGAAATTTCTGACAATCTGACAACATTTAACCATTTCAATTAGACACATTGGCTTGGCACCCTTTGTGCCATGCTCCCAGCCTTATCCAGGGTAATGGCATTAGTATAGGCAGCAGGCCGGGAGCGTGGATGTCACTGACAGCTCTCTGATTGGCCAGCTTGGAACACTGCGACAGCAGATGTGACTGGACAATACGGAAGGAGGTACAGGCAGCCCCAGCTGGTTTTCTCCTGTGAATCCAATGGGGCCTGGTATCAGTGGACTACCCTATTAACGGTGGCCCTGGGGGAGCTCTAGTGATAGACTGTATAATATATGCAATTTTTAATTTTGCCCACAGTTACATTTAACGCTGTTACTCGATGAAAAAAAGTGAGGCCTGCCTAGTTTTCCAGAAGATATGCACACATCTATGTCCAGCCAAATACTGTATAAGGGATTACTGACACATCTGACCATTTTCATCTAACATCTTAAATCTGTGTCTGAATGTGCTATTAAATATATTATATATTATATTATAATGTACTGTATATATATTATATTATGCAAAGTGTGAATGACATTCTTCGCCAAAGCTGGTAAATGATTACTTAGGAGTATGGCTTTCCTAAGCCTTACCCTTTAGGTACCAGAGAATTATATAAGATTGTGGGGTAACTAATCTTCAATTAGCCCATTCCTTCAATTATCTGCTGGCTCAGAGCAACTAGGAAACCAGAATTTATCTAAAATCATTAAAATATTGTCGGAAGAGAGAACACAAGTTCACCGGTTCATGTAACAGTTCAGCAAAATGCCAGTTATTCATTAGCATCAAATTGATTGGTCTATTTCATTGATCCTGCACATTTGATTAGTAAATAGCTTCCTATTCTCCCCCATGCCATACTTTTCTTTCTTTATGGGCAATTAGGTTTGCCACAAACTTTGAGACTTTTTGTTGATTGGCCTCGGGGAGAATAAACACAGCAAGTGTTTATACAGAGTCTGTGCACTTGTCTCACAGCTGTTGTGCGTTCCACTGGTATGAATTGTACCGATCTGCGGATTGTCAGCCAGCTGGGCCAAGCTCTGGATTCACAACAGCAGCTAGCATCCAGATGTTGAGTTGAGCGACTTTGCTGCCTGCATCATTTGTTTTCTCTTGGGGTTTTGATAAACACAAAAAAAAAATTATCTACCAGTGAATAAGAAGGATCTATTCTATATATTGCAATCTACAGTACCCTAACCAAAATGAAGAAACACAAATTAAGGATTTTCTTACTGCAGAAGCATGATATTGCAGAATCTCACTATTGTATGAATGCAGATATAATGTGATCACTAATTGGAGAAGTGGTTGTAAACCCTTACATATACTAAGTGAAGTGACTAGCCTTGGAATACACAGAGGTTTACAACCACTTTAATAAGAACTATGGCCACACAGCTAAATATACCACTAAAGACATATGTGGTAGCTGGTTTGCCTGCCAAAGGATTTTTACCTTTGTCCATTCAGTGCTGAGAAATACATAGCCCTACCAGGCCAATATGGTTACCTCTTATCTACTGCAGTTCAGAATATACCTTGGTCACCTCCCTGAAGCAAGCCTGTGATCTAGCAGTGAAGACACAGCAGCACTGCGATGCGTTATCTCCACTATGTTTCATATCAATAAGAAATTATTATTATTATTTGGGATTAATATAGTGCCAATAATTTGTGCAGCACTTTACAAAATAAACAGAAACAGTACAGTTGCAATACAGTTTTAAACAAGAGGGTTAGGAGGGCCTTGCTCATAAGAGCTTACAATCTAAAGGAAACACTTTCTATAAAAATAAAGTTTCTTATATTTCAAATAGTATACCCATAAAGGAGCCATATATCTTAATCAGACTTTCAAATACAGGAAATGTGTTTGCATTTTGTATACAATTGTTTAATCGTCTTAGGTGGAAAAACTGACATGCAAAAGGTCAAAGAAGCCCAGCTCTTCTTACTAATTTTTCTAAATGTGTTCTTTAATGAACAATCGTTCATGTAAATGATCTTGCTTAGATAAAAGAACATGTTACTCAGAATATTTTTAAGTTTTATTATGTTATTCTTAGAACTGCCTTCTTGCCAGCCCAGTACCATGGTGTTCCTTGTAAAGGGGATTAGTCTCCTCTGCAAAACATTTCTTTATAATAATCCCTGCCATGTTCCCAGTAATTGGTAATTGGGTTTATCTGCTTTGGCCCTGTGCAAGGCTTTGTAGGGTATGGTTGGAGCTGACAGGAGGGGTTAGATAGCATGCTCAGCTTGGCATGGAAGAGAGGAGTTATTGCCAAAAGTCCATGCATGGTCCTTTTTCCCTTGTGGGCCCCCTGTAACGGGCAACTGGACAAGAAATCTGGACAGCAATAGGAGGTCAGGCACCACAGCTAATTAAGCATTACCCATTTGGGACAGCACACAACAGGTAGTCGTCTTTAATATTGATTTGACCCTGGGCAAAATTTTCTTGGCCCCCCCCAGCACACATTATGGCTCACTGATTATTTGATAGCGGTTACAGCACATGACTTCTGCTTGTTGATTGGTTGCTAGAGGTTACTGTACATCAGTACTGCTTACTGATTGGTTGCTAGAGGTTACTGGACATCCTTACCACTCACTAATTGGTTGCTAGAGGTTACTGTACATTATTACTGCTCACTGATTGGTTGCTAGAAGTTACTGCATATCCTTACCGCTCAATGATTGGTTGCAAGAGGTTAGTGCACATCATTACTGCTCACCCATTGGACTGGGGAGGTGAGGGGACCCATCAATAGACAGAAAACTCTTATGCCCTGTACACGCGGTCGGATTTTCCGATGGAAAATGTGTGATAGGACCTTGTTGTCGGAAAATCCGATCGTGTGTGGGCTCCATCACACATTTTCCATCGGAATTTCCGACATACAAAGTTTGAGAGCTTGCTATAAAATTTTCCGACAACAAAATCCGTTGTCGGAAATTCCGATCGTGTGTACACAAATCCGACGCACAAAGTGCCATGCATGCTTAGAATAAATTAAGAGACGAAAACCATTGGCTACTGCCCCGTTTATAGTCCCGACGTACGTGTTTTACGTCACCGCGTTTAGAATGATCAGATTTTCTGACAACTTTGTGTGACCGTGTTTATGCAAGACAAGTTTGAGCCAACATCCGTCGGAAAAAATCCATGGATTTTGTTGTCGGAATGTCCGATCAATGTCCGACCGTGTGTACAGGGCATTAGGGATCCTAGGACTCTGGGATCAGTGGCAATGCTGGGGGAAGGAGTGTGTAATCAGTGGCAATGCTGGGGGGTTGATGGAACAGTGGCATAGATGGGGGTGGGATTAGTTAGGAGGCAGTACACTGTGGCAAATTCTGAATTATGTAGAGCAAAGCTGGAAATCTTTAGCAAGTATATAGTGGGGGATTCTACACTGACCACCAATTTGGTCCGTGTAGAATGCGTCGCGTTCTCCGTGACCATAACTGCGGGTCCCAGGGACTCGATGTCCGCCGGGTGCCAACGATTGTGTCACAGAGGTAGAATGGGGAGATGCTTTTGTAAACAGAGCATTTCCCCGTTCTGCCTTGTGTCATGACAGAGATCACTGCTCTCTGTCACTGAGAGCAGTGATCACTATCATGTGTGTTGAAGTCCATCCCCCAATCACTCCCTAGGACACACTTAACCCCTTCATCGCCCCCTAGTGGTTAACCCATTCACTGCCAGTGTCATTTATACAGTAATCAATGCATTTTTATAGCACTGATCGCTGTATAAATGACAATGGTCCCAAAATAGTGTCAAAAGTGTCCGACCTGTCCGCCATAATGTCGCAGTCCCGATAAAAATCGCAGATTGCCGCCATTACTAATTTAAAAAAATTTATAATAAAAATGCCATAAAACTATCCCCTATTTTGTAGACGCTATAATTTTTGTGCAAACCAATCAATATATAATATTTTTTTTTTTACCAAAAATATGTAGAAGAATACATATCGGACTGAACTGAGGAAAAAAAATTCTTTTATATATTTTTGGGGGATATTTATTATAGCAAAAAGTAAAAAATGTTGCTTTTTTTCAAAATTGACGCTCTTTTTTTGTTTATAGCGCAAAAAATAAACACTGCAGAGGCGACCAAATACCTCCAAAAGAAAGCTCTATTGGTGGGAAAAAAAGAACCTCAATTTTGTTTTGGTACAACATCGCACAACTGCGTAATTGTCAGTTAAAGTGTCCTGAATCGCAAAAAGTACTCTGGTCAGGAGGGGGGCAAATCCTTCCGGGGCTGAAGTGGTTAAAAACGGCCCTGGTAGTACCACAGAAACCCCCTCCTTTATAGCTTTTGTATCACAGGATCTGTAAAAACCATGTCAAGATATGTAGATTCCTATTGTTAAGGCTTGAACTGTTTCGGCTCATACTGTACCAATGTTGTAGATTTGTGTGATATGAACTTCTATGTTACCAATAATTTGTACTACTTTCAATAAAGTTAAAAAAACAAACAAACAAGAAACATCTCATTATTGTGTCACACAAGCGGAAGACTGGAAAAGGCCACTTGAGAAGATCCCAAAGAGGCAGAGGGCACGTCTTATACCTGGGAGAATTATAGCAGCTGGTATTGGTCAGGAGTGGGTGGTGGTTTGGTGATAGCGGGCCTATTATTGGAGTGGCTGGACCGTTTCCAGCAGCACACTTAATAGGGTATCTGGGCTGCCATTAAAAAAATCCTCAGTAATGGGATGGGGCACGTCCAGAGACCATATCTAACAAGACAGCAGGACCTTGCAACATGTCAAGTGAAGTGTACTCTTGTTCAGGCCTATTGGCATTTGAGAGGTGCTGGAACCAGCATATGAATTGGAGTTGGTGGGATGGAGTTGGGCCACACTGCTTTATCTTTGCAAAGCTGTAGTTAAGGGTCCTGGGCTGGAAACTGGCTACACAACCCGACCCCTGGATAGCCTGTCCTTCACACAGAACATTAGTGGTGGAGTCATGTTAATATCTACGGCAGGTATCCTTAGTATTGGCTACTGTAGACCAAGAAAGAAGGGAAATATGCAATGATATAACAGTAAGTTGCAGAACTGCAGAATATATGAGTAGTATCAAGGGTGTAGAAGATTAAATATAACTCTGAATATCAACAGCACTATTGTATGATAGCTGTGACAAGAGTGAGCCAAATTGTCTGCTACAGTAACTGGTACCCGTTAAACTGCCAAATAAGTGCTCAGTAAATATGGCCAGGCTGGTCGGGAACACTCACAACAACCAGACAGGGAGTACCCTGTTTCCCCGAAAATAAGACCTAGCGTGATTGTCGGTGATGGCTGCAATATAAGTCCTACCCCCCCAAATAAGCCCTACCTTGTTTCCCCGAAAATAAGCCCTACCCTGAAAATAAGACCTACAAGGACTTTAACTAGGGCTTATTTGGGGGGGTAGGGCTTATATTGCAGCCATCACCGACAATCATGCTAGGTCTTATTTTCGGGGAAACAGGGTATGTGCACACTGGAGTCACTGGCAGCAGGGGAGGCAGCTGGAAGGCAGACTGGAAACTGGGCACTTCACAGAAGAATTGTTGTGGATAGACACCATCAGTCCCTGTTCTGTCCCTCCTCCTCTGGAACCTGTCCCTACGCTATTCCGTCTGTCCCTAGCCTACCCAGTACACTGAATGCGCACCAACCCGATGGGGACAGTGTTTTTTTTAAGCACTGTCAGCCTTGATGTTGGCTGCCAGGTCAACCAGGGAAGCAGTGTCCAATTGGACAGCTACCCCCCTGAAGAGACCTATGGAGGCCTCGGAGGGACCAGTTCCCCCCCTTCAACCTCCGGCTTCTCTGCACAGTGGCCACACAGGGAGGCTGAGCTACACCTGACTACAAATGTATGGCTAGCTATTTCTAGGGTTTATTAGGAGCCCTTACACCCAAGCATAGGGTGTGACTAAAGAGCCAATGCCCCCTTTTTTTAGACCAAACAGGATCCCATAGATGTTTATGAAATTATAAAGGTCATCACCCCACCCAAAATTTTACCAGAACAGAAAGTGTTTTAGGTAGATTTAACCTTTCAATATATTCTTTTTGTTTTTTGAAAAGAATTTAGATAACAGTAACCTTCAAAGGAAGGAAATGAATTAGAAACACAACCATGTTTTAAAGTGACATTTATATATGTTGTTTGGGCACATCAAATGTTTTTGGTTTAATATAAAATGTGACATCAAAGCTTGCAGAAAGTGAGACCCATCAGACCGATCATATCTTAAATGGAAATGTGTCACATTGCAGGGTGTTCTGTATTATATCCCTTATATTCCATTTTACTTGAAGGGACTTTGATCTTGTACAATGCTGGACGACGGCTGCTGTCCCAGGTTAATAAGTAACAAGTGGAGCACCTACTAACAAGTGGCATCGTGTGCCAAAGCTTCTTTTATAAAAATCGGTCCTGCTGATTAAAATTTTCTCCGCTAATGATTGCTGATCTTTGAAAGGTCCCTTTACCGATTAAACGACTCTGGTGTGACTAATTGTTATCATCTTATCTGTGCCGCGCAGTAACCCAACACGATATCACACAGGATACGACAAGACAGTGTGGTATTACTGATTATGGCCTCCCCTCTGAACTTTCAGGGTGAAGCCGTTTAATGCTGACCTTCTCTTTATTCTTACGTGTAGCTTTTATTCATTAACGAGAAAAATGTTGATATATCCAGACAGATTTTTGCAAGTGATTGAGCCTTGTGGCTCATACACACGATCAGAAAAATGTATGAAAAATACCGCTTTCGAATCGATCGTGCCATAATCTGATCGTTAGTACACATCTGATATTATCCCATGGGACAAGCCATATGATTTTCGTTTAATCAGTACAAATACCGATACTTTTTTCAAGTACTTGCTGATACGGATTATAGATAAGATGATAACAATTAGCAACACCAGAGTCGTTTAACCAGTAAAGGGACCTTTCAAAGATCAGCAATCATTAGCGGAGAATTTATATAAAAGAAGGTTTGGCACACAACGCCACTTGTTACTAGGTGCTCCACTTGTTACTTATTACCTGGGACACCAGCCGTCTTCCAGCATTTTTTAATGTCATGTGACAGTGGACTGTGTCAGTAGTTTTTTTTTTTTTTTTTTTTTCCAAGTTTATTTTTTCCAATTTATTTATTTTTTATTATTTCTTACAATTTTTATTTTTTTTACAATGCTTTCTTTTTTTGGGGGGGGGGGGGGGGGGGGGTGGACGGTGTCAGTGTTTGTTTATTTTATTTTATTATAAATTTTACCTTTTAAATATTTATTAATTTTTTTTATCAGCCCCGTTGGGGGAGGGGGGGGCTTTAGTGAGATATCAGGGGTCTAAACAGACCCCTGACATCTCCCTTTTGAGACAGAGAAAGGGACTGAGGGCATAGATTCCCAAGTCCCTTTCTAAGCAGCCTCAGCTGCACTAAAAATGAACGGACAGGAGACAGAGGCTCCTGTTCATTCATAAACTGAGACATTGTAAATACAGATTACAATGCTCAGTTACGTGAATGGACAGAGTCAGTGATCATTGACTCTATGCATTAAGAAAAGGAAGAAGCCGGTAATTGACAGATTTACCAACTCCTTCCTCCGCTCTCCATTCTGACAGATCCGAGACAGGGGGGGACCGGAGGACGACAGAGGGGGACTGTAGGAGCACCGAGGACATGAAGGGGGACCAGAGGAGCAGGGGGGACATGGCTAGGGGACCGGAGGAGCAGAGCGGACATGGCAGGGGACCGGAGGAGCACTGAGGACATGGCAGGGGACCGGAGGAGCAGAGAGGACATGGCGGGGGATCGGACAGGCACGACGGACATGGCGGGGGACCGGGGGAGCAGGGAAGACATGGTGGGGGACCGGAGGAGCAGGGAGGACATGGCCGGGGACCGGAGGAGCACTGAGGACATGGCGGGGGACCGGAGGAGCAGAGAGGACATGGCGGGGGATCGGAGAGGCACGAAGGACATGGCGGGGGACCGGAGGAGCAGGGAAGACATGGTGAGGGACCGGAGGAGCAGGGAGGACATGGCAGGGGACCGGAGGAGCACTGAGGACATGGCGGGGGACCGGAGGAGCAGAGAGGACAAGAAAAGGAAGAAGCCGGTAATTGACAGATTTACCAACTCCTTCCTCCGCTCTCCATTCTGACAGATCCGAGACAGGGGGGGACCGGAGGACGACAGAGGGGGACTGTAGGAGCACCGAGGACATGAAGGGGGACCAGAGGAGCAGGGGGGACATGGCTAGGGGACCGGAGGAGCAGAGCGGACATGGCCGGGGACCGGAGGAGCACTGAGGACATGGCGGGGGACCGGAGGAGCAGAGAGGACATGGCGGGGGATCGGAGAGGCACGAAGGACATGGCGGGGGGACCGGAGGAGCAGGGAAGACATGGTGGGGGACCGGAGGAGCAGGGAGGACATGGCGGTGAAGCGGAGGTGTCAGGATATCTAATTGACCAGACTGTGTGGACTACACAGAGGAAACCCAAAACATATATATGTGAAATAATGGTGTTTATTAACAAGTGATAAGTGACAGGAACAAACAGTGCAAAAACCCACACAACAACCCACTACAAACAACAATGTATATATATATATAAGTAAAGGGAGATACCGTAATCGTAAACAAGCCAAGCCAAGGTCATACACAGGGAAGTCAGCAGAAGGGTAAGGACGGGAACCTGAACAGGACAAGGAGAGGATGGATGGATGGGGTTCAGGGCAGGGATCCAAGGGAGCCAGGAACAGAAGGGACAGGACTAGGAAGGCCTCAGGATAGGGATGGGATCAGATCAGGACAAGGCAGATAGCAGGCTCAAGGTCAAACAGGCAGCAAGGTCAGAACGCAGGGAGAGAGAGAGAGATACCAAGGCAAGCCTATGAGGGCTTGCCGGGTATTTGTAAGGCTGTGGTAATTGACCTCACGTTACAGCTGAGCGCAGTGTGACCTGTTTGCTCCACACTGCCAGAGTGCACCCGCTGGTTGACGCCGGTACTACGGCCCGAGGATGCAACAGTGCCACCAGCAGGAAAGACCTCTTACTGCAGGTCCTAGGTGTTGGGAGACACCTGCTGATGGACACTGGTACTGCGATCCAAGAGACCGATAGCGCCACCAACGGGTAGACCTTCTCATGACAGGAGGAGGCCAGACGACATGGCGGGGGACTGGAGGAGCCTGGAGAGGGGGACACAGAGGAGGACACAGGGGACAGTCAAGGATGATTGGTGCGGTGGTGGGGAGAGTTACAAGCACTGATCTCCCTGTATAGATTTCAATAAAGTAGCTGAAAGCCGCGGGGGGGGGGGAGGAGGAGAAGTGGCTGTCAGCTGCTTTATTGAAATCTATGCAGGGAGATCAGTGCTCGTAACTCTCCCCACCGCCGCACCGATCATCCCCTGACTGCCCAGGTATCAGGTGAAGTACTCCTGCAAATGCTCGGTATCGGCACCGATTCCGATACTAGTATCATTTTTTTTGTAGCTCGAATTGGCCAGATTTGAGCATTTTTGGCACATTTTTATTCCCATAGAAATGAACAGAAATGCTCTATTTGCGTGTTTTTGGGTGCATTTGTGCGTTTTGTCACGCGCATTTGCTTGATTTTCTGCTCAAATGAAAAAATAATATATGAATAAATAAATGTGAAATAAATACAGAAATAACAAAAATTATCATACATAATACATAAATAAAATTAATCAATAATATGTAATAATACATAGATAATAATTAACCCCTAACCTTAAAAAATATTATACATAAATTATTATTATTATTATTATTATTATTATTAATAATAATAATAATAAAATTACATAAACACCCAAACCCACTCTCCCCAAAAAAAATTACTATAATAATAATATTTATTTATTTATTTATTTATTTTGTGTTAGTGTTAGGGTGTTTAGCTATTTATTAATATTATTTTTTTTTTCTTTTTTAAGGGTTAGAGGTTTAGGTTATGGATTAATTATTTATTTATTTAGTATTACTCATTATTCTTGTATTTATTATTAATTATGTATGCTTATTTTTATTTATTTGTGTATTTATTTATTCATTTATTATTATTATTAGTAGTAGTAGTAGTAGTAGTAGTAGTAGTATTAAGACCCTAACACAAAAAAAATATATATAATCCTAACCCCAACCTAACCTTAACTCTAACCTCTTACCCTAATGAAAAAAAATATTAATAAATGAATAATAATAATAAAAAAAAAGAAGTAAAAGCTAATGAAAAAGCTAAAAAAGCAAAAATGTTATTATATTGACATTTAATATATGATTAAATGTGTGCTCATTTTGGATATTAATTCCCTGATCAGTAGGTATAAGGATCGGGTTTCTGCTTTTTAACTTTTTATTGGTTTTTTTATTGGGTTATTTGTTCATCCCTTGATTTGAGCTATGAATTTCTAGAACGTCCGCTCTTTGGAGCTCATAGGTACTTTTAGGGCGTGCCTTGATTGGAATAATCTTTATTTCCTCTACCGGTTTTTGGAACGCAATTATTACCCACCTTTTCGCATAAGCTTTCCCGCTTATATACAGCTGCAGGGTCTGTCTAGCCACGCCCCTGACTACGTCTTTTGATGACAAAACACGTAGGGAGGAGTCAGACGTGTGGCGCAACTACATGGGAAGCAGCGGCCATCTTGTGGGTTAGAAATGCTGGACGTTTCTGATATGCAAGTTTTAATCTCTTGAAATGTGAGTGTTATTCTTTTGGAATTTAAGAATAAAACTTTCCTGGGATGTCTGCACTATGAGGAGTGTCTCTTTTATGTTCATTTGAGACTTCGGGTGCCGTGGTGCAGACGCTGGAGAATATCCCTGAGGTGGATTGCTGTTGGAGCTATCATTTAAGTGATATCAATTGCATAATTTATCCCATTAGAGGGGGTAAGAGGCAGTGTGTTTGGTGCTGGTGATGGTTTCCTTATGTCTTGGGCATGGAGTGCATCAGAGCTTCACAGGTTGCCACTGGAGTCCTCTTCCACTCCCCCATGACGACATTACTGAGCTGGTGGATGTTAGAGACCTTGCGCTCCTCCACCTTCCGTCTGAGGATGCCCCACAGATGCTCAATAGGGTTTAGGTCTGGAGACATGCTTGGCCAGTCCATCACCTTTACCCTCAGCTTTTTTAGCAAGGCAGTTGTCGTCTTGGAGGTGTGTTTGGGGTCGTTATCATGTTGGAATACTGCCCTGAGGCCCAGTTTCCAAAGGGAGAGGATCATGCTCTGCTTGAGTATGTCACAGTACATGTTGGCATTCATGGTTCCTTCAATGAACTGTAGCTCCCGAGTGCCGACAGCAATCATGCAGCCCCAGACCATGACACTCCCACCACCATGCTTGACTGTAGGCAAGACACACTTGTCTTTGTATTCCTCACCTGGTTGCCGCCACACACGCTTGACACCAACTGAACCAAAAAAGTTTATCTTGGTATCATCAGACCACAGGACATGGTTCCAGTAATCTATGTCCTTAGTCTGCTTGTCTTCAGCAAACTGTTTGCAGGCTTTCTTGTGCATCATCTTTAGAAGAGGCTTCCTTCTGGGACGACAGCCATGCAGACCAATTTGATGCAGTGTGCGGCGTATAGGCTGAGCACTGACAGGCTGACCCCCCCACCCTTTCAACCTCTGCAGCAATGCTGGCAGCACTCATACATCTATTTCCCAGAGACAACCTCTGGATATGGCGCTGAGCACGTGCACTCAACTTCTTTGGTCGACCATGGCGAGGCCTGTTCTGAGTGGAACCTGTCCTGTTCAACCGCTGTATGGTCTTGGCCACCGTGCTGCAGCTCAGTTTCAGGGTCTTGGTAATCTTCTTATAGCCTAGGCCATCTTTATGTAGAGCAACAATTCTTTTTTTTCAGATCCTCAGAGAGTTCTTTGCCATGAGGTGCCATGTTGAACTTCCAGTGAGCATTATGAGAGAGTGAGAGCGATAACACCAAATTTAACACACCTGCTCCCCAGTTACACCTGAGACCTTTTAACACTAACGAGTCACATGACACCAGGGAGGGAAAATGGTTAATTGGGCCCAATTCGGACATTTTCACTTAGGGGTGTACTCACTTTTGTTGCCAGCGGTTTAGACATTAATGGCTGTGTGTTGAGTTTTTTTGAGGGGACAGCAAATTTACACTGTTATACACGCTGTACACTCACTACTTTACATTGTAGCAAAGTGTCATTTCTTCAGTGTTGTCACATGAAAAGATATAATAAACTATTTACAAAAATGTGAGGTGCGTACTCCCTTTTGTGAGATACTGTATATGTGTTGGTGGATTTAGCACTTGTGCTTAAAATCTATAGTCCTAATATCCAAGCTCCGCTGGGCAAGATGGACTGCTTGGTAAGACAATGACCAGAACAAATGTTCTTTCTAGTGCAGCATAAATAAAAGCACGCTCATCAGTCATCACCATGTGCTCGTGTGTATTAAGCTATGCACAATGAAATGTACTCCTTCAGCCCCAGGTGTCTTTAGCTATTGTAAGTGCCGACTACCCAGGATCCACTACAGCAGCCTCTAGTGTTCTGCAAATACTTATCACATGTCTGTAATGTGAGATCTGCCCTGAGCACTATAGAAAGGGCTGTAGCTGCGGCCCGTCAATGTATACACAATTCTACATCATCAGGAGAAAATGTTAATCTTCCAAGCCATATTTAACCATGGATGTGACATTCACAATCTATCTAGCGAGAGTCTATTTCCATATACCATATGCTGGCGATGTTGCTGACTGCAAGTGACAACTTTCACTTGTCACAATGAAACACTGGTCAGTCTTTGCAATCATAAAAATCATTGAGACGCCGGGAAATCTCTCTGCGCCCAGCTTTCACTGCCTGTCATCGGATCCTTGTAGTTGGTTGACAAGTGTGGCTGCTTGCGGTATGTTGACTGCAATTCAGGCATCGCATAGGAATAAGGGAAAGAATGGAATGAGCTTCTTGCACAGGAATTCCTGGTATTACAAACTTCTTGACCTGGCAGGATAAGCCTGAAATGTTAAATTGAGACGCAGTTTTGTCAGTGCTTTAATTATTGTACAATTTCCCAATATACACTTAAGACCCCTTTCACACTGGGGCGGTTTTCAGGCGCTTTAGCGATGGAAATAGCCTCTGCTAAGCGCCTGAAAACCGCCTCCTATTCATACATCTTCACACCCAGGTGGTGCGCTTGCGGGACGTTGCGAAAAGTACTGCAAGCAGCATCTTTGGGGCGGGTTAGGAGCGCTGTATACAGCACTCCCAAAATGCCATGCCCATTGGAATGAATGGGCAGAGCTTCAGAAGCGCATGAAAAGCGTTTCAGAAGCGCCGCAACACGGGAGTTTTTAACCCCTTCTTTGGGGTTTAAAGCACACCGCTAGCAGGCGAAAAGTGGCGCTTAAACAGCGGTAAAGCGACGCTAAAACAAGCGGCACTTTACCGCGAACGCGCCGTGGCCATAGTGTGAAAGGGATCTTAGTCTAGTGACAACTGTTAATGTTCAGCGGTGTATATATCGCTCCTACAGCGCTGCAAAGAAGCTGCTTGCAGGACTTTTTTTGCCGTCCTGCCAGCACACCGCCCCAGTGTGAAAGCACCCGGGCCTTCACACTGGGATTGCAGCTGAGGCTTTTTTCAGGCACTTTACAGGCGCTTTTTTTAGCGCTAAAGCACCTAAAAAAAAGCCTCCAGTGTGAAAGGGGTATTAATGCCACGGATAGTGGCACCACATTAGTATTCTCCTGTGGCCCAGGGTTGGGAGGAGGAGGCACAATCTTGAAGCTTGAGCTCACAGGAAGTTATTTGAATGATGTTGGGTGTCATTCGACTTGGACAGGTGAATCTGTTGTGGGCAGCATCGGGAAGGAGGTCAGTATAGTAGATGGAGCTGCTTATTCAATTTTACAGGCTGCCAGGGGATACTTTTTTCTTTTACTTAGAATTGGGATTCAGTAGTTGTACATAGTTCTTGTTAATTCCTTCCTCCTCTTTTTTTTTTTTTGATAATTTTTTTCCCATTTCTAGGCAAATCTTTTTTGTTTTCATCCATTCATTTTGTTCTTTTGTTTTTGTTGTGTTGCATTTTTTTAATCTACCCTTTTCCATTTGCAAATAGCTTCACCATATTTTGTACTGAAAATATAATTTTTGTACCTTTAAAAAAAAGGATAAATAGCAAATATGTAATCTTCAGGTTACCTGTTAAAGGGTAACCTTGCTTTCGTGGGGGAATTAACCACTTCAGCCCCGGAAGGATTTACCCCCTTCCTGACCAGAGCACTTTTTACAATTTGGCACTGCGTCGCTTTAACTGCTAATTGCGCGGTCATGCAATGCTGTACCCAAACGAAATTTGCGTCCTTTTCTTACCACAAATAGAGCTTTCTTTTGATGGTATTTGATCACCTCTGCCGTTTTTATTTTTTGCGCTATACACGGAAAAAGACCGAAAATTTTGAAAAAAAATGATATTTTCTACTTTTTGTTCTAAAAAAAATCCAATAAACTCAATTTTAGTCATACATTTAGGCCAAAATGTATTCGGCCACACGTCTTTGGTAAAAAAAATGTCAATAAGTGTATATTTATTGGTTTGCGCAAAAGTTATAGCGCCTACAAACTAGGGTACATTTTCTGGAATTTACACAGCCTTTAACTTATGACTGCCTATGTCGTTTCTTGAGGTGCTAAAATGGCAGGGCAGTACAAAACCCCCACAAATGACCCCATTTTGGAAAGTAGACACCCCAAGGAAATTGCTGAGAGGCATGTTGAGCCTATTGAATATTCATTTTTTTGTCCCAAGTGATTGAATAATGACAAAAAAAAAAATTACAAAAAGTTGTCACTAAATGATATATTGCTCACACAGGCCATGGGCATATGTGGAATTGCACCCCAAAATACATTTAGCTGCTTCTCCTGAGTATGGGGATACCACATGTGTGGGACTTTTTGGGAGCCTAGCCGCGTACGGGGCCCCGAAAACCAATCACTGCCTTCGGGATTTCTAAGGGCGTACATTTTTGATTTTACTCCTCACTACCTATCACAGTTTTGAAGGCCATAAAATGCCCAGATGGCATAAACCCCCCCAAATGACCCCATTTTAGAAAGTAGACACCCCAAGCTATTTGCTGAGAGACATGGTGAGTATTTTGCAGCTCTCATTTGTTTTTGAAAATAAAGAAAGACGAGAACATTTTTTTTTTTTTTCTTTTTTCAATTTTCAAAACTTTGTGACAAAAAGTGAGGTCTGCAAAATACTCACTATACCTCTCAGCAAATAGCTTGGGGTGTCTACTTTCCAAAATGGGGTCATTTGGGGGGGTTTTTTGCCACCTGGGCATTCCATGGCCTCTGAAACTGTGCTAGGCAGTGAAGAGTGAAATCAAAAATTTACGCCCTTAGAACGCCTGAAGGCGGTGCTTGGTTTTCGGGGTCCCGTACGCGGCTAGGCTCCCAAAAAGTCCCACACATGTGGTATCCCCGTACTCAGGAGAAGCAACAGAATGTATTTTGGGGTGTAATTTCACATATTCCCATGGCATGTTTGAGCAATATATCATTTAGTGACAACTTTGCGCAAAAAAAATAAAAAAAATAAAAAATTGTCTCTTTCCCGCAACTTGTGTTACAATATAAAATATTCCATGGACTCGACATGCCTCTCAGCAAATAGCTTAGGGTGTCTACTTTCCAAAATGGGGTCATTTGGGGGGGGTTTGAACTGTCCTGGCATTTTATGCACAACATTTAGAAGCTTATGTCACACATCACCCACTCTTCTAACCACTTGAAGACAAAGCCCTTTCTGACACTTTTTGATTACATAAAAAAATTTTTTTTTTTGCAAGAAAATTACTTTGAACCCCCAAACATTATATATTTTTTAAAGCAAATGCCCTACAGATTAAAATGGTGGGTGTTTCATTTTTTTTTTCACACAGTATTTGCGCAGCGATTTTTCAAACGCATTTTTTGGGGAAAAAACACACTTTTTGAAATTTTAATGCACTAAAACACACTATATTGCCCAAATGTTTGATGAAATAAAAAAGATGATCTTAGGCCGAGTACATGGATACCAAACATGACATGCTTTAAAATTGCGCACAAACGTGCAGTGGCGACAAACTAAATACATTTTTAAAAGCCTTTAAAAGCCTTTACAGGTTACCACTTTAGATTTACAGAGGAGGTCTACTGCTAAAATTACTGCCCTCGATCTGACGTTCGCGGTGATACCTCACATGCATGGTGCAATTGCTGTTTACATTTGACGCCAGACCGACGCTTGCGTTCGCCTTAGCGCGAGAGCAGGGGGGACAGGGGTGCTTTTTTTTTTTTTTTTTCTTTATTATTATTATTTTTTTTTATCTTATTTTTAAACTGTTCCTTTCATTTTTTTTTTTTTAATCATTTTTGCTGTTATCTCAGGGAATGTAAATATCCCCTATTATAGCAATAGGTAGTGACAGGTACTCTTTTTTGAAAAAATTGGGGTCTATTAGACCCTAGATTTCTCCTCTGCCCTCAAAGCATCTGACCACACCAAGATCGGTGTGATAAAATGCTTTCCCAATTTCCCAATGACGCTGTTTACATCCGGCGAAATCTAAGTCATAAAATGCTCGTAGCTTCCGGTTTCTTAGGCCATAGAGATGTTTGGAGCCACTCTGGTCTCTGATCAGCTCTATGGTCAGCTGGCTGAATCACCGGCTGCATTTTCAGGTTCCCTGTGGAGACAGGAGAGCCAGAGAAAAACACGGAAGACGTTGGGGGGGGGGGGGGCATTCCCTCCCACGGCTTGTAAAAGCAGTCTAGAGGCTAATTAGCCTGCAGGCATCATTCTGGTATAACCACTCAAAGTCGTGAATGGCGTACCTGAAGACAAAAAAATGATTAACAATAAAACACAGTAAACGGTAAAGTATAAAAAATTGCATACCTGAAAAACAAACATGATAAAACATAATAACAATAAAACATTGCAGAATAGAATACAGTAAAAAAGAGCAGAACAATAGAGAGAATAGAGAGAGAGAGAACAATAAAACGACAACTATTTTTTTTTATTTTATATTTTTGTATGTGTTTTTTTTTTTTACACTTTTTTTTGTAACTGTAACTTTTATAACTGTAACCGGTTCCAGGTTCGGGTCTCTCAAAATGCGATGGCATCTTGGGAGACCCTGTGAAAGTGTGCCTAGTCTGTGGAATGCTGTACCCTACGCTAATACTCAACTAGTGAATGGTAGCGTTCAAAACATTCACCAATGCAAAGACCAGGATTGTCAGGACAGGAGGGACAATAATAGCGGGTGTCACGTCTATATCTGCGCTTGCTGCAGACACGACATCTTTTTTGGGGGGGTTCGCTGGGTAGGGGTACTCGGGAGGACATAAAGAAAATGCCTCTCATGCAGCCGACTGCATTTGGTTGGGGATGTGAATGGGGGAAGTACAGGCGCTGCAGAAGCGGTGGGTTCCCAATTAGGATTGGCGAATGCAGCAGGAAGGGCATTATGGGCACGACGGGCCTGTGTTTGTCTTTTTGGTGGCAGCGGGACACTACTTGTGCTTGCCACCTCACCAGCTTGAACTGCACTTATGGGACTCGCCACGTCACCAAGTGTTACTGCAGTGCTGGTTTGACTACGACCGGGGTGTACTAGGCCGCTGGTGCTTGCCAGTTCACCAAAACGCTACCAAAAAAACTGTTAGTGATCGCAGGGATCAGGCCTGACTCTGCAAACGCTGCAGTTATGCGTTTAGTGTTCTGTAAGTGACAGTGATCGATCGATACTGCACTTGGGTGGGCTGGGCTGGGCCGGGCAGAGGGGCAAAACGCAGGTGCTAGCAGGTATCTGGGCTGATCCCGCTAACACTGCGTTTTTGGGAACCCTAAACTGCTGGGGACGCTAGTATAGATCTGATCGGATCAGATATTGATCCGATCAGATACTATACCACTAAGGGAGGTGTACGGTGCGTGCGTGGGTGTTAGCGGTACTGGCGCTAACCTAATGCTGCCTGGGGCTGGTGCTTGCCAGTTCACCAAAACGCTACCAAAAAAACTGTTAGCGATCGCAGGGATCAGGCCTGACTCTGCGAATGCTGCAGTTATGCGTTTAGTGTTTTGTAAGTGATAGTGATCGATCGATACTGCACTTGGGTGGGCTGGGCGGAGGGGCAAAGCGCAGGTGCTAGCAGGTATCTGGGCTGATTCCGCTAACACTGCGTTTTTGGGAACCCTAAACTGCTGGGGACGCTAGTATAGATCTGATCGGATCAGATATTGATCCGTACAGATACTATACCACTAAGGGAGGCGTATGCTGCGTGCGTGGGTGTTAGCGGTACTGGCGCTAATCTGACGCTGCCTGTGGCGACGCATATCACCGCCGGGCGATCAGGGGGCTAAACCTTTATTCGGTAATAAACGGCGGGTGCCCTGACACTATAAAAAATAAACGAACTAACCAGCGTCACCTGTAACGGTTATACGGTGATCAGTGGTGAAAGGGTTAACTAGGGGGCAATCAAGGGGTTAAAACATTTATTAGGTAGTATATGGGGGTCCCTGTCGCTATAAAACGCTGACGGCGAACCTAAATATTTACCTCCCTAACTAGCATCACCAGCGACACTAATACGGCGATCAGAAAAATGATCGCTTAGTGACACTGGTGACAGGGGGTGATCAAGGGGTTAAAACTTTATTAGGGGGGGTTAGGGGGGTACCCTAGACCTACAGGGGGCTAACCCTAACTGACCTAACACACTAACTGTCACAAACTGACACTATGCAGTAATCAGAAAAAAAAAAAAAAAAAAACCTGCTTGGTGTCAGTTTGTGACGGGGGGGTGATCGGGGGGCGATCGGGGGGGGGGATCGGGGTGTTTTGTGTGCCTGGCATGTTCTACTGTGTGTGTAGTGTGTTGTGCACTCACATTACAGTCTTCTCTCCTCGGCCCGGAACGGAAAATACCGAGCCGAGGAGAGATGACATCATTTCCTCTGCCTCTGTGTACAATACAGAGGCAGGGAAATGATCCCATTGGCTGGGAGCGATCGCGAGGGGGGGGCCACGAATGGACGGCCCCCCCCTCACCACCGATCGCCGGGGGAGATTTGCCGACCGCCGCAGGCACCGGGGGGGGGGGGTCCGATCGGACCCCCCACCCGCGGGCAGGCAGGGACGTACAGGTAAGCCCTTTTGCCTGCCCGTGCTGCTCTGCCGACGTACATCGGCGTGCGGCGGTCGGCAACTGGTTAAATAGTACATAAAGAAAAAATAATATATCGTATACCATTGCGACACAAGTCATATTATAATTGAATGTTATTAAAAATGACCTTTCCTTTTCAATCTGCAGCTCTGTAATTTTCTGTAAAATCCAATGCAATATGGCTACATGGATTTTCCCAGAAGTCTGCACTAAGATACAAGTCAGATTTCAGGCATCCCCTGCAACAAAAATTAAATTTTTGGTGAGATACTCCCAATAGGAAATCACGTCTAAAGGGATGCAGGCACAGTAGCTTTCCTCATTAGTGCCCTGCAGGTGCAGCAGCTGGTTGATAATTATGAAACCACTCCCATTAGACTCACTTTCCCACATGGACATGGACAAACACACAGGAATTTCTTCAGAAAAACAAAAGGTAGAAATCGTCAACGTTTGTAAAAATCCCTGCAATGTACATAGATCACCCACAGGGGAATGTTTTTTTCTCAACAAAAGTGGAGTTACGCTTTAAAGCAGTATTAAAGCCAAAAGCAAACATTTATTATAATGCAGCTTACTGATTTTTAGATGTGATGGCTGCATTCGTTTCCTTTTTTGGGCTGTTCTTTCTGCTATTTTCATCTAGTAATACAGACAGCAAGTCTTGTTTTTCACAGCCCAAACACTCCAACAGAATGGATCAGTTTACACAGATGTGCCAAACCACCTAAACTGACCAGGGTGATTAAAATGATTCGCTTTTGTTTATTCGTTCAAAGCCTTTATTGCAAAACAAAAAACAAACTGTTGTAACTGATTATAAAAAGTGTGAGCTGGAGTTTGGCTTCAATTTGTTAGTGTATTTATCCACTTTAAATCCACCAGCCCTGGTAGATTTGGCTGCTGAATGACTGGGCCATTTTTTGTGATACGGCACTGCGTCGCTTTAACTGACAATTGCACGGTCGTGCGACGCTGCACCCAAACAAAATTGACGTCCTTTTTTCCCCACAAATAGAGCTTTCTCTCGGGGGTTTTTGATCGCCTCTGCATTTTTTATTTTTTGCGATATTTTAAGCCGATATGTATTCTTCTACATATTTTTGGTAAAAAAAATCGCAATAAGCGTATATTGATTGGTTTGTGCAAAAGTTATAGCGTCTACAAAATAGGGGATAGATTTATAGCATTTATATATTTTTTTTTTTTTTTTACTAGTAATGGCGGCGATTTTTATCAGGAAAGCGACATTATGGTGAACACATCGGACAGTTTTGGCACACTTTTGGGACCATTGCCATTTATACAGTGATCAGTACTATAAAAATGCACTGATTACTGTAAAAATGTCACTGGCAGGGAAGGTGTTAACACTAGGGGCGATCAAGGGGTTAACTGTGTTCCCTGTTTCTAACTGAAGGGGGGGGGACTGACTAGAGGAAGTGACGGATCGTGGAACACACGATCTGTCACGCCTCTCAGAACAGAACAGGGAAGTGTGTGTTTACACACACTCGCCCCTGTTCTGCCTCTCGTGCTCGCGATCGCGTCATTTTACTGCTGCAGGTTGGCACGATCCCGCGAACCATCGTAGCTCTACGTCGGCTCGCGGGATAGGGATAGCAGGCGCGCGCGCCTGCGCCCGCTGCACAGCGGGGGTGTCGACGCTTGTGGCCGACGGTCACAATGACCGCCGGCCACGAGCATCAGCATCCACGCTGTGCAGCGGGCGCAGGCGTGCGCGCCTGCTATCCCGATCCCGCGAGCCGACGTAGAGCTACGATGGTTCGCGGGATCGTGCCAACCTGCAGCAGTAAAATGACGGCGGCTGGTCGGCAAGCGGTTAAATCTACTAACACATTTAACACTACCCTCCCCCCAGACTGACAATGCTACTGTCTGCTGTGCTTCTCATACACATTCCGCCAGAGCTGTGTCTCACTAATACAGGAGGTGTGTTACTGGCCAGCTCAACACGTGAAGACAAAGAGGAAAAATAATGAATAATTAATAATAATTAAGACCTTTCTGTCTCTGTATTAGGGCTAAATCACACTGTTTAACCATGCTGCAATATCCCATATTTAATTCAGTTTTCCATAGACTAGAAGATGGCAACAAAGGGCTGGGGTGCAGTGAATCTTTACCATCTTTGCTTTGGTTGCCAGAGAAACTTGTTCCCGTACTGCATGTTGTGCCTTGTTTCTAATGATGTGGTATGTTAAAAATTGCTGATATATACAGTATCTAACAAAAGTGAGTACACCCCTCACATTTTTGTAAATATTTTATTATATCTTTTCATGTGACAACACTGAAGAAATGACACTTTGCTACAATGTAAAGTAGTGAGTGTACAGCTTGTATAACCAAAATTCGCCCGAATTTTAATTCGTAACTAAACGAACAGCACATGTCTAGTAGAGCAACAATTCTTTTTTTCAGATCCTCAGAGAGTCCTTTGGCATGAGGTCCCATGTTGAACCAGTGACCAGTATGAGAGAGTGAGAGCGATAACACCAAATTTAACACACCTGCTCCCCATTCACACCAGAGGCCTTGTAACACTAACGAGTCACATGACACCAGCGGTTTAGACATTAATAGTTGTGTGTTGAGTTATTTTGAGGGGACAGGAAATTTACACTGTTATACGAGATTTCTCCTGTTTTCAGCTAAGATGTCTCTTGAAGCAGGTGTACATCCTTCCTTGAAAATGATTTCCATTACCCCTTTTGCAGATGACAGTACTACTTTTATTGACAGCCAGTCAGTAATAATAGTGATTGTCATCAAAGACATAACACATAGAGGAAGAGAAGGATTCTGTTTTCTGTGCTAATAATGTGGTTGCAGCCATAACTTTCACCTGTACTGCACTGCACATCGTCATCAGTTTTGAACTTGCCATCTGCAGTGATACTGAGCAGGAACATTTTCACTACAGAATGTCTTTAATTAGAACATTTGAGAATGTTTCTCTCAGAATACTGCTAGCTGAAACATCATTTATGAGCTAAACAAGACTTGACACTTAGGGGACACTAAGGCTGTTTTTCTTCTAAGTGTCACATTTGTTCATTTTTAAAGCTTTAATTACATTGTTTCTTATGCAATACACATGTACTTTAATGTCCCAAAGGCATTCAATGAGAAACAGGCTAAGGCTCTATTGGGTCCAGGGCTGTTACATTTGAGAAGCAAAGTGAAATCTTCCTTGAACATGGTGCTGTTCTTGCGCCTACCACTGGTATTTATAAAAGACAGCTAAATTATCCCACTTGAAGTGCGTGAGGCAGAATCAGACCTGGACTAATAATCTGTCAGAAATTACATTTGCCAAAAGGATTAGTATACTTGAGAGTACTTGTGGTAATAAGTCTGGATGGACTGCTCAACTTCTCTTACAGCATATCTAAACCCAAAAACAAAAATATATTGCATTTTACCTGTCCTTATATGTTGCGATTAAATTATTTTTTTGTTGGGCTTTTTTACTTTATTATAACATGCCAATCCTGTAAATAACACTCCTCCATTGTATTTATGGAGGGATACATTTCTGCCAAGATTAACGTGTACTTTCTATATCTGCTGATGTAGCACCCTCCAAGCATAGAGTAGGCCACTAGGAATTTTTTAGTTTAGCTCCTCTGTAATCTGTGGAGCAGGGATTGATTGCTTAGATCTGCTCAGTGTCTCACAGGCAGCTGCTCTGTTACTTCCTCTGTCTTCTAGAGCAGTGGCCTCCAAACTGCAGCCTGTGGACAGATGTGGCCCTTTGCTTGCCTTTGTTTGGCCCTTAGAGCAATATTCATCTCACTAACACCAAAGATGGGGAACTATTCATCTCATTGACACCATGGATGGGGCACTATTCCTCCCACTGACATCAATGAAGGGGATTATTGTTTCCACAAACTTGAAACAGAAGAGATTCCCCTAGCGGACTTTAAAGGCACATTTAAGAAAAATGTTTAAGGAGGTATATAGAGTAGATAACAATTTATTAATAACAAAAAATAATCAAATACATCACATAATCACATGATTAAAAACAAGGAATGCAGTTCCATAAATGCAAAGACAAATGATACCAATACATTTGCACCCGACGCGTTTCGGAGTTACTTATGCCTCCTTCTTCAGGGGTGATTGTAGGGTTCGCAACAAGAATTTTCTATATGGGAAATAGTATGTATAACATAAACATAGTAAATAAACAGTGAAGAGATCATAAAGAACAACCTCTATAGTTGTAAGGATCTGTATATACATACATTTTTCTGTTTACACTTACATTGGTATCTATGGGTATAGATTATGCATTCCAAGACGAATTTAAAAGAAACATAGAGGTATTGACGTGCTGCCCATCGGACGCGTTCCCTGGTCGTAATGTGTGGAGCCTTAGTAAGGTGTGACAGCAGTATTCGCAGAGCCACTATCGAGGTGGAAGTGTAACAGTGGTTTTATTCTTCCTACCAATGGGAAGGAGGGCCCAATGTAAACGGGCGTATAGCAGTTTTGACCTGAGATCACACTGGGGCCAAATGTGTATCCTGTAAGTCATGAAGATATATACATATATGTAAGGATGTATGTGCGTATGGATAGCCAAAGTCATACATGGAAAATCCAAAAAGTTTGTCCTACCTGGTCCGCCTAAAATTGTAAAGCACAATAGCTGATGGTGAATATAGATCAAGTGTGGTCCAAATAACTGGAAGGTCAACATGAGAATGAGAAATAAGTTAGAACCCTGATTTGTAAAAGAACAGGGGGGGACAAAAGAGGGGGAAAGGGGGAGAGGAAAAAGGAAGTGGGGGGGGGGGAAGAAACAAAGGGAGATGGGGTGGGGGGGAGGAGGGGTAAGCGGGGAGGGGGGAGGGGAGGGGGGGGGAAAGGGGGGGGAGGGGGGGGAAAGGGGAGGAAAAAAGGGGTTGGGAAAGGAAGGGGGGGGGGGAAGGAAGATAGAAGCAGGGGGGAAGAAAAGGGAGGAAAGAGGGGAACAAAAGGGGGGAGGGGGAGAAAAAAGAAGGAAGCAGAGAGAAAGAGGTGGCGAATAAAGGAACAGAAGAAAAAACAAAAGAAAAGTGTAGGGCCTCCAAATAGCATGAGTGGCTAATAGTTTCAATAAGAAACACTAGATAATTGGATATATTATGAAAGGGAGGGGTGAACCCCAGAACATAGCAGACATCAAGTGAAACATGAAAGATAGCAGGCAGGATTTATAGTTAATGGTTCCAATAAAGGAGTCCATGTCAGTAATATGTAGTAAGTTACTAACCAAGTGTTGCAGCACCTCACACCGAAAGCGTCCTGTCAGCAGCAGATGACGCCTGGTGTGGGCTGAAGCCGGGTATATAAAGCCCTCCCCACCTATCAACTGTTGATGAAAAGGCATCAACAGCTGATTGTGGTGAGGGAGGGGCGGAAACACTGTGGCTGGCCCCCCGGGTGGAGCGCGCGCCGCCAGGCAACCACAGCGCATGCGGACGCACATGACGTGGGAGCGTGGCCACGCCTACTGCACCCGCCGGCACGTCTAGCTTCCCCAGCGGACTGCGCATGTCCGCTGGGGTCGCAAGATGGAGGACAGATACTTCTGTACCTCACACAGCGCCACCATGAGTCCAAGCTTGGCTCAGGCGGCTCTTTTCGTGCCGGGCGGATCACAGGTCATGTAGTAGAACAGATAAGAAAGGAGCATATATAATATGCAGCTAAAATAGAGAATACAGTGCCAAATGTTGTTGCTATAACAGGGAAACAGGGCCGATGGGCAGTGCAATACAGGTTGGGAGGGCAATCTGGTGGAGAAAAACCTAACAAAACATAACAAAACAGTACAGAAATCGCATATAGATATTGAGAGTATAATTCAAGGGCATGTTATACAAATAGAGTGACATCAGATGTATACGCATATCATTTGGACATCGATAACCTCGATGTCCAACAAGGGGGCCCCCAGATCCCGCCCCCCTATGTGAATGGGTATGGAGTACATTGTACTACCCGTTCACCCAAAAAAAAGTGTCAAGACTTAAAAACTACAAAAGACAGTTTTTGACAATTCCTTTATTAAAAAATCCATCCATCTTCAATCACACCACTCGACATACCCGAAAAATAGAAAAAAAAATTAAAATACTCCGCCTCCATGGGAGGCCTCCCGGCCACTGCTGTAAGTTCGACTCGATGTTCAAGTCAAACTTATGGCCCATCCCTAGTCCCCAGTGGACCCCATTAAAATTTTGCTATGACCATTAGGCATACCCCGAACGCATGTTGTGATACACTGCCAGGCCGGTTTATTGGGCTTGGGCTGAAGGCTGACAGATCTATCACCAGGCAGCACAGTGGGAGCCGGCAGAGTGTGTAGTCCTGCCCACTGCACACAATGTATTCCCGTTGGCTTGTAGTGCCACTCCTACCTTCGGCTTTGGAGAGGAGCTTTGCCTGGCCCCTGGAGCGCAGAGTGTTTGTAAAGTGCTGTGTAGCTGCCGCCCCCCCCCCCCCCCCCACATGGATAAACTGCGGCTTTCCTGTCCAGGTATGTCCCTCTTTCTCTTCTGGCCTAGTCTCAGAGAGTCTCAGAGAGTGTCCTCAGACTTACCACTACTCAGACTGCTGTGCTGCTGCTGGCATTCTGCTGTCAATACTAGGTAATCGTGAGTCAGTGACAGACTGTCTGTGATTCTGTGTTACTGACAGCTGACTGAGGCTAAGCTGAGTTTTCTATTGCTTGTGTTACTGACAGTCCAGCTTGGCACTGGCAAGCTTGTTGTGGTGCTCACAGGCTTACTAATTCAGCAGTTCACACCACAGGATGTCTGCCAATCCCAGAGCCAGGCTGGACTTTCTGCTGCCCTCAGTGGCATGCCTTGGCCCTGTTTTACCCCTGGTTCATACATATGTGGTACAGGAAACGCTGTGATCCCTGTGCATTTCCCGCACCGCATTGCAATCACACTGTGTATTTGATTTGCTGCAGGTGTCAATTCAAAGTTGACAACTCCCCAAAAGAAGGTCACAGAAGGTGTCCGTGTATGGAGCCCGCTCTGCTCAGCGGGAGATCGCTCCGTCGATCCCCGCTGAGCAGGCAGATGACAGGTCTGTCGCTGCACACTGTGCAGCGACGGACCTTTCAGAGCGCCGCACTCCCCTATGGGGGATCGGATTACGATGGACCGTAGAGTCCGCAAAAGGATGGAAAAGTAGGTTTTTCCTCTGTCACACTTTTTCGGATCGGAGCGGGTCGGATGTCAGCGGACATCACCGCTGACATCCAACGCTCCATAGAGGTCTATGGAGCGTCTGTTCAGGTCCGCCTAAAAAACTGACAGGCGGACCTGAACGGATCGTCCGTATGAAAGAGGCCTTAGTCTGAACCAGATCGCATGGTTGGTTTTCAAAAAAAGGTGCCTGCACTTCTTTGGTGCGATGTGTTGTGCGATTCAGCCCATTCAAAATGGGCTCAAATCACACCACAGAGATTTGCATGTGAATTGCACAGGAATGAGGTGCAGTTCCTGTGCGATTTACACGCAAACTATAGTGTGAAACAAGGCTTACTGTGTTGATTGCGGTGCAATCAAGGCCCATTCATTTTGAATGGGCTCAAATCTTACCAAAGTCATGCATGCACCAATTTTGGAACCACACTGCAACCAGTTTGCATGGTCATTTTGTGAATGTGATCTGGTACTGGCAAACACACTGTGTTTTGCAACCTTTGTTTGGGGTGTCGTTAAGATGGCACTTACACCCACTGCAGATTGCAAGGGGGGTGCGATTTGAATGAGGTGCATGAAACGTGCGTGGATTGAGGGTTTCCCGCATTCTAGTGTACCTTCGCATATCTCCTAAGCAGTAGTGTTTTTTTCCTCTGCCAGTGCAGGAGGGTGTGCAATTACACACCTTCTCGCACCTGCTTAGATGTGAACTTAGCCTAAAGAAAAGTCAGTGAATTCAAAGCTGGTAATTTTTCAGTTGATGGTTTTTATTTTTAATTCTGTGATTAATTGAAAATTAAGCTAATGTGAACACAGTGAGTGTTCTGCCTTCCACAAGATGGTGCCCTTTGTACCTGCCCAGTAAGATTGGCTATTACAGTGCACCATCCTGTGGTAGGCAGTGCATTCCCCCCTTTTTTTTAATCTGTAAAAGTTAAAAAAAGTCAGTGAGTGCTCTGCCTGACACAACATGGTGCACTTTGCACCATAATAGCTAACCTTACTGAAGAGGTACAAAGGGCACCATCTCCTTGTAGGTAGGCACTACATCACTTTGCACCTTTTCAGTTTGGACACTAATACTGGACAATAGCCAACAGCGTTCATAAAAACTGGAAGAAGGAAAAAACTAAAATCAGGTTTGATTTTCTAAAGGACCTGATAAAATACAATTAAAAGATGTGATTGCTTACTAGGGGCAACACACATCGTTTTTCATTTTTCCAGCCTTTATAATTTGGGCGCAATTGACAACTGTAACTTGAAATTTACTAAATAGGTGCTAAGTAGTATTAACAATGCAAACAGGGTCAGAATTTCAAATAGCATGCACACCGTACAGAACAACGTTAACAGACTATGAAGCTGTACCAGTATAAGCTCCTCAAAGCAATGTCTCTGTGGCTCAATTAGGGCTCTAGGGGCAGCACAGCTCTGAAACAGTCACTTGCACTAATTCTCACAGACAACATCCCTCACAATAAAGTCCAGGTCAGGTTTGGTAACACAAATGAACAGCTGGGGAGATCTCAGAGCTGATAATACAGGCTAGTGGCTGGAGGAGTCTTTGGGCTGGTAACACAGGCAAGCACTTGGAAATGCAGGGCCACCCAACTTGAGAAGTGTTTTCAGCTGTGGCTGGATCTTTTCTATAGGAGTTGCATGCTATTGGGTTCCTCCTGCCTGGCTGCTTGCATACCAGGACTAACAGTGTAGAACCAGGGCTTTTTTTCTCAGAGAATAGGTGCAGGAACTCCCCCCCCCCTTCTGAGTCACTTCTTGGCTCCACAACCTACCCACTTCTGAGCACCGTTCTTTGTTCTCGCCCCCCATCCACCTCCCAGTACTGCCCCTTTTAGAGAATACAGAGCCAAGTATCATTTTGTGGTGCTAAGTCGTTTGTATGGAATTTGTTAAAGTATTAAAATAGATCCCCCACAGCCAGCAGCAATAGACCCCCCCAGCAACAATAGATTTGATCAGAAACAATAGACCCCCCAGCAGCAATGGACCCCCACAACAAAATACCACCCAGCAGCAACAACAGATGCCACCAACATCAATATCTCCAACATCTCCAGCAGCCAGTAACAATAGACCCCTCTTTGTCAATTGTAGATCTTTTCCAGCAATAATTGACCCCCAGCAACAATAGATCCCCCACCGGCAACAATAGACCTCCCAGCAACAATAGACCGCCACTCAAAAATATATCTGCTCCAGCAACAATAGATCGCCCAGCAGCTAGCATTAATAGACCCTTCAGCCCACCCCAGCACCCCTTGCCATTACACACAGTACACAGTGCTGGAGGTGCCGGAACTGCGATCCCCCGCGTCCCTGCTGAAAAAAAAGCCCTGTGTAGAACCATACACCTGGTTGTAACTCACATACCCATCCATCTCTGTCTCATTAAGTGCACCTGAGAGCGAGAAACAGGGAAACATATATCCTCTGGTTGTGTCCAGGAGTCCAGGATATTATAAGAAGGAGTGTTGGAGGATCCCCCATCTGCCTCTAATAATGGTGAATAGAGGGGAACTTCACTACCGTACTGTGCAAAAACAGAAGGGATTAAACATGTAAAGCCTAACTAAATGACATTTGGTTTGTTTAAGCACTGTGTACTGTGTATCCTCAACAATTTCCATTTCCATCCTTTGTGGCATCTCTTGCAACCTCTTTGCAACCACTTATTGTCTACATGCATGTACAAAAGCAATTGCTGGTGGTTTCCTGATGGTGACAACAGCGGACCAAATTGGTGCATAGTCTCCATTGGGAGTGCGTGACAGGGTGAAAGCGTGGGAGCAGAACTGGGAGACAGGGACAGATGATTGTCACAGGACTATAACAGGACGTGCCTGAATAAGGACCTTTCTGGTAGGATGACCAGTATTAATGTAATGAAAGCTGAAGGTTTACAAATAATGGAAACTGCTTTTGAAGTTAACGTACTTTACCATTTTAAAGTAGAACTAAAGGAAACATTTTGTTTATTTTGGATAGGTTAAGAAAGGGTTATAACCCCTGTAATTTATTATTATTTTTTGAAATCTTTGTCCTATTGGGGAGATTTCTCTTCACTTCCTATCTCATAGCCAAAATCAGGAAGTAAGAGGAAATCCTTCCAAAGTGAGGGAATCCCTAGTTGTCTCCAAGGTCACCAGAACTAGTGACTCCATTGGAAGATTTTCCCTCTCTTAACCTCCCTGGCGGTATGATTATTTCAGATTTTCGATGCTCAAAGCGGTACAATGTTTTGCATGGAAATTTGGTGTTTTATATTGTAGGCCTGTAATTCTTAGGAATAACACACTTAAATCTGTCCAAACAAGAGTCTAGTAGACATCCCGAATTTGATAAAGTTTGAAACATGAAATCATAAATTATAATATAATAAATAACTATAAATACTTATAACAAATAATAATATAATAATACAAATTATTCAATAATGTAATCAAATCAAAAACACTGAAATTTGCTCAGTTGCAGAATTGTCGCTGTCATTACTTTCAGTTTTTGATGACGAATTTGCCCACAAATCACTATCGCTCAATTCTGCAAGTGATTCTAATTTATTATCCCTGTTTTCTAGCTGGTCTAAAACTGCTTTTGAGGTAAAAGGACGCATTTTGGTTGCTATGGACAATCTCCAGTTTCCAGGCAGAAAGAACAGTATTAATAATATAAAAGTGCATGCAGGGCGGTGGACAAACCACTAGGGACAAAAAGGATGTGAAATAATGTGATACAGTAATGTAATCTGTAAGATGACAGTGTACTGTATGTGTTTTGTGTTTTTCACTTTTTGAATTTGGCGCCGTGCTCCGTCCCCCCGTGCATCGCAACACTTGCAGGGAACAGAGCTCGGCACTGTGATAGATCCAGCGGAGGACACAGCTCGCACACACAGCGGGGAGACATTGCAAGATCCTGGGGACAGGGTAAGTAACTTTGCCTGGATCCTGCAATGCCATCCCGAGTGTGGCTCGGGGTTACCGCTTTTGGTACTGAAAATCCACCCCAAGCCACACTCGGGATTACCACCAGGGAGGTTAAGCCTCGTACAAATGATCGGATTTTTTGACGGGAAATGTGTGATGACAGGCTTTAAAATTTTCCGCAGACAAATGTCTGTTGTCGGATTTTCAGAGCGTGTGTACACAAGTCCGTCAGACAAAAGTCCAAAGTACAAACACGCATGATCGGAAGCAAGGACTAGCTGGAAGCGGTCGGTCTTGTAAACTAGCGGTCGTAATGGAGAATTAACATTCGTGACGCGGCAAATTATAAAATCTCAAAATGCAGCGCACATTCTCTTCTTTATTTAATGGGATAATAATGAAGCTGCTTTGCTGGTGATACTGATGGAGTCATGGCAAACACATTTTCAAAGGCTTTTTTTCCCTAGTGATATCAAGAATAATATTATTATGCTTGTTATTTTTTTTTTTTTTTGGTGCAAGCTACCACAACACCATTATCCCGTAGTTTTTAAGATCAAAGATACAACTATGTTGGTGTCCCTTGTTAATTTTACATTATATTTTTAAAAATGTAACTGCCTACTCCCAAACTGTCATTTTAAGTAAAACACATAGCCAAGTATTATTCTCCACAATTTTTTATTGTGCATTAAAAAAGAAAACAAATAAAATTAGACATGCTATCTGCCAAAAGAACGTAACCAGAAAGTGCATTCTATGCATCCAAAAATATAGAAAATATACCAAATCAAATCATTATTCAACCAAAAAATAAAATAAAAGCCTCAAGCATGTGTCCTGCTTCTTAATATAGGGGGTCAACAATGCCAAGAGTTGGTGAAAGCAGGGGTCCGTCATCCGGAGATAATTCCGAAAATCACCTGGATTATTCTCCTGGATTTCCCGCAGCAAAGACATATGACATAATTGGTCATAATTAATAAACCAATCAATCTTTAGTCTAAGAAATCCTCCTCCTCCTGTTCCTGGACTGGACTGGGTCAAAGCAATAACTCCAAGGCCAATAAAAAATAACACGTTATCTCCTCCGATTCCGCAACATGGCTGGTTGACGAACGGCCGTTCTGAAACGAACTGAAAAGCGCGAAATTAAAAGCACAAAATGAAAAGCGCGAATCAACACTCACCAAACGTCTACTAACACGAAATTAGCAGAAGGAGCCCAAAGGGTAGTGCTAAGGAGCTGAAAAATCATGTAGTACGTCACTACGTTTGTGTTTGTTGGCCGACAATTTTGTGCCGTTGGTATGCAAGACAAGTTCCAGGCCAACTCCCTTCGGACAAAAGTCCGAGGTTTTGTCTGCAGAAAATCTCATCGTGTGTACGAGGCTTTACTGTCCTGATGACAACCCAAAATTTGGTATTTTCTTTCACTAAACAGGATGAGAGGGTGATTCACCTTAATGGGGGCACAGACAGCAATAAAAACCTTTTGCATAAAATACTTGAAAGGTCATGGACTTTATAGGCACCAGAGTACACCAGGTTCTTTAAAAATTCATAATTTTACTACAAAGCTTCTAAAACATAGAAATGCATTAAAATGTCACTTATTTCTGTATGGAATGTATCTGTAACATTGCAAAATGCATCAAAAACACACTGGAAAGCACATGTCCTCAACTGAGATGAAGAATAAAAAAAACAGGCTAAAAAACGCACCAGAACACATCAAAAACGTGCATGCAGAAACACAACCAGAATGCAGAAATTGTGGTGTGAACTGTCCCTAAAAGTAAACAAAATCCTCAACTATTTTTGAACGACAATCAAATGTCCTGAGAAGATTCATATGAATTTTCCTAAGAATTTTGGTTTGAACTTCTATACCCAGCTTAACAGTGAACAGATGTAGCAGCAAAAAGTGCTGCAGAAATGACAAATTGGCTTCCAACGTATTGCAGTAAAGCAAATGCTGCTGCGTCAGCCAGCTTCCTGCTCGGGAGACCGTGGCGTCAGAGTTTTTCTTATCAAACCATCACAGCAGTAGAGAGTTAAAAGTGACTTGTGGGATGAGGAAGCCTGGACAGAGAGCGTGCTCTCGCGTCAATGTAGACACAGTTTTGTCTGTAAAGATTACAAGCCATGACCGATTATCACCGCCAGACGTCAAACTGGGTTAATCTCTTCTTTTCCTCAGTGATTCTGTAATGAGACGGCTGTGCCTTTTTTTCTTTTTTTTTTTTTTGCCCAGTTGTGGCACCCTGTGTTTTTTAGGAATCTTCATTTATTTATTTTATTCCAGCCTACAAAAAAATGTCAGCCACGCTGGAGCCGCTGGAGAGCGGATGCCATCTATGGCAGAGAAGTTTTCATACATTTTTAAAGCTATTCCTCTCAATGTGATTGGCATATTTATTTGGGGATGGCGTGTTATGTAAAGTCATCCGTAACTTGCCAATCGTGAGCCAGAAAATGTAATAGTTGTGACACGGTGTTAATTATTTACAAGGCCTGGCATTTCAACAGCTAAGTGCAAATCTACAGTGAATGCCTGTTAGACCTTTCTCCGACAGGACATTACAATATATTATGTTACATTCTAAAAACGGCCTTCGTATTCGACTCAATGTGTAGCGCATTTTTTTTTTTTTGGAGGGGGCTCCTATCTTATTATTTTATTATTTCCGCGTCTTTGCATATTTTTGCAGCTTTGGTACAAAATGAGATCTGCAAGAAACTCCTGCTGTTTTAACCCCTGAGGCAGAGAAGAGATTTTAATTACAAGAGCTGCCTAGAGACAAACCCAGTAATGTCAGACAGGAAATACTACAAGGCTGTCACAATGAGTTGCATTTTTCCATTCTATTTGTTCCAAGTGAAATTCAAGTTTAAACCCAATTTGCACTAACTTCTTACTATGTGTCACTATAATAAGTATTTTATTCATTTATAATCATCAACTTTTGTCTACATATATAGTGTTACATAGGTCATGTTGCCTATACCTTGTTAGGACAAATTACAATTTGATTTTAACACACATTTCTCAAGCATTTAGAATTTTTTAAAGTGCTGCTTAAAGGTTAGGACCACCTTTCAGTAAAAAATAATAAATGCACATATTTTTCAGGTGAATAATGAGCATTTATCATTTGTTTTACAAAGCATGGGCGTAGCATAAGGGGTTGCAGCGGTCACAATCGCAAAGCCGCCCCTAGCTCCAGGGGCCCCCTGCAGCCTTCCTGTCATATTATCATATCCTCCACGAAGTCCAGCTCCGATCTGCCCTAGGGCCCCACAGCCACGCTCCAGTACTGGGCTTCCACTTTGCCTTCCACAGTCCACACCCCTCTGTTCTCATTGACTGGGGAGAAGCTGTGAGACATTTCCTGAATGGAGAGGAGTATGGGGTGAGAACAGCCCAGGATGGGGAAGTGTCTGTGCTGTGTGCTGGCAACATGGAATGGTAACCAAGCTCAGCGAGTTAAGAGGAGGAGAGTGCCGTCCTGTAGCCACGATGGGACCAATGTCACTGGTGAGGTAAGACACCGCTCAGTGTTTTCTAGTCACCAGCTGAGATTCTCTGTACCCCCCCCCCCCCTCCCACCCGGGGATGTCCGCTTACCCCACTTCCCTGACAACTGGGGAAAAGACACGTGACCTTCCCCCAACCCCTGCCAACGCTGACAGAGAAACCTTCAGAAATTGCTAAAACAAATCCCTTATCACCTCCTGAGGGGCCCCTGAGGGGCTGCAGGCTCCAGTACAGCACTCTATACTGCTCCTCCTCTGCAGGGCTGAAATCACATTCCTTTACCAACACAGTCAGTCAGCCATGATCTGCCATGGGCGTATTTGCCAACTGCAACTACACTGCCGTTCCGACCAGGGCATTTCACAGGTCAGAACGGCAACATAAAAGCCAGATACACCCTTTGAAGGCTGATAGGCTGTGTATAAAAGAATGTGATTTCAGCCCTGTGTATTGTGGGGGGGGGGAGGGGGGGCTGTTTACAGTGCTGGAATGGGAAAGAGCTCTGCCAAATGACCTTCCAGGGGTCCCTGTCCTCTGATTCTCCAGGGGTGATCCCTGTCCTCTAATGTAAGGAGGAACTCTGGGAATTATAAACTCTTAAGCCCCTTTGAGTATCTTGGCATGGGATGGATGTATCTGCACACACGGTGGAAGTGGTGGATGGTAGTGGGGGGCCCAGGTCAACTTTTGCATCGGGGCCCACAAGCTTCAAGCTACGCCTCTGCTGCAAAGTATAGCACCCACCATCAGTGGATCACAATGTCAGGCTTCTCCCACCAGCTTTCTGCCTCTGTATAGGGCTTTCAATTAGAGATCTGAAGGATGATTCAATGGACTGAGAGGGCACTGATCAGTACACTTGTAATTCATTAAAAACTACAAGGCGTCTGCCGCAGTGGCGGATGGGACCTGTAGTTTATTCATTCCTAGATCTCTATGAGAGAATGGTGTGGCTGTGTGGGGTGAGTGTGTTTGATCCTTAGCAACATGTTACATTCTAAATACAAGTGTAATATGTAACATGTTGCTAAAGGTGAACCTATCCTTTGAGTGCAAACAGCACAAGGGGGTCTTTTTAAAACAAAAGTTACAAAACTTTTACCCAGGTTTCACACATTTTTCCAATTGGATTAAATCGGAAAAATGTGTGAACCTTGGTTGAACATTGTATGAAAACATTTTGTGACAGTACTCTGCCTTCTCTTTGTTTTAGGTGAATTTGGTGTCACCCAGGGTTTTCACCCATGCAGGTTAAGGGGCTCTGGGATGTGTGTCTCATTAGGAGAAAATTGGCCTTTCAGTTTTCTCCAGGATTGGTGAATCCTGGTATAGGTTCTGGAGCCTGGAAGCTTTGCAGAATGGTTGGTATGAAGCTTCCAACCCTAGGTCCATATTTTACTGGCAACCAAATTGAGCAAGAGTGCTTATATCCTATTTTGTATGGGGGTTGATTATGATTCAGGGCTCCACACTCCCAAGGAGTCTGTGCGGCTGCAAATGAGCCACCAGAGGTGTGCACATGATGATTTTTGTGGATAAAACAGACAGAGACCCTAATGCTCAACACCAGAGGAGTGGCACTGCCAGAGTATGCCAGAAAACTTAATGAAGCACTTTCAGTGTTTTTTCGTAGCATTTGAAGGAGAATGCTGAAAACCCCTGCATTGGTGACCTGTTCTGAAGATTAAAGTGGGCAAGGACGTCCTGAAAATGATGGTTTGGCAAGTAGCTGTACCCCAATGCTTTACTATTTGAAGCTGGTTCCCACAATAAATAGACCCCCAAAGCATTTGCTATTATCTTTATTAGCCAGAAGCTTTACTAGTCAGAAGCAGAGTATGCCAGGAAACTGAATGAAGCATTTTGAGTGTTTTTTGTAGCATTGGTAGGAGATTGCTGAAAACCCCTGCATCGGTGACCTGTTCTGAAGAGAAAAGTGGGCAAGGACGCCCTAAAAAAGGATGGTTTGGCAAGTGCCTGTACCCTAATACTTTACTAGTTGAAGCTGGTTCCCACAATAAATAGACCCCCACAGCGTTGGCTATTATCTTTACTAGCCCTATTTCTGTGTGCCCCACTGATCCTTGATGGATGAATCTCCCTTACCAGCTATTGTATTCTGACAGCCAGTAGCCGTGGCTGTCAGAAAATCCTAACAGTAACTGCATCTGACTGAATGCAGCCGCTGTTTGGCCACCAAATTTCCACCTGGTTCCTTTGATCCGAAAATTAAGCAATGTTCAGCAGAAGGGTGCTGAGAGGGGCCCCCATAGGTTCAAGTTTCTGTTCGTTCTTCAGGAACTAGACCAAATTTGCTCCATGTTTGGCCAGCTTAACAGTGCCCTTAATGAATAGGAAAGATGCGGGTGACCAGGGCTTAACCCCACACCCAGAGTTTAGTCCAGAAGTCAAGGAAATATAGGCTCCTATTCCCCTGATCACACTTTTTGATGGCGAAATATGTTGGGCAGGGCTTAACTTGTGACTTCAGTGTGCTCACCTTGTGGCCAGTGCTGAGGCATTAGTACATGCTGTGACATGCTGTATTTTCTTTCACCTTAGTAAGTACCCGTCTATTGTTTTAAATAAATTGTTTGGCAGTTTCACACTATTGCCGCGTACACATGGTCGGAATTTCCGACAACAAATGTTCGATGTGAGCTTGTTTTCGGAAATTCCGACCGTGTGCAGGCTCCATCGGACATTTGTTGTCGGAATTTCTGACAACAAAAATTTGAGAGCTGGATCTCAAATTTTCCAACAACAAAATCCGTTGTCGTAAATTCCGATTGTGTGTACGCAATTCCGACGCACAAAATTCCACGCATGTTCGGAATCAAGCAGAAGAGCCACACTGGCTATTGAACTTCATTTTTCTCGGCTCGTCGTATGTGTTGTACGTCACCGCGTTCTTGGCAATCGGAAATTTCCGACAACATTTGTGCGACCATGTATATGCAAGACAAGTTTGAGACAACATCCGTTGGAAATAAATCCAGGATTTTGTTGTCAGAATGTCCAATCCTGTGTACGCGGCATATGTGTGGCCTCTGTTCTCCTCCATGAGTGCGGATGCAGCCTGATCTGACATGCTGATCCTTGGAATCACTGGAACCGTAAGTTGATGTCCAGCTATTGCCATTGATGAATGTCTGAAGGTCTGTTAATTACATGCCTGGCTGATCCCTGTGGTGGGGATCTTTCATATTTAGTAGGAGGCCAACCTTATTTGTGGTGAAGGGCACTAGTGTCTTGGTCATCTCTTCAAGATACATGAAACTTTTTTGTTTTGGCTTCTTTGTATGTATGGATAGCATGGGTTGTTACCAACATGTGGTGAAACTTTCATTTCAGTAGCACCTTTAGAAATATATTTGCCTCGAAAAATGGTGACATGTTCAATACTTACATTGCCCTGAAAAAGTATTCATACCCCTTGAAAGTTTCCACATTTTGTCCTGTTACATCCAAAAACTTAAATGTATTTTATGGGGATTTTATGTGATAGACCAACACAAAGTGGCACATAATTGTGAAGTGGAAAGTGATAAATGGTTTTCAACATTTTTTACAAATAAATATCTAAAAAGTGAGTTAATACTTTGTAGAACCATCTTTCGCTGCAGTTACAGCTACAAGATTTTTTTGGGGTATGTCTCTACCAGCTTTGCACATCTAGAGAGTAAAATTTTTGCCCATTCTTTGCAAAATATCTCAAGCTCTGTCAGATTATAAGGAGAGCATCTGTGAACAGCAATTTTCAAGTATTGACACAGATTCTCAATTGGATTTAGATCTAGACTTTGACCGGGCAATTCTAAAACATGAATATGGTTTGATCTAAACCATTCCATTGTAGCTCTGGCTGTATGTTTAGGGTCGTTGTCCTTCTGGGAGGTGAACCTCCGCCCCAGTCACAAGTATTTTGCAGACTCTTCTAAGATTGCCCTCTATTTGGCTCCTTCCATCTTCCCATCAACTCTGACCAGCCTCCCTGTCTCTGCTGAAGAAAAGCATCCCCACAACATGATACTGTCCCCACCATGTTTCACGGTGGGCATGGTGTGTTCAGGGTGATGTGCAGTGTTAGTTTTCCACCACATATAGCGTTTTGCTTTTAAGCCAAAAAGTTTGATTTTGGTCTCATCTCACTCAATGACTTTCTTCTTGCCACTCTTCCATAAAGGCCATATTTGTGGAGTGCACGACTAATAATTATCCTGTGGACAGATTCTCCCACCTGAGCTGTGGATCTCTGCAGCTCCTCCAGAGTTACCATGGGTCTCTTGGCTGCTTCTCTGATTAATGCTCTCCGTGCCCGGCCTGTCAGTTTAGGTGGACGGCCATGTCTTGGTAGGTGTGCAGTTATGCCATACTCTTTCCATTTTCGGATGATGGATTGAACAGTGCTCCGTGAGATGTTCAAAGCTTGGGATATTTTTTATAATCTAGCCCTGCGTTAAACTTCTCCACAACTTTATCCCTGACCTGTCTGGTGTGTTCCTTGGCCTTCATGATGCTGTTTGTTCACTACGTTCCTCAAATAAACCTCTAGGGGCATTACAGAACAGCTGTATTTATGCTGAGATTAAATTACACACAGGTGGACTCTATTTACTAATTAGGTGACTTCTGAAGGCAATTGGTTCTTTTAGTTAGGGGTATCAGAGTAAAGGGGACTGAATACAAATGCACGCCACACTTTTCAGATATTTATTTGTAAAAAAAATTGAAAACCATTTATTATTTTCCTTCCATTTCACAATTATGTGCCACTTTGTGTCTATCACATACAATCCCAATAAAATACATTTACGTTTTTGGTTGTAACATGACAAAATGTGGAATATTTCACGGTGTAGGAATACTTTGTCAAGGCACTGGCTTCATTGACAAGCTGAAATAGAGAATAAAGCGGGACACAAAAAAAGCTTTCCTGGCTAACATTAACAGTGGGTATTTTGTTGTGGTCTTTAATAGATGTCACTTATCGCATTATTGTGCACTTAGTTAACCCATTAATTTTAAATTGGTTAGCAGCAGAACTTGATGTATGACAAAAATACAAATTATTTTTTTTAAATGCAGCGCATCACAACGCATGGTATGTGGGTTGTTGTGCAGTGCAGTGCCGGTGCGTTGTTTCCTACTGTAACAGTTCATTGCGGTTCTATTGAGAACTAACGGCACCGCAATACACTGCAGTTCATGGTTACTGTGCTTTGTGTTCTGCGGTTTTTCACCTGCATTGGTGCACTGACTGCCTTAACGCCATGCCACAAGTTGAACTCTTACATTTTAGAATGTCTGACAGGTGTCAGCTTATTTCTGCAGTAACTTTCAACTGTGTTCAGGGTCTGTGACAGTTAAGAAACAAGCCATTCAAACTAGAGAAAAAGATAGAGAGGGGAGGAGAGCATGGTCATGTGGTTTACAGACCGCAAAGTAAAAACGTGGAACGGAAATCTGTTTGTGGTTTATTCAAAAAAAGACATATTCTGAACTCACGAGTGAAACAAAGGAGAAGTAGAATTAAAGAACATCAGAGATGCGACACAATGGATAAGACCGAGGAAAACAAATGTACTGGTACAAACAAATGTTGAATTATTCTACCTATAACCCTGAAAACAAACCCAACTATGGAGATACACTAGACTGGCTTATTAAAGTATAAGAGCACTTTGACATTGTGGATTTGTACTTGTGTCAGCAGTCTATAAAAAAAAAATGCAAATGTAATGGATTACCATTACTGAAGATCAGCCATGTTTCCAGCAGCATGGCCTACAGTTTCTCTTTACTGTGTTTACATGTTGTTCTGCTCCCAGGAGAGCGGCGGAGACGCTCAGCCCAGTGCAGAGGAAGCCTGTCTCCAGACAGTGGTTGTGGGTGGTGGTGGCTGGGAGCAGCTTGTTCTCAACACAGTACACTGTAAACACAACTTTAGAGACTGCAGGCCTTGCTGCTGGAAATATAGAAAATAATAGAATTGCGCTAAAGCATTAACTTAATAATGTATAATCGATCAATATTACTGCCCATGAAACATAAGCATATGTATCATGAACAGATTAACACAAAATAATATAATGCCAAAATTAAAAGCCAAAAGTGAAGACAAAGAATATTAGTGAAATCAAAATGTATATGGCATATAGTGTAATATCCAAACACTAAAATGACCAAACACCCGTGAACAGATGAATAAAATACAAAAGTGTTGGAAAAAGTCCATCAAATTATAAATTGTATGTAGTCTTCCATGGCGTGAGAAATCTTGTATTCAATCCACCACCAATGATAAAGATTTGCCGCTTACCAGAACCCCATGATCCCCCACTACGGGAAGCCTGTACAGAGATAACCCTCCGGAGCTTAACAAATGGACTCAGATTCAAGATTCATGGGTGGTAATTAAACATCCAAAGATACCAAATGGAGCTATTGGAACTCAGATCTCATCGTATCTCCCCAGCTCATAGATGATAACTTTTGTTATTCTGAAGAAATCCACGTGTGTTTGTCTCTGCCTCTGGGAAACCAGACTTATCTTCATTCATGGTAACCATAGCTCCCAATTGTCCCTGATTTCGAGGGACTGTACCTGATTTGCAGCAATGTTCCTCTGTCCCTCTTTCCTCCTCGTTTGTCCTTCATTTTGGTCTGATCTATATAGATGTATATAAAATGCACTTTTTATCTTTCAAAAAGTGTTTCCCAGTGCTAAACCTTTCATCCAGTTTCTAAATTGCTGCATTTGTAAATTTTAAAAGCCAATATAAAGTAATAGTAGTGAAAAAAAAGTCCTTGTGGATTTAATTAAGCTTTTTTTTTGAGTTAATTCTCCTTTAAGGGGGCATGACTGGGGCGTGGCCTATGCCTACCTACATACATTTGCTGGTAGGTGTCCCTCATTCCCATCTCAAAATGTTGGGTGGTATGGGTAACATATCATATTGCCCTTTTTTCAAAGGCTGCAGGAACAAGAAGAACTTCATAAGTTATAGTGAAAAATGGCAATAGGTTCATGAAAGAGCTCTTCATTGCAACATTGTGGTGGCCATATAAATAAAGATAAGATGGTTGAATATAGTAATTATATTGATGAAAATGTAAGATCTTTGCAGTTTGAGCAATTAATACTTTTTGTTCAAATTGAATGATGGAAAGTTTAAAGTGTTTGTAAACCTTAGAATTTTTTTTTTTTTAATAAAAATAACAAACGTGCCTATACTAACCTAACAATCATTTTGCACAGAGCAGCCCCAATCCTCTTCTTCTGGGGTCCCCCGCCAGCACTCCAGCCCCCTCCTCTTCATCGGGTGCCCCTAGGGAAAGCCGCTTCTCCTGGGGGCACCCATGCGGACTCGCTTCCATTGACTGCCCCGCCCCCCGTTCATGTCTCACAGGATATGATTGACAGCAGCGAGAGCCAATGGCTCCTGCTGCTATCAATCTGTCCAATAAGAAGAGAGACAGCAGCTAGAGCCGCTGCGCTCATGCACATCACTGGATCGGATGGGGCTCAGGTAAGAAAAAGGGGGGGAAGTCTGCGGGGGTGCTGTAGCACAAAAGGTTTTTCACCTTAATGCATAGAATGCATTAAGGTGAAAAACCTTGAGGGTTTACAGCCACTTTAATGAAATAGCCTGTGGCTCCAGCTGCTATCAATCTGTCCAATGAAGATAGAGGCAGCAGCCGGAGCCGTTGAAAAGGGGGGGGCTGGGGGGAGCTGCAGCACAAAAGGTTTTTCACCTTAACCACTTGACGACCGCCTCACGCCGATGTACGTCGGCAAAGTGGCACGGACAGGCAAAATCACGTACAGTGTACGTGATTTGCCTTCCGCGGGTGGGGGGTCCGATCGGACCCCCCCCCGGTGCCCGAGGCGGTCGTCTTTTGTCCAGCGGCGATCGGTGATGAGGGGGAGACCATCCGTTCGTGGCCCCCCCCTCGCGATCGCCGCCGGCCAATGAGAATCTTCCTTTGCTGCTGTATGCTAAACAGCAGCAAAGGAAATGATGTCATCTCCCCTCGGGTCGGTATTTTCCGTTCCGGCCCGAGGAGAGAAGACATCAATGTGAGTGCACCAACACACACACACACAGTAGAACATGCCAGGCACACAAAACACCCCGATCCCCCCCCCGATCGCCCCCCGATCCCCCCCCAATCACCCCCCCCCCCCCCTGTCACAAACTGACACCAGCAGTTTTTTTTTTTTTTTTTTTTTTTTTTTTTCTGATTACTGCATGGTGTCAGTTTGTGACAGTTACAGTGTTGGGACAGATACTGTTACCCCCCTGTAGGTCTAGGGTACCCCCCTAACCCCCCCTAATAAAGTTTTAACCCCTTGATCACCCCCCCTCACCAGTGTCACTAAGCGATCATTTTTCTGATCGCTGTATTAGTGTCGCTGGTGACGCTAGTTAGTGAGGTAAATATTTAGGTTCGCCGTCAGCGTTTTATAGCGTCAGGGACCCCCCTATACTATCTGATAAATGTTTTAACCCCTTGATTGCCCCCTAGTTAACCCTTTCACCACTGATCACCGTATAACCGTTACGGTTAACGCTGGTTAGTTTGTTTATTTTTTATAGTGTCAGGGCACCCGCCGTTTATTACCGAATAAAGGTTTAGCCCCCCGATCGCCCGGCGGTGATATGCGTCGCCCCAGGCAGCGTCAGATTAGCGCCAGTACCGCTAACACTGACGCACGCAGCATGCGCCTCCCTTAGTGGTATAGTATCTGATCGGATCAATATCTGATCCGATCAGATACTATACTAGCGTCCCCAGCAGTTTAGGGTTCCCAAAAACGCAGTGTTAGCGGGATCAGCCCAGATACCTGCTAGCACCTGCGTTTTGCGCCTCCGCCCAGCCCACCCAAGTGCAGTATCGATCGATCACTGTCACTTACAAAACACTAAACGCATAACTGCAGCGTTCGCAGAGTCAGGCCTGATCCCTGCGATCGCTAACAGTTTTTTTGGTAGCATTTTGGTGAACTGGCAAGCACCAGCCCCAGGCGTCAGGTTAGCGCCAGTACCGCTAACACCCACGCACGCAGCATACGCCTCCCTTAGTGGTATAGTATCTGAACGGATCAATATCTGATCCGATCAGATCTATACTAGCGTCCCCAGCAGTTTAGGGTTCCCAAAAACGCAGTGTTAGCGGGATCAGTCCAGATACCTGCTAGCACCTGCGTTTTGCGCCTCCGCCCGGCCCAGCCCACCCAAGTGCAGTATCGATCGATCACTGACACTTACAAAACACTAAACGCATAACTGCAGCGTTCGCAGAGTCATGCCTGATCCCTGCGATCGCTAACAGTTTTTTTGGTAGTATTTTGGTGAACTGGCAAGCACCAGCCCCAGGCAGCGTCAGATTAGCGCCAGTACCGCTAACACCCACGCACGCACCGTACACCACCCTTAGTGGTATAGTATCTGATCGCATCAATATCTGATCCGATCAGATCTATACTAGCGTCACCAGCAGTTTAGGGTTCCCAAAAACGCAGTGTTAGCGGGATCAGCCCAGATACCTGCTAGCACCTGCGTTTTGCCCCTCCGCCCGGCCCAGCCCACCCAAGTGCAGTATCGATCGATCACTGTCACTTACAAAACACTAAAAGCATAACTGCAGCGTTCGCAGAGTCAGGCCTGATCCCTGCGATCGCTAACAGTTTTTTGGTAGCGTTTTGGTGAACTGGCAAGCGCCAGCGGCCTAGTACACCCCGGTCGTAGTCAAACCAGCACTGCAGTAACACGTGGTGACGTGGCGAGTCCCATAAGTGCAGTTCAAGCTGGCGAGATGGCAAGCACAAGTAGTGTCCCGCTGCCACCAGAAAGACAAACACAGGCCCGTCGTGCCCATAATGCCCTTCCTGCTGCATTCGCCAATCCTAATTGGGAACCCACCGCTTCTGCAGCGCCCGTACTTCCCCCATTCACATCCCCAACCAAATGCAGTCGGCTGCATGAGAGGCATTTTTATGTCCTCCCGAGTACCCCTACCCAGCGAACGCCCCCAAAAAGATGTTGTGTCTGCAGCTAGCGCGGATATAGGCGTGACACCCGCTATTATTGTCCCTCCTGTCCTGACAATCCTGGTCTTTGCATTGGTGAATGTTTTGAACGCTACCATTCACTAGTTGAGTATTAGCGTAGGGTACAGCATTGCACAGACTAGGCGCACTTTCACAGGGTCTCCCAAGATGCCATCGCATTTTGAGAGACCCGAACCTGGAACCGGGTACCGTTATAAAAGTTAGTTACAAAAAAAGTGTAAAAAAAAAAAAAATATGAAATAAAAAAAAATAGTTGTTTTATTGTTCTCTCTCTCTCTATTCTCTCTCTCTATTGTTCTGCTCTTTTTTACTGTATTCTATTCTGCAATGTTTTATTGTTATTGTTATTATGTTTTATCATGTTTGTTTTTCAGGTGTGTAATTATTTACACTTTACTGTGCTTTATTGTTAACCATTGTTAACCATTTTTTTGTCTTCAGGTACGCCATTCACGACTTTGAGTGGTTATACCAGAATGATGCCTGCAGGTTTAGGTATCATCTTGGTATCATTCTTTTCAGCCAGCGGTCGGCTTTCATGTAAAAGCAATCCTAGCGGCTAATTAGCCTCTAGACTGCTTTTACAAGCCGTGGGAGGGAATGCCCCCCCCCCCCACCGTCTTCCGTGTTTTTCTCTGGCTCTCCTGTCTCAACAGGGAACCTGAGAATGCAGCCGGTGATTCAGCCAGCTGACCATAGAGCTGATCAGAGACCAGAGTGGCTCCAAACATCTCTATGGCCTAAGAAACCGGAAGCTACGAGTATTTCATGACTTAGATTTCGCCGGATGTAAATAGCGCCATTGGGAAATTGGGGAAGCATTTTATCACACCGATCTTGGTGTGGTCAGATGCTTTGAGGGCAGAGGAGAGATCTAGGGTCTAATAGACCACAATTTTTTCAAAAAAGAGTACCTGTCACTACCTATTGCTATCATAGGGGATATTTACATTCCCCGAGATAACAATAAAAATGATTAAAAAAAAAAATATGAAAGGAACAGTTTAAAAGTAAGATTAAAAAAGCAAAAAAATAATAAAGAAAAAAAAAACAAAAAAAAAAACACCCCTGTCGCCCCCTGCTCTCGCGCTAAGGCGAACGCAAGCGGCGGTCTGTCGTCAAACGTAAACAGCAATTGCACCATGCATGTGAGGTATCACCGCGAAGGCCAGATCGAGTGCAGTAATTTTTCCAGTAGACCTCCTCTGTAAATCTAAAGTGGTAACCTGTAAAGGCTTTTGAAGGCTTTTAAACATGTATTTATTTTGTTGCCACTGCACGTTTGTGCGCAATTTTAAAGCATGTCATGTTTGGTATCCATGTACTCGGCCTAAGATCATCTTTTTTATTTCATCAAACATTTGGGCAATATAGCGTGTTTTAGTGCATTAAAATTAAAAAAAGTGTGTTTTTTCCCCAAAAAATGCGTTTGAAAAATCGCTGCGCAATTACTGTGTGAAAAAAAAAAATGAAACACCCACCATTTTAATCTGTAGGGCATTTGCTTTAAAAAAATATATAATGTTTGGGGGTTCAAAGTAATTTTTTTGCAAAAAAAAAAAACTTTTTCATGTAAACAATAAGTGTCAGAAAGGGCTTTGTCTTCAGGTGGTTAGAAGAGTGGGTGATGTGTGACATAAGCTTCTAAATGTTGTGCATAAAATGCCAGGACAGTTCAAAACCCCCCCAAATGACCCCATTTTGGAAAGTAGACACCCCAAGCTATTTGCTGAGAGGCATGTCGAGTCCATGGAATATTTTATATTGCGACACAAGTTGCGGGAAAGAGACAAATTTTTTTTTTTTTTTTTTTTTTTTGCACAAAGTTGTCACTAAATGATATATTGCTCAAACATGCCATGGAAATATGTGAAATTACACCCCAAAATACATTCTGCTGCTTCTCCTGAGTACGGGGATACCACATGCGTGAGACTTTTTGGGAGCCTAGCCGCGTACGGGACCCCGAAAACCAAGCACCGCCTTCAGGCTTTCTAAGGGCGTGAATTTTTGATTTCACTCTTCACTGCCTATCACAGTTTCGGAGGCCATGGAATGCCCAGGTGGCACAAAACCCCCCCAAATGACCCCATTTTGGAAAGTAGACACCCCAAGCTATTTGCTGAGAGGTATAGTGAGTATTTTGCAGACCTCACTTTTTGTCACAAAGTTTTGAAAATTGAAAAAAGAAAAAAAAAAATGTTTTTTCTTGTCTTTCTTCATTTTCAAAAACAAATGAGAGCTGCAAAATACTCACCATGCCTTTCAGCAAATAGCTTGGGGTGTCTACTTTCCAAAATGGGGTCATTTGGGGGGGTTTTGTGCCACCTGGGCATTCCATGGCCTCCGAAACTGTGATAGGCAGTAAAGAGTGAAATCAAAAATTTTCACCCTTAGAAATCCTGAAGGCAGTGATTGGTTTTCGGGGTCCAGTACGCGGCTAGGCTCCCAAAAAGTCCCACACATGTGGTATCCCCATACTCAGGAGAAGCAGCTAAATGTATTTTGGGGTGCAATTCCACATATGCCCATGGCCTGTGTGAGCAATATATCATTTAGTGACAACTTTATGAAAAAAAAAAAAAAATAAAAATAAAAGTGTCACTTTCCCGCAACTTGTGTCAAAATATAAAATATTCCATGGACTCAATATGCCTCTCAGCAAATAGCTTGGGGTGTCTACTTTCCAAAATGGGGTCATTTTGGGGGGTTTTGTGCCATCTTGGCATTCCATGGCCTCCGAAACTGTGATAGGCAGTGAAGAGTGAAAGCAAAAATTTACACCCTTAGAAATCCTGAAGGCGGTGATTGGTTTTCGGGGCCCCGTACGCGGCTAGGCTCCCAAAAAGTCCCACACATGTGGTATCCCCATACTCAGGAGAAGCAGCTAAATGTATTTTGGGGTGCAATTCCACATAGGCCCATGGCCTGTGTGAGCAATATATCATTTAGTGACCACTTTTTGTAAATATTTTTTTTTTTTTTTTTTTTTGTCATTTTTCAATCACTTGGGACAAAAAAAATAAATATTCAATGGGTTCAACATGCCTCTCAGCAATTTCCTTGGGGTGTCTACTTTCCAAAATGGGGTCATTTGGGGGGCTTTTGTACTGCCCTGCCATTTTAGCACCTCAAGAAATGACATAGGCAGTCATAAACTAAAAGCTGTGTAAATTCCAGAAAATGTACCCTAGTTTGTAGACGCTATAACTTTTGCGCAAACCAATAAATATACGCTTATTGACATTTTTTTTACCAAAGACATGTGGCCGAATACATTTTGGCCTAAATGTATGACTAAAATTTAGTTTATTGGATTTTTTTTAGAACAAAAAGTAGAAAATATCATTTTTTTTCAAAATTTTCGGTCTTTTTCCGTTTATAGCGCAAAAAATAAAAACCGCAGAGGTGATCAAATACCATCAAAAGAAAGCTCTATTTGTGGGAAGAAAAGGACGCAAATTTCGTTTGGGTACAGCATTGCATGACCGCGCAATTAGCAGTTAAAGCGACGCAGTGCCAAATTGGAAAAAGACCTCTGGTCCTTAGGCAGCATAAAGGTCCGGGGCTCAAGTGGTTAATGCACAATGCATTGAGACTTTACAACCACTTTAATAAAGTACAGCCAAATTGTTCATTTTGCAAGTTGTATGTATCGAATGATCATTTTCTAGTGAAAAATCATTTGAATTGAATTAATTTGGAATGGGTGTTACATGTATGGCAGGCATTGTTTTCTAACTAAACCCCACAGTAATTAAATCTGGTCTGTTTGGTTGCTATAGACAGCAATTATGTTTCTCTTTGCTGTTTTCATAGAGCACAAACAGTTGCTTGAATAAAGTTCACCTTTAGTAACATGTTACATGTTACACCTGTATTTAGGGTGTAACATGTAACTAGGGACACAGACACTGGCCAGGGCACAGAACAGGCAAATATAATATATTTGTTAAAAAAAAAAAAGGTATGGTTTAAAATCGCTTTAAATAAGCCCGGGTGTTTGACCAAAGGTCCTACTTCACAATTCCATCTAGAATTGACTTCTCTTTACTTGCCTTAAAATACAATACAACAATACTACCTGTTATTTTACAGTCTATGATATACTTTTAACTCTCTGCAGTTTAAGACCATCTCACTACTTTCTGTTTCCATATCTACATAATCATGAACAAATTGCACTATTAACATATAAGCAAAAAGGAGTTCCTAGATCACCAGAAGAAAGTGAGGTGGCCTGGTGTGCTACAGCAATTCCTAGATAAAAAGCTGTCAGGTTTAGGGCAGCTATTGGTTCCCAGTAATCATTTCAATGCTTATCTTTTTAGTTATGGAATGCAGCTTTACTCTCTAAAGTTTTCATTAAGAGCCGGTTTACACTGAGGCAGCAGGACTTGCAGCACGACTGCCTCAGGCGACCTGCACACGACAGCAGCGGTGACTTGCAAAACGACTTCTATATAGAAGTCAATGCAAGTCGCCTCAAGTCGCCCCCAAAGTAGTACAGGAACCTTTTTCTAAGTCGGAGCGACTTGAGTCGCTCCTATTAGAACGGTTCCATTGTACAGAACGGAACGCGACTTGTCAGGTGGCTAAGTCGCCTGACAAGTCGTCCCTGTGTGAACCGGCTCTTAAAGAATACGTATGGACAGTTTTACAACTCTGGTGTACAAGATCTCCCAATACCTATCTCTGCTAGCTATCTCCTGCTCCTCATTCTAGCATCCTGGTTTTGCCTATGGCATTCTCCTTGTCTGTCTGTCCACCTGCAAGGTGATTGATGTGGGCAGACTCAGGGTGGAGACCAAACTTGATATAAGCCAGCCAAGCTTGCAGTCTCATGCTTGTGATAGAGTGTGTAATACCTGATCAAGCTACCTGTTTGTCTACCCCACTCTGCTAGGTTGGATTTCCTCGTTGACGACCTTGGATTGGATATCGACTATTCTCTGAATGCTACCTGCCTTTTGACTTCCGACATTGACATTGACTATTCTGAACCTTGCCTGTTTTCCAACCCCAAGTACCTTTGCTCAGTTTGCGCATGTCCTGGCGTGGTAGCCAGGCACTACAGCATTGTGTATAAGTCCTGGGGGCAATCGAGTAACGGTAGGCTTGCTTGCCTTATGGGAAAGGGGCAGTGGCGTATTTAGGTTTTGTGCTGCCCTAGGCCTGACTAAACTCATGCACACCCTAATTTAGGGGTGCATGAGTTTAGTCAGGCCTAAAGCAGCACCCCTTTCTGTCAAGGCCACACCCCTTACTGTTTAAGACGTGCCCAATCCTCTGTAAACCACACCCCTTCCTCTACCCTGCCCCGCCCCTAAACACGCCCTTGTAAATTATCTCATGAAACGACACTGTTAAATGTTTTATGCAGAATTAAGTTCCAAAAATAAATATTGACAACAACATTAACAATATCAATATCAATCCCATCAGTACAGTCCCATCAGTGCAGCCTAGTAGTGCCCATCAGTACAATACAATTAGTGCAGCCTCATCAATGCTGCCTTTATCAGTGCCCTTGCGGATCGCCTATCAGTGCAGCCTACAAGTGCTCATCAGTGCAGACTATTGCCCCGTACACACGGTTGGATTTTCCGATGGAAAATGTCCGATCGGAGCGTGTTGTTGGAAATTCCGACCGCGTGTGGTCTCCATTGGACATTTTCCATCAGATTTTCCGACACACAAAGTTTGAGGATATAAAATTTTCTGACAACAAAATCCGTTGTCAGAAATTCCGATCGTGTGTACACAAATCCGACGGACAAAGTGCCACGCATGCTCAGAATAAATAAAGAGATGAAAGCTATTGGCCACTGCCCCGTTTATAGTCCCGACGTACGTGTTTTACGTCACCGCGTTCAGAATGATCGGATTTTCCGACAACTTTGTGTGACCGTGTGTATGCAAGACAAGTTTGAGCCAACATCCGTCGGAAAAAATCCATGGATTTTGTTGTCAGAATGTCCGAACAAAGTCCGACCATGTGTACGGGGCATATCAGTGCCGCCTTGTCGGCAGCTTAAGACCCCTTTCACACTGAGGCAGTTTTCAGGTGTATTAGCGCTAGAAATAGCGCCTGTAAAGTGCCTGAAAACTACCTCCCATCCCATGATGCCCGAATGTGAAAGCTGGGCTGGTGCACTTGGGGGACGGTAAAAAAAGTCCTGCATCTTTGGGGGCGGTTTGGGAGCGGTGTATTTAGTGCTCCCAAAACGCCCTGCCCATTGAAAAGAACAGGCAGTGCTTCGGAAGCACTCCAACACAGGCGCATTTAACTCCTTCTTTGGGGTTAAAAGCGCCCCCCAGTGGCCAAAAAGCGATGCTTAAACAGCAGTAAAGCGCCGCTAAAACGAGCGGCCCCAGTGTAAAAGGGGTCTAAGAGTGCCACCCCATCAGTGTAGCCTCATCAGTTTCAAAATATAACAGCTTACTAGTGTATATTAATTATGTTTTGATTATAGCATGGAGCACTTTGCACATCCTGGAATCAATGCAAACTTATTAAACAGTCCACATTCAGTGAAAGTTCATGTACTGCAAAGTTTGCCTTACATGAACTTTCGCTGAATGTGGACTGTTTAATGAGTTTGTAGCACGCATGGAGCACTGTACTGCAATATGATCTGAAAATATGCATTCAATCCATGTTGAGCACTTTATATGGACATGACTATAGGCAAATAATTGTAATTAGCTGTACCTGCTTCCCTGGCCACCACCTGACTGTCATCCTCCTCTCTCTCCTATAGACACAGAGAGACTCTGCCCCGGGCTGGGGAGAAGATGCATTGTAAGGATGTCGCGTACAGGAGGGTAGGTGGAGCATTAGGCTCTGCCCGCCACTGAAATGACATGCACCCGGTCTGGCCAGTCAGTAGCTGTTTTATAGAGGCGTCAGTCGCTCCCTCCCCCTAGCCAAGTACGCCCCATATACTGCTAGTAATATTAGCAACAGTGCCGCGGCCCGTGCTACAGCAAGCAGGCCGCCACGCCGGGGGCTGTATTTGTGTGGGAGGCAGCCGCGGGATACAGGACTTAAAAGGACAGGTCGGGGGGGTTTGTGCGGGGGGGGGATCTTTTGCCACCCCTTCCGCAAAGTGCCGCCCTAGGCCTATGCCTTGTCAAGACAAAGCACTGGAAAGAGGGCTACTAAAAGTGAAGGACACGGAAGCTGGCTATAGTGTCTGACCACCTGCGTTAGGGGTAAGCGTGAAATTAGAATTCTTTCTTTTAGTTGATATCTATTTTATTTCCACCTGTCTCTGTATATAAGTACACAGAGTGAAAGCGCACTTCACTTGTAATTCTTGGCTGGTGCGCACAAAACAAATGGGCTTCAGTGCTGAACTATGTGCAGCTATCTTGTAGATAATTGAATCAATTTACATGTCAACACAGAGTTTGTATGGATAATACAATTTTTAAATTTTAAGTTCTGAGTTTTCTGGTGCCACTAAAGTCCATTTTCTCTTTGTCAATCAACATCTTGTAGAAGATAATGCTTTAAATGTTTATATATATCCATTATTACTCTTGTTGCAAATCCACATCTTCTGAAGATGAGAGATATCAGAGCTCCTCAACCACTTCCTTTCAGTTATCAGTTGGACACACTTGGTCAATAGTTGTGACAATGCTCACACTGTTAATTAATCGTCTTACATTTTTCATGCACACTTAAGTTTGGAAAGCGAAGAAAGTAAAAAAAAAAACCATGCTATTGGAATCTCCAGAATTTCTGCTTGAACACATAGGGGTTGATTTACTAAAGGCAAATAGACTATGAACTTTGCAAAGTGCAGTTACACTCTGCAAGAGCAGTTGCTAGAGAGCTTAGTAAATGAGTAGAAGCTCTGCTGACTTCCATTATCCAATCATGTGCAAGTAAAATGTTGTTTCTTTTATTTTCCTTGCATGTGATTGGTTATCCTTTGCAAATGAAGCTTTACCTCATTTAGGCTACTTTCACACTGGGGCGTTGGGGGCGTCGGCGGTAAAGCGCTGCTATTTTGAGCGGCACTTTACTGTCGTTTTTGCGGGCCTTTTCTGCTGCTGGCGGGGCGCTTCTAGCCCCCGCTAACAGACGAAAAAGGGTTAAATGCGCACTTTGGCGGCACTGCCCATTGATTTCAATTGGCAGGGGAGCTTTAGGAGCGCATTTAACCCTTTTTCAGGGCTCAAAGATGCGGCTTGCAGGACTTTTTTTTGGTGTCCTGCCAGCGCACCGCTCCAGTGTGAAAACACTGGAGTGAGAGGAGAGGCTCTTTACAGGCGCTATTTTTATTTAATTTATTTATTTATTTTTTATAGCACCTGCAAAGCGAGGAGCAGCTGCACTTTGGAAAGTGCACAGTCTATTTGTCTTTAGTAAATCAACCCCACAGTCTGCTGCAGCATTCTACTATTCACCTCTATGTGAATAAACCAGAAGTAAGTGAAAAAGAAAAAAGTTTTTTTGGTTGCTCTTTATTCTTCACGGTTATCTTGCAAGGTTAAATTTATGGACAATAATCTTCCTGTACTCTTATAAAAAAAAAATGTATTGCACATGTAGTTATGTTTAATGCTGGTTTATATTCACTCTCTGGTGAGTGTTCTGGCACACCACACTGTCACGGTTAATCTTTGGAACCTATTTTCAGGACTTTCTGCCTAATAGGATTGATTACACGTGGGACTATATCTATTTATTCAATACATGGACATTAACTAAATATGGTGTAGCGCTGCACCTCTTTTGCTATTTTAATGCAGTGGAAGCTTCTGACCTACAGGGTCTCTTCTTCCAAGGAAGTTTTCCTGATTGCAGGCTTCCACTTCACCATAGGGCACTTTATATACAGCCTACTCTGCACCCTTAACAGAGCTCTTTGATTTAGGCGGGGATGGGCAACCAAAATTTTGCTATGGGCCCCATAAATTGTGGTTATATTCCTGATGGGAGAGCTTTTAGAATAAAGTGGAATGCCCCGTACACACGGTCGGATTTTCCGATGGACAATGTCCGATCGGAGCGTGTTGTCGGAAATTCCGACCGTGTGTGGGCGCCATCGGACATTTTCCATCGGATTTTCCGACACACAAAGTTGGACAGCAGGAGATAAAATTTTCCGTCAACAAAATCCGTTGTCGGAAATTCCGATCGTGTGTACACAAATCCGATGGACAAAGTGCCACGCATGCTCAGAATAAATAAAGAGATGAAAGCTATTGGCCACTGCCCCGTTTATAGTCCCGACGTACGTGTTTTACGTCACCGCGTTTAGAACGATCGGATTTTCCGACAACTTTGTGTGACCGTGTGTATGCAAGACAAGTTTGAGCCAACATCCGTCGGAAAAAATCCTAGGATTTTGTTGTCGGAATGTCCGAACAAAGTCCGACCGTGTGTACGGGGCAGAAATCCTATTTAGTAGAGGCTGTACATTCAGTGAATCAGTTTTGACATGCAGGGAAGGTTTCGTAGGTTCATCCTAATGATATATTCAGCCATCAAAGTAGCAGTTCCGCTCCCAATCTAGGAATGAATCTGTGTGTTTCTTATATAGCGCATGGGCGTTGAGAATTCATTCTATATACGCATACAGCATAATTCTTCAAAATACCATAAAAACCCTAATTGAAACACAGCAAAAGTCCATCAAATGTTTTCAAACAGAATTAAATGTTCCCAGCTCTTTCCACACCCATTATCCCAGTTTGGCTCCTTGGCTCTCTGCAGGCTGCCCTCTGCCCCAAGGCTGTTCATCTGCAGTGCTTTTGAAGCAAGATTTGTCTTGTTGCTTTTGTCAATAGAGGCATTGTTTAAACACTATCTACTGTCATCTTCTGGAGAGCATCCCCCGAAATTCTAGCTAGAGACTCAGCAGGATCCTGTCATACTTTCTACCAAAAAATTAAGCTGGGCCCTCAGCTTCTTTCTCCCACCTACCACAAAAGCTGTTTCCAGTTTTACACATCTGAGCAGTAGAAAAGCTTCTAAAAGTCACAGAGCCACTTAAGAAAGCAAACGTAATTGCAATTAGTTAAGAGGACACTGGTCAGACCATTGCTAGTGCAATGTAATCAGCCAGGAGGTGACAGTGTTGCCCCGTCACTGTATCTACCCATCACTACTTTGTTCACATATCAATATACCATGACACTAGTCACTATGATATATATATCATAGGTCTTAATATATTTATTATACATACAATTCAAATTTATTTTATAGATGGGCTTACACTACCCTACACTATCCATGGGGGACTGTTTTCTTTGTTGGCCATTCCATCAGTGTCCTGGGGATTACCACCTCAGCTCTCGGGGGTGAAGATCTGCCCAGCTGGCCCTTGCCCTCCAATGCCTGTGCCCAGACTCATGGTTGGTCTGTAAGTAATAGTGGGAGACTTACTCTTGTACAATTCCTTCTATACATTACCCAATTTAATAATTACCTTTAATAACCTTAAAGACATCTACACCGCATCTGCTCCTGAAGAGTTTTTTTTTTTATCCAAAAACAAGTTTTTATTGAGAAAAAACATATAGAAAAACATACCGACATTATATTTGTATTCAATATAACAATTTACCTTGAGTGACATCATAATTGCCTGCACCGCAGTTTGTATAAATAATCTAGCATTTCCTGAGACATTGAACAATCTATCTACTTGGCTTGTAAACACCTTAATACCCCCTTTTATTATTCATTTTTTTTTTTTTTTTTTTTTAAATTGTTTATTATTACTTTTATTAAATAATTAGTTAACATCCCCCAGTGTCTCACATTGGATATGATAAGAAGGCAAATTATACACTGGTATATACATCTGGAAAAAATGGTTTCGACAGTATGACATATGATATCTCACATACCCATACCCAACAATCTGCCCACAACCAAATCCACCGGGGCAAGCCCAGGGACATTTAGCCAGGATCCCCAAATTTTCTCAAATTTCTGTGGGCAACCTCTGTGTTGGTAAATTATTTTTTCCTTCCGCAACAGTTCCCCTATAGCATTAATCCACTCTTTATGAGCAGGAGGCTCTTCTGATATCCAATGTGTCATTATTAGTTTCCGTGCCATAAACATAACTCTAGTAATTGCCACTCTAGTACTTTCCTCCCATCCCAGCTCATCTATTACATTAAGCAAGCAGTGTTTTGGATCAGTGGGCATCGTAACCTGAAATACCCTGTTAACGGTGTCCACCACCCCCCTCCAATAGAGATGGAGCTTTGGGCACCTCCACAGTAGGTGGATCAGGTCCCCATGTTCCCTTTTACATCTGGTACAGAGTGGAGTGGGCCGAAGGCCCATAACATGCAATCTATGGGGGGTATAGTATACTCTAAGAATGATATATAGTTGTGTTAATCTCTGCGTGACGTTTAGAGAGCAAATAGGTACCGCCTGCAACACCTCCTCCCATTGATCTCCATCAAGAGGACCAACATCTTTCTCCCATTTTGTCCGCATACCTAAAGGATGTTTACTTAGAAAGCTCTGTAGTAGCATACTGTAACATTGAGAAATAAATCCCTTAGTGTTGGTAACCCCTGCAATCAAATTAAACAAAGGTGTGGGTGAGGTGATCCAGTCTGAGGATTTACTCTGAGCCACCACAGCATGTTTCAATTGCATGTAGTAAAACTGCATAGACTGTGGTAACCCAAAGATCCCCTGTAGAGCCTCAAATCTGTGCATTTTCCCATTTTGAAAGATCTGTCTGATATATAGCACTCCATATTTCCTCCACTGCGCCCCATGTTGTATCTTGGCTATTTCTGGGTACGTAGCATTAAACCATATTGGGCTGTAATCTGTATACCCTGTCACTCCCTGTACATATTTGGTCTTGGACCAGATTTTATGAATTAGATCATAGGTCGGGTATTGCTTATTTGACTTAGCAAAATCCAACGCCTCCAAAGCCATCGGGACAGAGTCTCTTTTTACTGTGTGCAGCAATCACCATTTCAGAGGAACTACACGTAATTCTCTCTTTCTCTGTGTTTGTGTGCATTAAACCTATTAATTGCTGCAGCTGCGCAGCTACATAGTAGAGCCAGGGATTGGGAAGGGCAAGCCCACCCTCATCTTTAGGACGCTGGAGATGTTCAAGTTTAATCCTGGGTGCACGGCCTTTCCATATAAGTAATCTATAGAGGGAATTTATAATTCTGAACGTCTTTAAGGTCACTACCATGGGTGCGTTATGAAGTACGTATAAAAGTTGGGGCATTAAAATCAATTTTATCAGATTCACCCTGCCTGCAACCGACAGACAGAGCGAATTCCATGTTTTAATCCGTTCTCTAAATTTTTGTAGCAGTGGGGAAATATTTAATCTAGCGTAATCTCTGATCCTAGGTGTCACCTGGATCCCCAGGTATCTGAACGAAGTAGTCAGGGGTACCATGTTATTGTCAGGTGGGACCCCCCCTTCATCAATAAGCATTAGAGAGGATTTGGTCCAGTTAATCTGGAGTCCCGAGTACCTGCCAAACTCCACTATGGTGGTCATGGCTTCTGTGAGAGATTTGTCTACGTCTCCAAGCAGGATCATGGTATCGTCCGCATATAGCATAAATTTTTCCTGCTTGTCTCCGTATCGAAATCCGACAATGTCAGGGTTAGCCCTTACTTTAATCGCGAGGGGTTCTATGGCTAATGCAAAAAGCAGGGGTGACAAAGGACACGTGCCTCTCCCTAAATTAAAGGTGTATGACATAGCTCCCGACGCCCGAATAGCCGCTTGCGGGTTGTGGTACAACAAGCGCACCCATGATATAAATACTTCTCCGAACCCGAAACGCTCAAGGACTCCCCACAAGTACTCCCACTCAACGCTATCAAAGGCCTTCATAGCGTCCAGTGATAGCAAAGCCCTTTGCCCCACATTGTCGGCCGCAGATTGCATATTAAGATAGAGCCTTCTCAGGTTAACCGCCGTAGACTTATTGGGCATGAACCCTGCCTGATCCGGGTGAATAATACTTGTGATGGCGCCGTTTAATCTCAGCGCGAGGACCTTGGCTAGAAGTTTAATATCACTCTGTAGTAAGGATATGGGCCTATATGAGCCAGGGTCTGTCGGGTCCTTTCCCGGTTTCAGTATGAGTACTATATTCGCCGTGGTCATAGAGGGGGGCAGCCTCCGTTTCTCCCGAGCCGCATTGAAAACCATTAGCAATTTAGGCAAAAGTATTTCCGCGTATTGTTTATAGATCTCTATAGGTATCCCGTCCGCCCCGGGGGCCTTACAATTAGGGAATGCCGCCAAAGCCGTCTGTAGTTCTTCTACAGTGAGGGGGGCATCCAGAGCCTCCCTTTGGCTACTGGTGAGGTGTGGGAAGTCAATGTCCTGTAGATAGTCCACTAGTTCCTCCGGGGTATATTGCCCCGTTGGAAGGTATAGACCCTCATAGAATTTAGCCAATTCTACCAATATAAGGTCAGGGGAGCTCACTAATCTACCCTCAGATGTTTTAATGGCTCCTATTGTCGGTGAGCGCTGTTGGGAGTTGGCTATCCTCGCCAGGAGACGTCCAGTACTTTCACCCTCCTCATAGAACGCCAACCTGGAGAAGAATAGCTTTTTCTCCGCCGTTGAGGACAGCAGCCGCTCATAAGCAGATTGAGCTGACTGCCATGCCTCTCTGGCGGAGTCAGTCGGGGTACGCACATTGGACTCCTCCAGGGCCCCTACCTGTCTTTCAAGTTCCTCCTTATGCTCTGATGAGTTCTTCTTTACCTTGCCTATTTCTGAAATGAGCAACCCTCTCATATAGGCCTTAAAAGCGTCCCACTGTTCCATCGGGGACTGTAAAAATTCCCGGGCGTTCAAAAATTCCCCCATGCTCCGCTCCATCTCTCCGTGAGTTAGAAATAGTTTCAGCCAGAAGGCGTTGAATTTCCATGGGACTCTAGGGAGCCCAGATTTCGGGGATATAATCAGGCTAATCATTAAATGTGAGTGGTCTGAGACACTACGGGGCTTATACAGCACTTCTGAGACGGATGGGAGCATGGCGAGGTTACCCACAGCCAAATCAATTCTAGACAACGTCCCGTGGGTCTTGGAGAAACAGGAGAACTGCCTTTCATTCGGATTCCTTAGTCTCCATATATCTACCCACCCAACCTCATTAAGCAATCTAAGCAATGGAGAGTCTCTCCGTGTCACAGGGGCCCCCAAACAGGGGTGCCTGTCCACAGAGGGACTCAACCAGCAATTGAAGTCCCCCACTATCAGCAACGGCAAATCCGGTCGGTCCTCTAAATAAGTGAGCAATAGCCGGTGAACAGCCGCCGTGAACGGCGGGGGCACGTACACACAAGCCAATATACAGTTCAGCTTTCCAATTCTGCAATGTAAAAATACATATCGTCCCTCATCATCTATGCATACATCAAATTCCTGAAAATCTACAGAGTTATGGATCACTACACTCACCCCCCTTGAGTACGAGGTGTGAGTGGAGTGATATGCTTTCCCCATCCATGCATACTTGAGACAGCACCTGGTTTCGGCCGTTAAATGGGTCTCCTGCATGCATAAAATCATAGGGTGGTATTTTTTCAAACATGTGGAAATCATCATACGTTTAAGGGGGGAGCTCAAACCTCTTACATTCCAGGAAATTATTGGCAGTACAACCATTGGGCAAAACTAAGCGTGACTTCAGGGGTTGGGACCGCTTAAGAGTCTCGTTCAAATTTCCCCCCGATATACCTGAATCAACAGGGGCAAAAGTGGTTGGGGGAGCTTCCCCGAAAGAAAATGCTGGGGTCTTTGTCTTCTCCCGTTGTGTCCAGCCAGGAAATTCAAGCTTGATTGTAACTTCAATGACCACGGTGATGAAAGTTAGTAAGGTGCGGTACTTCCAGTAAAGATCTCCTCGGTGGCAAATATCTCTGTATGAGTAAAAAAACTGTGGTAAAAAAAAAACAACCAAAACCAAGAGCCAGGCTGTCAACCGGACAAGCCCATGTAAATGGTAATGAAACCAAAGCCAACATGGCCTTCTCGATTCATCTCTCACTTGGAAAGAACGCATTTTCTCTTGCCTACTTCACAAGATAGCTCACTGATCGCGTAGCAATATCAAGGCTCCCAGCAGCATAAGGCAAAAACATTCCCCCAGGCAAAGGAATATGGGTAGTAAACACTGCAGGATCGAGAGGGGAATGTCCACAGTATTCAAAGGACAATAAGTGAGCTGCAAACAATCTTATTGTGATTCAGCAGTATAGTTCTCCAGAAGTCGTCTTCCTCGGTATATCTCAGGCGGGATCGTCTCCTTCTTCTCTGGCTCGGCGTCTTAAGGCCTGTTCGTTGCGGTCCAACCACATGGCTGCATCTTGTGCTGATTCAAAGAAATGGGCCTGTCTGTCGGCGGTCACTCTAAGCTTGGCCGGGTACAGCATAGCATAGGGAAGCTGCAGAGCTCTTAGGCGCCTTTTCACATCTGAGAATTTAGCTCTGCGTTTTTGGACCTCAGCTGAGAAGTCGGGGTAAAACGACACTCTGACCCCATTCACCTGGACATTAGCTTTCTCCCGTGCATGCCTTAGAACTGCTTCTCTGTCCCGGTGATGCATAAGCCGGGCAAGGATGGGTCTGGGGGGGGCTCCCGGTTGTAGTGGGCGGCCTGGTGTGCGATGCGCCCTTTCCACCGTAAAGAATGGGGAAAAGATTTCTCTTCCAAATATTTAGACTAGCCAGTTTTCTACAAATGTTGTAACATCTCTTCCTTCCGTTTTCTCTGGCAGACCTATAATGCGTATGTTATTGCGTCTCAAGCGATTTTCCATATCATCTGCTCTATTATTAGTGTCTTTAGCAAGTTGATAGGCCGCATGTGCCTCCCGAGCAACTGGCGGGAGTTGGTCTTCAATGTCACTCACTCTGCTTTCCACTGCAGTTGTATGTTCTCTGATCTTTTGCAGATCCTGTCTCAACAGGGATACATCCTCTCTCAGCCCACCAAATTGCTCTTTAAGAGTGTTCACAGACGCTGTGCAGACATGCACAGCCCGGAGTATATCAGCTAAAGTTGGTTGTTCAGACTCTTCTGTATCAGTGTCTATGTGGAGTGAGGAGGGCCGCTCAGCAGCAGCGTCTGTTTCTCCCTGCGTGTCAGTGTGCAGTGAACTCAGCTCTCCTGGCCTGCGATCCTCAGCATGAGGCAGTTCAGCAGAACCCCCTGTGCTTTAATCCTGGGCCCCCCCCCCAGCTTTTGGGCATAGTATAACATGTCCCTTGAGTACTCCTTACCCTGTAGCTTCTGGGTCTTCTTATTAGCTGCCTCTCTGGACTTCTCAGTACCTCGCGGTGTGCGCTGTGCCAGGGCCGCGGTGGCGCCATCTTGGATTTCGGAGATCATTTCTTCCTCCTTTTTTTTGCTTCTTTTTTGCTTTACACAAAGCCGGTGGTTGATCCAGGAGGGTAAGTGGGTCGGTAGCCAGCTGGATAGCCGTTTTTTAGCTCTGGATCTCTGCTGGGAGAGGATCGGTGAGCTGTGCTGGAGAGGAGCTGTGAGACACACTTCTTCTCACATGCCGGTCTTGGCCACGCCCCCTCCTGAAGAGTTTAGACACGAAACGCGTCAAGCTATTAGATGCCGCCCATATTACTTTTATATACTATCAACATAATGTTCCAGTGGATTTTACCAATTTCAATGTTGTTTTATACTGTGGAGGCAAGCACAATGAGTCTGGCGTTTTTACGATGTTACCATTGTTATACCAATATGTTGCTATGCCAATATGTGCCTATATTACTATGTTACTATGATATGGAATAAAATGTTTCTGTATTTTATTATATTGGATGTTTTTTTTATTATGCAAGATATATGGTGGCTATTATTATGGTTTACCTACCAGACATTAGTATGTTATGTTGCCTCCCTGGCTGCATAATTCATAGAAAGTCCCAAACCTTGCTCCTTTAAATCTCAATTATCAGGGATGGGGGTACAGTCTAATGCCCTCATATAAAGTCCCAAACCCTCCTTCCTTTTTCTTCAATGTTGCTATTAGGCCTCATGCACACAGGGCGTTTTGCTAACTCTCCTAGACCCTTTTCCTCCTGGCAGCAGCTTTTTGCCAGAAAAAAACGCTTGGCGCTTGTAAACTTGTGTAATGCGTTTAGGTTTCTCAAGCACCTGGGTGTTAATTCATTTCATTGGCCAGAATTATAATTTAATCTGGCCATTGAAAACAATTAACACTCAAGTGCTAAGCACTACTAGATCTTAGGTGTGCCTAGAAGCGTTTACACGCGTTTAGGCACATCAAGCGTTTTTTCTGCTAAAACTCTGCTGCTCCTGGACGCACTGGCTATGTTTTTTTTTCCTGTCTCTAAACTTCTCTAAATGCCTATATGTGTATGGACAGATAGGCTAACATGCAGGGGTGTTTAGAGGCAGAAGAAAAAAACAAAGCAGCAGAGAAAAGGTCCAGTGTGTTTTAAGATTAAGTTCCATAGTAAACCTTCATAAACCTGAGTTATTCACCCTAAAGCTAGCCATACACAGATCAAATTGTGTCTGATTCCTGCTAAATTGGCCAAAATTTGTCCCATGGGTGGCCCTGTCAGCACCACTTGGCTGAAGCTAGTCAGTGAATACTCAGCGAAACAGCACATACAACCAATCAGATGCTGGTAATGTTCAGATATTTTGACAGCCATAAGTGCCAGCAATCAGAATACAATAGCCGGGACTGCAGATTCGTCCATCACTGCTGTTTAACATAGATCGAGGGATTAAGAGACTTCTTTAGTTCAGCCTATGTGTATGGCCAACTTAAAGCAGTAGTAAACCGCTGAAAAAAAAACAAAAAAAATGCTTATGAAATACTTGCCTTAAAACTAAGCTTCCGCGGCACGCCCCGGTCACCGTTTCTTCTGGGTTTGCAGGCTCCGGCGCTGTGAGTGGCCGGAGCCGCGATGTCGTCACTCCTGCACATGCACGCGGGAGTCCTCCATTCCAGTAAGTTCTGGCACGATCCACCGGACCTCAGTGCGCATTCACCGCTAATACCAGTGACTGCATGCAGAGTGAATATCGACCTAAACCATGCAGGTTTAGGAGATATTCATTTTTCCTACAGGTAAGCCTTATTAGAGGCTTACCTGTAGGTAAAAATGACCAAGTGAGGTATACAACTGCTTTAAGCACTGATAAAGGATTAAATAAAAGGTCACCCTTTATATAAAAAGGAATGGTATAATACCATACAACAACAGTTTGATGCACTAGATTATTGTGCTTCGCCCCAGCAGCACATACTATCTGCTATCCCACACAGTCCTGATGAAGGGGAATTTTGTGACCTCTGAACGTGTTTGCTGGTTTTATTGCTATTACTAGGATATTAAATAAAGATTTTGGCTCTTAAGATTTTGGGTTGGTACTCTCATTGACCTATGGTATTTGGATTTGTCCTTTTGGTTGAACTCTTTATTTCATGGTGTCCCGTGTTATGGAGAGCTGCCAAACCCAAGCCATCAAGATTAATGAATGAGCTTGTCCACCTTTTAAAAATTTGTAACTATTAGAAACCAGCCCCCCACCATCACCACCACTACCTCAAGTCATAGATTACAAAGGGCTTATTGTCTCCCCATCCCTATGAGATAGCACTGGGCTCAAATCACCAAGGACCAGCACTGCCACATGAAATGTCATATGCTCCTCCATACTTGTAAGTCACATATATTTTCTTCACTCCAAGTGTCTGACAGAGCATCAGAGGCGTGAAGGAAAAGTGAGCAAGTGCTTATTGGGTTTGTTAGTAGGGGGTTAAAGTAAGCCTGCTGCTTTGCCCTGCAAGGGCAATGCAAGGGCAATGCAAGGGTGTGCTTTAAAGCATTATTGTGTTTGTATATACTGTATGTTTTCTGTTGACCCTTCCTTTTTGGGTGAAGGGCTTTTTTCTTGGTATATTATAGCCGGTGAAAATGGCTTTTTTTGTAATATGTTCTCATGTGTTAAGACCCATACACATGATCAGAAAATCGCATGACAAATACCGCTTTCAAAGCGATCGTACAATAATCTGATCGTTAGTACACATCTTTTGAGAACAGATCATGACAGTTCATCCAATATTATCCGAAGGGACAAACACAAAAAATGTTCTCGCACGATACCAGATCAGTACAGTTTTTATCTGAAAATACAATACAAATACAATACAATACATTACATCACTTCTGGATTTTTATTCTGTCGTACAAGAATTTTTGTAACTTTAGTAGCCTCTTCATTTTCGATTTGAGATTAGCATGCTAGAAAAAAAACGGACAATTATTCGTCCGATAATCTCATTGTGTGTACCAGGCTTTATAGGTCATCTCTTAAAGTGACTGTAAAGGTAAAAATGTTTTAAAAAAAAATAGCAAACATTTCTATACTTACCTGCTCTGTGCAATGGAATTGCACAGAGCGGCTGCAACCCTCCTCTATTTGGGTCCCCCTCCGGCGCTCCTGGACCCTCCTCTTTGTCCAGTGCCCCAATGGGAAGAGGCATCCCATGGGGGCACTCTTTGGTGCTCGCTCCTGAGCCCCGCTGCTAGGTCTTTTGACACAGATAGCGTGATTCAGCCCCATCCCCCTACTCCTGCGTCACTGCCAAAGGCTCCCGGTGCCCCAGCTAAGCCAGCGAAACCCGAAAGTGAGTGAAGAGAAGAGCTGCAGACGTGCACAGCGCTGGATCGCATAAGGGCTCAGGTAAGTATAATGAGGGGGTAAGGGGGGATGCTGATGCCTGAACATTTTTTACCTTAATGCTAGGAATGCATTAAAATAGGCTTTAGAACCACTTTAAGGGGTTGATTTACTAAAGGCAAATAGACTGTGCACTTTGTAAAATGCAGTTGCCCTCTCCATGTGCAGTTGCTACAGAGCTTACTAAATGAGGTAAAGCTTCACTTTGCAAAAAGTACCCAATCATGTGCAAGGAAAATTTAGAAAACAGCATTTTTGTTTGCATATGATTGGATAATGGAAGTCAGCAGAGTTTCTGATCATTTACTAAGCTCTAGAGCAACTGCACTTGCAGAGTGCACAGCCTTTTTCCCTTTAGTAAATCAATCCCTAAGTGTTGTGTGACTTCATTATTGCCCTTTTATGCTTTGTACAGAGTGATTTAACTTCTTTCTGGCAATACCTTTTAATTTATGAATTGGCATTTATAAAATATTGACAGCAAAGCACTACAAATGAGATGATTGACAACAATTGATGACAACCCTCTGCAGCATGACACAACAATTGCCTTTAGCGTTTATAAACATTATAGTTATTTAGAAGCTGCATACAAAACACAAAATGGGGTTGATTTACTAAAACTGGAGAGTGCAAAATCTAGTGCTCTGCATAGAAACCATCGGCTTTCAGATTTTTTGTCAAAGCCTAAAGGGGTTGTAAACCCTCATGTTTTTTCACCTTTCACCCAATCTTTCTCCGGCCGGGAACGAGCACACCAGCTCTAGCTGGTGTCTCGTGTCCTGATTGGATAGATTGACAGCAGCGCAGCCATTGGCTTCCGCTGCTGTCAATCAAATCCAATGACGCGGGCACCAGGTGGGGGGGTGGGGCTGAGTCCTGCATTTTGTATGATTGGACACAGAAGCAGGACTCGGGAGCGCACCCCACATGGGTGTCCACCTTAGGAGAGCCTTCTGGGAGCCTTCTTGATGCTTGGAGGAGCCACCAGCACTGCGGGGGGACCTCAGAAGAGGAGGATCGGGGCCACTCTGTACAAAACGAACTGCACAGTGGAGGTAAGTAGGACATGTTTGTTGTTTAAAAAAAAAACTTTAATTGAACAAGCTGAAGTTAGACGCTGATTGGTACCATGCACAGAGGCACCAGATTTTGCACTCTCCAGTTTTAGTAAATCAACCCAGTGTCTGTTTTTGATTTCAATAAATATGCCATAATTGGGTATAGTGTTTATGACTCATGGAGTGTCCTTTACAATTTCACCTTTGTGCTTTCCTATGATATATTTTTAAATAAATGTTACTTATGGCAGTTTCCCAGAAGTACACCTATTATAGGAATGAAGGACACTACATGCAAGATGCATTATACACAGGTAGTTCAAGTAAATAAAGCTGCCCATGAATCTTCTCACTGAAAAAATACAATTAAAATGGTTGCAAAATGCACAAAAAAAGGATCGAAAACACACGGCGTTATCTAATAAAGTGCACTTAAAAAGGCATGTATTCTATTTGTTTTTATGTCATTAACATGATAAAAAAAATTTCACAGTTTTGTTTTGCTTCTCCAAACCACTTAGGACTTGTGTACAAGAGTGGTTACAGAGCACTCAAGTCCCATTGGGATTCCCCTGAGTTCAGCACAGTTTAAGTTAAGCTAGCACTTGTCCTAAACACTTGTGTCACCTTGCTTTTGGCAGCATCCCTGTACAATGCAGGCATGCTGCTGGCAGCCGGTAATGAAATCTATTCAGAGCAACAGTTCTGCCTACTGCATTGTACATAGGGGAATCCCTGGGGTCTGAGCACTCAGTGGACACTACTCTATAAGTCCTTGATATAAAGTATCGTTGAGAAAAAAAATTTTTATCTTTGTTCAGTAAACGCTATATATTTCTGGATGTTAATTCTTCATTTATGTAGCAGCTTACACAGTTTTTTATCTGAAGACTTTTTTGTATCTTTCCAAAAAATTGGAAAAATTGAAAAAAGAAAAAAAAATTGTGGAATATTTTATTTTAACATGATGAATAAAATATTTTAAGACAGGGTGTTCACCTTAAGTTTTTAGAAGTTCCTAATTGTGATGACGGACAAAAAAGAGTAGCTGTAGAAGCAGACGGATGCTGACAATTTCAGCTCAGAAAATGATTCTGATTAAATGTCCATTGAAACTTAGTCCCACTCTCTTCTTAACACTTCCCCCCATCTTCAATTCTTTTTATGAGAATGAGGTTTTTATTTGTATTTAATACTGTGGAGAGGAAATATGAAAAATTGTTACTTTTGGTTTTGAAAATTGTTTTGTGGAGGCTTTTTGGCTGTTCCACATAAACTAGTAAGCAGTTCAGGAGATTGTTGCTCACTTTGTTACAAATAAATATTATAAAAAAGTAAATTCTGTTTGTAATAATTGTTTGGCTACACTATATTTTTAATATGCTAGTTGTGATAATTTTATGCCAAGTCAAATTGTCCATAGTCATATTTTATGTTCCTATAGTAACAGAATGACTTTCAATCTTAAAAAAGACAAAAAAGTGCTAATGTAGCATTTGTTTCAATTTTTCAGAAAATTTCAGTTTTTTCCCCCAAAAAATGGAAAAAAAAGGGTTTTTTTCCAAGCTTTAACATTCCTGGAAATTTTACATCTCTATGGTAGATAAGAGGTTTCAAAAATAAGGCATGTGTCAACAGACTTTGGGCTTCTGTCGATGGCATCCAAATGACATCAGTTCTGAGCTCATTTTGAATTCATTGACAGATGGATTTGACCTGCAGTTAATCTCAATGTGACCTGCTTCAAGTGGCTTTGGCATTCCAGCTAACTTGCATGGGAATACAAACTCCATGTAAAGTGAACAAAGTCTATTGACTTTATTTATTATAGGTATTTATATAGCGCTGACAATTTACACAGTGCTTTACATATATATTGTACATTCACATAAGTCCCTGTCCTCAATGAGCTTACAATCTAAATTCACACATAAACATATTAGGGCTAATGTAGATAGGAGCCAATTAACCTACTAGCATGTCTTTGTGGTGTTGGAGGAAACCCATCCAAGCACAAGGAGAATGTGCAAACTTCACGTAGGTAGCATTGCGGTTGGGCATAGGCCCTAGTAGGGTTCACTAGGGACCAGACAAATTTCAGTCTGTGTGTGACCTTCCCCCTTTCTGTTCAACAGAAATCAATCAGTAGATCAACTTCTGTCGAACGGCCATGCTAGAAAACTTTCTTTCAGTCAGCAGCCAAAGCAAAATGGTTGCAGACTAATCAGTGTATTCTGACATCGGGGGGGAGTCCCACTGTCAGAATACAATGGCACAGAAGGGGAGGATTCCTCCATCTGTCTCATTTGTGTGGTTGGGGTGAATCCGTTCATTTATCTTTTCTTCCACAGCTGCACAAAAAAAAAACTAACCGTGCCTACTTTCTTTAGACTCACACCACGGAAGCAGGGACATCTATTCCTTCTAGTGACACAACACACACAGGCATTTTTCCTTACACTGATAATTTTTTTTCTACATCACTGTTGGCCCAAAGCTTTATTGCAGGATAAAATGCGTACTGCTATTAAACTGTGCATGTCGCTACAAACTGCACCCCAGCCCCTACTCCACCTGGGGAGTGGGGTGCAGGTTAACACCTTTGCCCTGGGCACTGGATGACTTTGCCCGGCACCACATTACATGGCGGGAGTTGTATTTCTCCACACCACACACTAGACTTGGCCCACCAGTGCCTGCACTCTGCAGAGACTACATCTACCAGAATGGTGCTCAAAGCGAACATGTCTGCTTCTCCTGCTTTACTGGAGCATGTCTGCTTCTCCTGTTTGCTGGAGTAGTTTCCTCGTAGTAGGAACCAAGGAGTGTATAGAAGGATCATCTGTCTGCTCTGCACCCTGTCTGTGGCGGTATCATCTGTGGCTATGGCTCTTGTGTTTGGTGCCTGTCTGCACAGTCTAAGACCATCTCCTCTATCATAACCGGATCGTCTCTGACCATCTTCTGCAGCATGTTTGCAGTCTCTGACCATCTTCTGTAGCTGTCTGCACAGTCTCTGACCATCTCCTGTATCATGTCCACACAGTCTCTGACCATCTCCTGTATCATGTCCACACAGTCTCTGACCATCTCCTGTATCATGTCCACACAATCGCTGACCGTCTCTTGTATTATGTCCGCACATTCTCTGACCATCTCCTGTATCATGTCTGCACAGTCTTTGACCATCTCCTGTATCATGTCTGCACAGTCTTTGACCATCTCCTGTATCATGTCTGCACATTCTCTGACCATCTCCTGTATCATGTCTGCACATTCTCTGACCATCCCCTGTATCATGTCTGCACAGTCTTTGACCATCTCCTGTATCATGTCTGTACAGTCTCTGACCATCTCCTGTATCATATCCGCACAGTCTCTGACCATTTCTTGTATCATGTCTGCAGTCTCTGGGGGGGGGTCTAAAGAGGAGTCAAGAGTGGGAGCGCTGCCAGGACAGGGGTCACGTGAGGAGTCACATGTGTGCAGAATGTGGAGAGGATAATATAGGATGAAACCAGAGTCACCAAGCTGGAGCCTAGCCACTTAAAGACCAGCCTCGTTTTGGATTTTAGGTGTTTACAAGTTTAAAACAGGTTTTTTTGCTAGAAAATTACTTAGAACCCCCAAACATTATATATTGTTTTTTTTCTAACATCCTAGAGAATACAATAGCGGTCATTGCAATACTTTTTTTTGCACCGTATTTGCGCAGCGGTCTTCTAAGCACACTTTTTTTGGAAAAAATTCACTTTTTTGAAAAAAAAAATAAGACAACAGTAAAGTTAGCCCAATTTTTTTTTATATTGTGAAATATAATGTTACGCCAAGTAAATTGATACCCAACATGTCACGCTTCAAAATTGCGCCCGCTCGTGGAATAGCGTCAAACTTTTACCCTTAAAAATCTCCATAGGCGACGTTTAAAAAATTCTACAGATTGCATGTTTTGCGTTACAGAGGAGGTCTAGGGCTAGAATTATTGCTCTCACTCTACCGGTCGCGGCGATACCTCACATGTGTGGTTTGACCACCGTTTTCATATGCGGGCGCTACTCACGTATGCGTTCGCTTCTGCGTGCGAGCTTGTCGGGACAGGGCGCTTTAAAAAATTTTTTTTTTTTTTTATTATTTATTTTATTTTATTTTATTTATTTTTTCACTGTTTTTAAAAAAAAAAAAATTTGGATCACTTTTATTCCTATTACAAGGAATGTAAACATCCCTTGTAATAGAAAAAAGCATGACAGGTCCTCTTAAATATGAGATCTGGGGTCAAAACGTCCTCAGATCTCATATTTAGACTAAAATGCAAAAAAAAAAAAAAAAAAAAAAAAAAAGTCGTTTAAAAAAATGACACTAAAAAAATTTGTGCCTTTAAGAGAGTGGGCGGAGCCGTCGAATGACGTCGCTCCGGCCGTCACATGGTATGGAGACGGGTGGGGGCCATCTTGGCCTCACTTGTCTCCATACCTCAGCAGGGAAAGGACCCGATCGCCTCCGCCGTTACCGACGGCTCCGGTAAGCGGCGGAAGGCGCGGGAGAGCGGCGGGAGGGGGGGTGGCACCTCTCCCGCCGCCGATAACGGTGATCTCGCGGCGAACCCGCTGCAGAGACCACCGTTATCGTGTACAGAATCGCTCACTGTAAAGATGGATATCTCGGTTGTGGCAGCAGCTGCTGCCGTTACCGAGATATCCATCTTCAAAAAAATGACGTATATATACAGTGAGCGGGGCTTAAGTGGCTAGAGAGTACCATCTGACTGAGTCATGCAAGGTGCACCTGAGAGGAGGTCAGTGACAGTGCTGCAAGGCCAGTCTGAGGGGGATCACTGATGTAAGGGGAAGTGAATACAGTACGGTAAAGGGGCACTGATTTAAAAGTTCCCCCTGATATCAGTAACCCCCCCCTTACCTTAGTGCATTCACTCTGTGGAAGGTGGTCTGTGGTCACAAGAGTCCCCTCCATATCAGAGTTCCTGTTTTAGATGCAAGTTGGAACTCTGCGGACCCTGATGTAAAGGGGAATGCTGTGCACTCTGATATAAGGTGATCTCTGGTCACCAGAGCCCCCTTACATCAGAGTTCCCCTTTACACCAGTCTGCAGCATTCCCTCTTACATCATGATCTGCAGCATTCCCCTTTACATAAAATTTCCCCTTGCACTGTAAGGGGGAATCCTGCAGACTCTGATGTAAGGGGGAACTCTGTGTTGGGTTATATTACCATGATCTTCATGTAAATGGCGAAATATGTTTTTTGACTTGTGTTATAACCTAAACACATTGTTAGTAGCAGCTGCACAAATTGTATCTATATTTGTGTGGGTGTAATAAAAATGTATATATATATATATATATATATATATATATATATATATATATATATATATATATATATATCCTATGTTTAATGATATTTTGATTAACCACTTGCTTACTGGGCACTTAAACCCCCCTCCTATCCAGACCAATTTTCAGTTTTCAGCGCTGACCCACTTTGAGTGACAATTGCGTGGTCATACAACACTGTACCCAAATGAAATTTTTATAATTTTTTCCCCCACAAATAGAGCTTTCTTTTGGTGGTATTTGATCACCTCTGGGATTTTTATTTTTTGTTATAGAAATGTAAAAAGACCGAATTTTATTTTTTATATTTTGTTATAAAAAATTTAAAACCGGTAATTTTTCTCCTTCATTGATGTACGGTGATGAGGCGGCAGTGATGGGCACTGATAGGTGGCAGTGATGGGCACTGAAGGGTGGCAATAATGGGCACTGATCAGTTACACTGATAGGCAGCACTGCTAGGTGGCACTGATTGGCACCACTGGATGGCATTGATAGGTGGCACTTGTGGGCATTGATAGGTGGCACTTGTGGGCATTGACAGGTGGCATTTGTGGGCATTAATAGGTGGCACTGTGGGCACTGTTAGGTGGCAATGGAATGAGGCACAGATGAGGCAGATCGGCCTCTTCCTCTACGGGACCGATGTTCCTTGCAGCTGAGCCAGTGATCGGCTTTTCTTTCTCCTCACGCTGTCAGCGTATGAAGAAAAAAAAACGATTACCGATCTTTTGTTTACATCATGTGATCAGCTGTCATTGGCTGACAGCTGATCACATGCAGGGCCATCTTTAATATTGATTGGACCCTGGGCAAAACTTTTCTTGGGGCCCCCCCATGCAGTTTCGCTCTCCACCTGCTCTGAGACATACAATAAATAGCAGCTAGACTCAAAATCAGTTTACTGAATCAGATCAGGTAGCTATTGCCATTTATTTGCCAGAGGTTACAGTGTATCATTACCGCTCACTGATTAGTTGCTAGAGGTTACAGCACATGATTTCTGCTTGTTGATTGGTTGCTAGAGATTACTATGAATATGACCTCAGGGGGGCATAATATACATATCAATGCCGCTGGCCACCGCTATTTACATATGAATGTCACCGCTATTTACATATGAATGACGATAATTTACATGTAAACACACAGTCTGCAGGTGAGTCCTCTGTACACAACAATAGGGCAGAGCTGGGCAGCATTAGTAGCAGCACTTCACACTGAGATATTGGGATACAGCATGGGGCTAAAACTTCAAGGGACGAGGGAAGTTAAACAAGCATAATTGGCAAGTATGAGGCAGCTGCTTTGGGCCCCACAACAATGACAGGGCCCAGGGCAGCTGCCCCTTTTGCCCTGCCTTAAAAACGGCCCTGATCACATGGTAAGGGGCCAGAACCGGCCCCTTACTCGGATCGGTGATCACCGGAGTCTCAGTGACTCGGTGATCACAGTGCGCTCCGCGCGCACCCTACAGGGTGCGTGCACAGGGGAGGACGTCATATGACGGCCTCCTGGAAATTTAGGTCCGCGCTGTGGCCGTCACTCGGCTATAGCGCGGATGGCTAGAGGTTAAGGAATAATTGGTTAGATAACATTTTAGAAACTGTGAATTCATAGTTCATAGGATTTAAGTCTCTTAATATAGGTGATATATACAGTTATTTTTTTATCGCTTTAATTATCTTTCCCATTATGGGCGTGAATGGGGCCTCATGTCTAAGTTTTGCCTAATCTTACAGATTACAGTACTGTATCAAATAATTACACATCCCCTTTGTCCCTAGTGGTTTGTCCAGTGTCCTGCATGCAGTTTTATATTATAAAAACTGTTCTTTCTGCCTGTAAACTGGAGATTGTCCATAGCAACTAAAACCGTCCCTTTACATCAAAAGTGATTTTAGAGCAGCTAGAAAACAGCGATAATAAATTAGAATCACTTGCAGAATTGAGCGATAGTGATTTGTGGGGAGATCCGTCATCAAACACTGAAAAGTAATGACAGTGGCAATTCTGCAACTGAGCAAATTTCAGTTTTTTTGATTTGATTACATTATTGAATAATTTTTATTATTATTATATTATTATTTGGTATAATTATTTATAGTTATTTATTATATTATAATTTATGATTTCGTTTTTCAAACTTTATCATACCCGGGATGTCTACTAGACTCTGGTTTGGACAGATTTAAGTGAATTATTTCTAAGAATTGCAGGCCTATAATATAAAACGCCAAATTTCCATGCAATAATTGTACCGCTTTCAGCACCTAAAATCTGAAATAATCATACCGCCAGGGAGGTTAATGGACGGGCCGCCCCTGAGTGCATCTCCTTCTAAGGAGTGTAATGCCGCGTACACACGGTCGTACTTTTCGTCTACAAAAGTCGGACAGCCTTTCCGACAGACTTCCGGCAGACTTTCGGTGGACTTGCGGCGGACTTGCGGCCTACTTTCTAACGACCGGACTTGCCTACACACGACCACACAAAAGTCGGTCGGATTCGTACGTGATGACGTACACCGGACTAAAATAAGGAAGTTCATAGCCAGTAGCCAATAGGTGCCCTAGCGTGGCTTTTTGTCCGTCGGACTAGCACACAGACGAGCGGATTTCGGGGTCCGTCGTAGTTACGAAGTAAAGTTTTAAAGCATGTTTCAAATCTAAAGTACGTCGGATTTGAGGCTAAAAAAGTCGGTTGAAAGTCCGGAGAAGCCCACACACGATCGGATTACCAGCCAGCTTTAGTCCATCAGCGTCCGTTGGACTTTTGTAGACGAAAAGTAGGACCGTGTGTACGCGGCATAACAGATAGAAACAGGCTAAGTAACCTAATAGCAACTACTAAACCAATTTTTATTTTGAAGGTAGCAACATGAAGATATTGGTTGCAACAACATTCTGACTAATGCCGGGCCTGCAGCTTTTACCTGGTTTACACTAGGTGCAATGTGACTGCTGTTTTCCTGCACCAGATCAACACTAGGCACCACAAGGGCACACAGAAAATAACTGTTTTCTATGTGTTCGTTCTGTAACGACCGCCATTTTATTCTATCGGGTGTTAGAAAAAAAATGTATCATGTTTGGGGGTTCTAAGTAATTTTCTAGCAAAAAAAACTATTTTTAACTTGTAAACAACAAATCACAGAAAGAGGCTCGCTCCTTAAGTAGTTAATGACCAGGCCATTTTTTGCGATATGGCACTGCGTTACTTTAACTGACAATTGCTGTACCCATATAAAATGTATGTCTTTTTTCCCAAAAATAGAGCTTTTTTTTGGGTGGTATTTAATCACCTCTGCAGTTTTAATTTTTTGCGCTATTAACAAAAAAAGAGAGACAATTTTGAAAAAACAATATTTTTTTACTTTCTGCTATAAAACACATCCAATAAATTAAAAAAAAAAAAAATCTAACTTCTTCATAAATTCAGGCCAATATGTCTTCTGCTACATATTTTTGGTAAAAAAAATCCCAATAAGCATATATTGATTGGTTTCTGCAAAAGTTATCGCGTCTACAACCTATGGGATAATTATGGCATTTTTATTTTACTAGTAATGTCGGGGATCAACGATTTTTTGTGGGACTGCAACTGCGGTAGGCAGTCGATGGTTGGCAAGTGCTTAAATACCATCCAAAGAAAGCTCTACTTCTGTGAAAAAAAAAAAAAACGCTAAAAATGTGATATGGTTAGAGTGTTGCATGACTGCACAATTGTCATTCAAAGGGAGTTATTTACAAAAGGCAAATCCACTTTGAACTGCAAGTGCAGTCGCTCTAAATCTAAGGGGTAGATCTGAAATGAGGGGAAGCTCTGCTGATTTTATCATCCAATCATGTGCAAGCTAAAATGCTGTTTTTTATTTTCCTTGCATGTCCCCCTCAGATCTACAGCGACTGCACTTCCAAGTGCATTTTTAGTGCAAAGTGGATTTTCCTTTAGTAAATAACCCCCAATGTGTGACAGCGCGGAAAGCTGAAAATTGGCCTGGAAAGGAAGGGGGTAAAAGTGTCTGGTATTGAAGTGGTTAAGTACGGTAACTGAAGTGGAATTTACCACTCGCTTTATCGGGAAACTTTCTAGAACAATCACACTGTACTTCTTTGTTTTATAGCAATATAAAATAATCTGCTTCCGTTGTATGGAAGTCCCATGATTCACAGGAAGGACTGCACACCATTTAAAGCTGTGAATGAAAATAGTCTTGGATCACGTGACTGGAGGTTGGCGCAGCCCCTGGCATAATTCAGCGTGGCATAACTGCTTGTGTGGGTTTAATAAAATCCCCAAGTGTATGTGCCCAGACCTTTAGGGATGGATTGTACTTCTATCTAATTTATGTTTATACTAAAAGCTGTCTCCTAAATTAAAATGAATAGTCGGCACTCATTCCGACTTACACACAGCTGCAAGTTGTGACAGGTGCTGCTAAAAACGATTCAGTCATTGGCGGTGTGCAAAAATTGGAAGCACCTACAATGATCTCATGGGGCATTGCACAAAATTTATACTGAGGATAGATACGTATTGCATAGAACAAACACCCACTGCCATTCCCCTGTGCACCCTGGAGGTGATATTTATAAAACTAGAGCTGGGAATAAACAGAGACCCAGACGGTCTGCTAGACTAGTTGTTTTGTGCTCAACAGTCTTTTTGCATAGGAACAGCCGAAGAAGAATGTTTCATATTGATGGTCAACTGAGCTTGTTACTAACAAATTAAAACCTTGATATGATTTTATGCAAATGTTTTGTTTGGTTAAAAAACTGCCCTAGATCAGACTCCTTAACCTAATTTTTATAGTAAGTAGGATTTCTTGAATTTGATTTCGGGGCTCGTTCACACCAGATGCAGTTCAGTGCGTTTTTTTTTTTTGCATCAAAAACGCATGGACAGCAGGTTATATGGGTTCCAATGGCATAGTTCACACCAGTGCAGTGTTCCAGTGCGTTGCACTACAGTCAAAAAAAACCCATAGAACTTATTTTGACTAGTGAGAACCCATCCTGTGGTATCAGAAAGAATATTTCACATCACATACTGATGTAAAGAAGAAGAACTGACAATTCTGTGTATTTCTCTTAGTTCACTATGGGGATTATTTACTAAAGGCAAATCCACTTTGCACTATAAGTGTACTGCAATTGCAGTCGCTGTAGATCTGAAGGGGACATGCAAGAAAAATAAAAAACAGTATTTTTGCTTGCACATGATTGGGTGATAAAATCAGCAGAGCTTCCCCTCATTTCAGATCTTCCCCTCAGATCTACAGCGACTGCACTTCCAAGTGCACTTGTAGTGCAAAGGGGATTTGCCTTTAGTAAATCAACCCCTATAGTTATTATTTTGTTTTATTACTATTACTATTATTTGATATATTACACTACTTACCCCAAGCGACCATAAGAAGGGTTCCTAACCATACCCCTTATTAGCCTGCTTACAGTATGTTCCCAATAGGGGTGACAGGCTTTACCTCATAAAGAGGGCCTCCCAACATATACCCCTAGGAATGCTGGAACGTTGCAAAACGCATAAAAAAAACCCCCGGAACACATCTAAATGCATCAAGACTGCACCAGAACGCATTACAGCAAAAAACCAAACAAACCTGCGTAGCACCCTCAAGTGTGTGCTAGATGCAGTATAGGTTTCTGTTAGTGTAGGTAAATTTATTTAGCTCTGGGCTAAGCCTGAGCTGTGAATCCGGGTCAGGGTTCAGTGACTCAGGGCTGGATGACTTATCCTGACAGCTCTTCTGGTGCCTCCCCCTGTTTCTGTGACATTGGAGAATGTTCTAGCGCTAGTGGGTAGGAGGTGACAAGGAGCTGCCTGGAATATTTATTAGGCCTCAGCCAATCCCCAGGAGTGGGCTGGCAAGGGGGCAGAGCTTACCTTATAAATAGGCATGAGCCATGGCAACAGGGGCAGTTGGGTGGAAGATGGAGATACAGTGCTGAGGAGGCTGTCGGTGGCCCTCAGGGGTACATCCGATGTATATATGAATATATAAATGTGTCACCACAATTTTCAGTACAATAAATCAAAGGTTTCTTTGCATCAAAAACTGTTGATAAGATAACATCTAATTACCACAAAAAAACTATGGATATGAAGTGACAGCAAAACATAAAAAAACTCCTGATTTCAATCCTCAAACAATCAAAAATGCAAAATGTGACCCAATAATTAGTGAATTCAAATATCTGATGTGCTCCTTCATCAATAAAGTCCTAAAGTGACTCACCAGACGCTGTGGCTGGTCAGAATATAAACCAGCAATTGCGCAGTGTTATGTCCTTAGGAAGATCCACTCTCCACTCTGCTGATTCAAACGTGTCCACCCGTCAGTCTCTCTCCCACATAGGAACAACAGATGATTAGGAGGAAGAAAAAAAGGAAATCTCCATAGCGTAATCTTGTTTTAAAAATTGTTTGTTTATTAAAACTTGCTTAACCACTTCCAGACGCCCACCATCGTTATACGTCGATACTTTGAAAGAGGATATCGTTGTTATGGCAGCAGCTAGCTGCCATAACTCCAGTATCCTCTTCTTCAGTGAGCGATCGGGTTTAAGATAAAAGTGGTCTCTGTGGCGGATTCGCCGCGGGATCACTTTTATTGGCGGCGGGAGAGGGCCCCCCCCCCTCACCGCGCTCCGGTCCCGTCCGCCGCTTACCGGAGCCGTCGGCAGCGGCCGAGGCGATCGGGTCCTTCCTGTGGCCTGACATGGAGACGAGGGAGGGGAAGATGGCCCACACCCGTCTCCATATCATTGCAGGGAGGAAGCAATGTCAAAACGTCACTTCCGCCCATAGCTCTTAAAGGGCCTTTTTTTTTCTTCATTTTTTTAAATGCATTTTAGTGTAAATATGAGATCTGAGGTCTTTTTGGCCCCAGATCTCATATTTAAGAGGTCCTTTCATGTTTTTTTTTCTATTACAAGGGATGTTTACATTCCTTGTAATAGGAATAAAGGGACACTTTTTTTTTTAATACAGTGTAAAAATTTTAAAAAAATGGTAAAATAAATGAGAAAAAAAACAATTTTAAATGCGCCTCGTCACGATGAGCTCACGTGCAGAGGCGAATGCATACGTGACTAGCGCCCGCATATGAACATGGTGTTCAAACCACACATGTGAGGTATCGCCGCGATCGGTAGAGCGAGAGAAATAAACGTTGCCTATAGAGATTTTAAAGGGTAAAAGTGTGTGCCATTCCATGATCTGGTGCAATTTTGAAGCGTGACATGTTGGGTATCAATTTACTTGGGGTAACATTATCTTTCACAATATAAAAAAATTAGGCTAACTTTACTGTTGTCTTATTTTTTAATTAAAACAAGTGTATTGTTTCCAAAAAAAAGTGCGCTTGTAAGACCGCTGTGCAAATATGGTGTGACAGAAAGTATTGCAACGGCCGCCATTTTATTCTCTAGGCTGTTAGAAAAAAAATGTATAATGTTTGGGGGTTCTAAATAATTTTTCTAGCAAAAAAACAAACTGTTTTTAACTTGTAAACAACAAATCTCAGAAAGAGGCCCGGTCCTTAAGTGGTTAAAAGTACACTCACTTTTTTTAAGTGTAAATCCGACAGTAGGGAACAATTGCATGTTTTTATAATGAATTTCTCTGCTCCTGGCTGTAATCCAAACCCGCGAGCCTGAACTCTACAAGAGCTCAATGGTGTCAGCGTCCTAGCCCCATTGGATTTGCACTTGCACTTTATTGGATTAAGATTTGCACTTTATCCTTATATGCACATTATAGGTTGTTTTAAACACATGAATTGGTGGTAGAGCATTGACAGGGGGGTGTTTAAAAAAAATGTAAGGAGTCCATCATTTTTATAATTTGAGAAAGGTTTATGTGATTGTGGATTTTCTATAGATTTGCCCTGTATGTTTGTCTATTCTGATTATTTACTAGTGATCCACTAGGATTGAGTGGCTGCACTCTTAGGAATCCACAATTGTCAATTGGTCTCTGGTGCTGATTCCTCTTTTCTTCCTGTGTTCATCCACGTGCCAGCTTTTATACAATTTTTGGGCAATTTTTAGGCATTTTGCCAAGGCACCCCTGAAGAAAGATCAAGGCACCCCAGGCTGGGCACCCTGGTTGAAAAAGGCAGCTTTATATACTGTAAAGCTGTTCCCCTGTTATTTCTTTACATTTTCTACAATGTGTATTGAATTCCCCAACGTTTTTTGTTTTTTTTGCATTTTGAAAAATTCAATAAAAAATGATTAAACATAAAAACAATATCTAACCTTTGCGCTTCATTAACGTGCCTTAAAACACATAGCTGTGAATGGGCCCATAATGTATTTTGATTTGATGTGCTTTAATTGTGTAGCATTTTTTTTTCAAATAACAATTTTTATTAGTCAACTCAGCAGAGAATAGGACAAAAACAGAACAAGGTAAGCTCCAAGTAATACTGAAACATGGGTATAGCAAGTTCAAGCAATATAGTAACAATTGGCGCAATCTCCTTGTTAGCTCATACCATGAACTGTTAGATGACTTATGGAGTTTGCCACAGCTGAAATAAGAACTTATGAGGTAGAGGAGAGAGCATAAGAAAAGAAGAAGAAGAAGAAAGGAAGGGAAAGAGAAAGATTTGGGGAAAAGGGGAGATGAAAGAAGGACGGGGAAATAACACAATAGCTCCTCCACCTGCTCATGAGGGGTCCTCCCGAAGATGCCACAGCTCCCAGACCTTATCATGTAGTTCCAGCCTATCCTGTAGTCTAGCTGACATTTTTTCCATTAGCTCCACGTCTTTTATTCTGGCGTACAGGGCCTCTTAGGAGGACGGGGAGCTCCACTTCCAGTTGGGGGCAACCAGACAGCGTGCAGCATTAAGGATTGTGTTTTTGCATTTTTTAATGACTCTATTTACACTTGAATTGGAAAATGCTGGTCAGTGCATCTCGTAGAACTTTTTTGCAGCGCTCTACAAAGCGACATGTTGGTGTGAAAAGCTCAACTGAGAAAACGTCTGTGCATTTTACCTACAGAGAAAAACATGTCAACACATCTACTGTGAAGGGACCTTTATTACTTGGCTGACTAAACAATGGGCTTTGGTGAATCACCAGGTAAGAGGTAAAATGATCATCAAGACAAGTTAGAGAAAGGTTTGAAGGAAATGATTTATCTGGAGAAGTCCCACTTTCTCATGAACCTGAGTTCCCAGGCACAGCTGTGGAATGTGAAGAAGAATAATTGTCTCCCACGACAGGCAGGAAGTTTCGGGAATGAAGAGCAATGTGTGTAATTCAGTAGAGGAGTCAGCACTGACATAGGGAGGTTGTTTCGGATGTTGTCTGTTCATGACATTAGTATGACCTTGCAGATCTAAGGTCAGCACAACAAGCAGGCTGGTGAACAGGCAACTTCTGCAACACAACATCCTTTACAAAGAACAAGCAGTATAGACCTGTAAAAGACCAGGGAAAACCGTATCATAGCCAACACACAGGTGCATCCTATGACTAAAAGATGAATCTTACCACAATGTGATTGTTCTTCACTATGTGGGATTACAGTTTCACTTTTAAGGAAAAATGCAAGCAAAAGGCATCCAAGAGTGATTAGAAAAGCGCTGCGTAAATTGACAGTGCTATATAAGTACCTTAAATATTAATAATAAATAATATACATTTTTATTTTGGTGAATTATTTGAAAATAAAATCATATAAATTTGGGCCTCTTGTAGGACACGAGTAGACATGTGCACTGCCGTAAAATTAATTTGCTTTAGTTTCATTCATTTTTGGTTTTTTTTTTTTCATTTTTCGGGTCATTCGTTATGATCACAATTCGTAAATTAGAAAATTCGTAAATTAGAAAATGTTAAAATAAGAGAGAAAATCAGGAAATTCAAAAGAACGAAATATGAAAATTCGAAATAATAACTAGCTAACTAGTAATAACTAACTATTAAATTATAGGTATTGGAATTGCCCTTCAAATTTTGCTGTTAGTGAACGTAACGAATACAAATTTATCCGAAGTTACGAATTACCCGAAATAACAAGTGGCGCATCTAAACAAATGGACAGGAACTAATTCATAATAAATAATAATAATATAAAGTTTTTATTGTTATTTATTATTATTAATGCATTATGTTCCATTCGTTTAGATACGGCATTCGTTATTTCGGATCATTCGTAACTTCGGATAAATTCGTATTTGTTACGTTCACTAACAGCCAAATTTGAAAGGAAATTCCAATACCTATAATTTAATAGTTATTATTTCAGATTTTTGGGTTTTCGGATTTTCTAATTTCCTAATATTCAAGTTTGGTAAACATGTTTTCGTTAATTCGGATGTTTCCGACATAACAAATTTGTCGAAGTTCATTAAAAAACTAATTTGGAATGAAACAAATTGCACATGTGGACATGATCAGAAATCCTGTGTGAAAAATACCTTTTTCCCTTCAGTCTATGGGCTGAAAGAAAGAAATCTAGCAGATTCCTCCATCCATTCTATACAGCGAGGATAGATTAATCTCCCATTGTGCCTATTGTATTGGATGCAGATTCATCCATCCACACTATACAGCACCAATGGACAAATCTCCTGCTGGGCCTACCTGATTTATTGCTTTCGTTGTTCAGCTGAAAATTTTTAATCTGGCTTCCTCAGTTGAAAAAAATGCTGGCCAAGAGGAAGGTCACAGGGCCACCCAAGCAAATTTTGGCCGATTCATCAGGTACCTGCCGAAATTTAGCAGTACATGTAATGAACATTGCAATTCATTTAATAGAGAGGCATGAGGCACTGTGTGTAATTGCAAGGTATGATGCACTGTATGCAATACAGAAGTATGAGGCACTGGGTGTACTAGAAAGGTATATGATACACTGGGGTTGACTTACTAAAGGCAAATAGACTGTACACTTTTCAAAGTGCAATTGCCCTCTGCAAGTGCAGTTTCATCAGAGCTTAGTTAATGAGGTAAGGCTTCACTTTGCAAACAATACCCAATCATGTACAAGGGGGGAAAAAAAGCATTTTTGCTTGCACGTGATTGGATGATGGAAGTCGGCAGAGTTTCTATTCATTTACTAAGCTCTGGAGAACTGCACTTGCAGAGTGCACAGTCTATTATCCTTTAGTAAATCAACCCCATTGGGCACTTTGAAAAGCGCAGTTGCACTCTGCAAGAGCAGTTGCTCCAGAGCTTAGTAAATGAGCAAAAGCTCTGCTAATTTCCATCATCCAATAATATACAAGCAAAAATGCATTTTTTCACATTTTCCTTGCATGTGATTGGGTAATGTCAAAATATATCGCTTGTGCCTAGTAAATCTCACAGGTAGAGGTGCCAACCCTTAATAGCAATTTACAAAGAACAACAACATGGAGGGGACTTTTTAGGCAAAAAATAACCTTCAACAATTGTATATTTTATACTATTGTTGATGGTTTTTGGTGCCTAAAAAGTCCCCTCCATGTTGTTGTTCTTTGTGATTGGGTACTTTTTGCAAAGTGAAGTTTTACCTCATTTACCAAGTAATGGAGCAACTACACCAGTGGCGGCACTGGGGGGCACAAGCAAACTGAAAAATACTGAAAAAAACATGAATTGAAGCCTCGCTGTGCCATCAAATGCAGCCACTGTGCCCATCAAATGCAGCCACTGTGCCCATCAAATGCAGCTACTGTGCCATCAATTGCAGCCACTGTGCCCATCAAATTTAGCTGCTGGTTCATAAATTGCAGCCACTATGCCCATCAAATGCAGCTACTGTGCCATCAAATGCAGCCACTGTGCCATCGATTGCAGTCATTGTGCCCATCAAATGCAGCCACTGTGCCCATCAAATGCAGCCACTATGCCATCAAATGCAGCAACTGTGCCATCAATTGCAGCCACTGTGCCCATCAAATGCACCCAATGTGCCATCAATTGCAGCCACTGTGCTCAACAATTTCAGCCACTGTGCCATCAATTGCAGCCACTGTGCCCATCAAATGCAACCACTGTGCCCATCAAATGTAGCCACTGTGCCTATCAAATGTAGCCACTGTACCATCAAATGCAGCCACTGTGCCCATCAAATGCAGCCACTATGCCATCAAATGCAGCAACTGTGCCATCAATTGCAGCCACTGTGCCCATCAAATGCACCCAATGTGCCATCAATTGCAGCCACTGTGCTCAACAATTTCAGCCACTGTGCCATCAATTGCAGCCACTGTGCCCATCAAATGCAACCACTGTGCCCATCAAATGTAGCCACTGTGCCTATCAAATGTAGCCACTGTACCATCAAACGCAGTCACTGTGCCCATCAAATGCAGCCACTGTGACCCCCTGCCCGCCCGTTCGCTGGCTGACCAGCACTTACCCCATTTTGGTGACAGGACAGGCAGTGGGTGACGGCGGCGAGCTGTGGGATGGCAGCATGTCAGGCAGCGGTGAGCTGTGTCCTCCATGCGTCTCTTCTTTCTTCCTGCTAGGCGTCCAATAGGAGCGCCTGTCCTTTCAGCCAATCAGGTGACAAGTATTAGACCTGCACTTCCTGATAGGCGGAGAGGCGGTTCAGTGTTAAACAAACAAGATATTTGGGCGGCACACCCTAAAAGATGCATTAAAGATGGTGCAGCCATAAGACCATACAACAGAACAAAATATTACAGCACACACATGCAAAAAAGACATTTACCTCCAGCAAGGCTTTACAGCACCTAGACATTTTCAAAAAACATTATCAAAAAATATGGGGATTTGGTCACACCATATTGCTATATGGTGCTAAGCCCACTTACTGTGACAAAGTACCCCATTTAGTGGGTCCTAACACTATCCATAGATTGGGAGATCCTGCTTCTCTGAACCATGGGAGCAATACACTCCTCTATTTGGGAGAACTTGAGGTCTCCACCCATGACACAGGTGGACACTAATGGGAGGCACTTGTTGAGGGAGTTGGTCAGAATCCATACAATAGACAAACAAGATATTTGGGGGGAACACCCTAAAAGATGCATTAAAGATGGTGCAGCCATAAGACCATACAACAAAACAAAATATTACAGCGCACACATGCAAAAAAGACAATCCCCATATTTTTTGATAATATTTTTTGAAAATGTCTAGGTGTTTTAAATAAGCCTTGCTGGAGGTAAATGTCTTTTTTGCATGTGTGCACTGTAATATTTTGTTCTGTTGTATGGTCTTATGGCTGCACCATCTTTAATGCATCTTTTAGGGTGTGCCCCCCAAATATCTTGTTTGTCTATTGTATGGATTCTGACCTTTTGGGTGAGGAGCACCCCACTCCCTCATCAAGTGCCTCCTATTAGTGTCCACCTGTGTCATGGATGGAGACCTCAAGTTCTCCCATATAGAGGAGTGTATTGCTCCCATGGTTCAGAGAAGCATGATCTCCCAGTCTATGGATAGTGTATGCATGATCTCCCAGTCATGGGGTACTTTGTCGCAGTAAGTGGTCTTAAGCACCATATAGCAATACGGTGTGACCAAATCCCCATATTTTTTGATAATGTTTTTTGAAAATGTTTAGGTGTTTTAAATAAACCTTGCTGGAGGTAAATGTCTTTTTTGCATGTGTGCGCTGTAATATTTTGTTCGGTTCAGTGTTAGAAACGCGAATATTCATTTGCTTTTCTAACACAACTGGGTGGGCTCCGAGTGCAATGCTCTGCACTCGGAGTCCACCCTATTTTGAAGCCTATAGCTCTAATCAGGTACTTCAAAAAAACAGCCCCGCCGCTGTAAATCAGGCTCCTGATGTCCTAAAAGGGGCCAGACGCCTGAATAGTGGGTGGCCACGGCAGCCATGGATAGATTCATGCTATGCATGAATCTATCCATGATACATATAGGAGGGTGGCGTGATAGAGGGGGCGGTGCGCCATTAATGGATGGGACGCCACTGAACTGCACTTTGCAAAGTGCATAGTCTCTTTGCCTTTAGTAAATCAACCCCTGTGCACTTTGCAAGTGTAGTTCCTTTAGAGCTTAGTAAATGAGGTGAAGCTTCGCTTTGCAAAGAATACCCAATCGCATGCAAGGAAAATTTAAAAAAAAAAAAAATTTTTGCTTGCATGTGATCAGATGAAGGAAGTCAGCAAAGCTTCCCCTCATTCACTAAGCTCTGGGGCAACTGCACTTGCAAAATGTACAGTCTGTTTGCCTTTAGTAAATTTACCTCGCAGTGTACAACGTAGAGGTATGAGGCAGTGAGCGGTATGCATAGTGATTAGGCACGGTGTGTAATAAGCATGTTGCAATGTCCATAAAGGTGGGTAGAGGAATAAGAGAAAAGGGTTTGTACCCCCCCCCCCCCCCCCCCCCAAAGAATTGAGATTTTAAATTGGCAAAGACACTGGTAATTCCGTTAAAAATTGGTTAAATTTATATGATTTTTTTTCTTTTCATCTAGGCAGATTCTTGTTCCATCCCACTCTCTCTTTCTTTATCCTAATCCCTCCTATGCCTTCATTAAACTTATCTGTACTATGCTCATGATGCCTGTTTTATTTATGGTTCTGTTTCAAAAAATTACACTGTACTTTTCTGTTTATTAGAATAGAAACTCTCCTATATAATTACCCCTGATGAAAGGACTTTGAGCCTGAAATGCATTGGGTACCACTAGGACTTATCCCAGATGTTGGACACTGGAAAGTACTACCGGACATTGGAGCAAAACTACTTTGTATATGTATTGTCATATTCTCACTACAAGATATTGTCATATGTATAATTGTGTATTTTTGTCAGTGTTTGTTTTATCAGTTGTCATACAGTATCTCATAAAAGTGAGTACACCCCTCACATTTTTGTAAATATTTTATTATATCTTTTCATGTGACAACACTGAAGAAATGACACTTTGCTACAATGTAAAGTAGTGAGTGTACAGCTTGTTTTACAGTGTAAATTTGCTGTCCCCTCAAAATAACTCAACACACAGCCATTAATGTATAAACCGCTGGCAACAAAAGTGAGTACACCCCCTAAGTGAACATGTCTAAATTGGGCCCAAGTAGCCATTTTCTCTCCCGGTGTCATGTGACTTGTTAATGTTACAAGGTCTCAGGTGTGAATGGGGAGCAGGTGTGTTAAATTTGGTGTTATCGCTCTCACTCTCTCATACTGGTCACTAAAAGTTCAACATGGTACCTCATGGCAAACAACTATGAGGATATGAAAAAAAGAATTGTTGCTCTACATAAAGATGACCTAGGCTAAAAGAATATTGCCAAGACCCTGAAACTGAGCTGTAGTTGGTGGCCAAGACCATACAGCGGTTTAACAGGACACGTTCCACTCAGAACAGGCCTCGCCATGGTCGACCAAAGAAGTTGAGTGCACGTGCTCAGCGTCATATCCAGAGGTTGTCTTTGAGAAATAGATGTATGAGTGCTGCCAGCATTGCTGCAGAGGTTGAAGGGGAGGGGGGTCAGCCTGTCAGTGCTCAGACCATACGCGCACACTGCATCAAATTGGTCTGCATGGCTGTCATCCCAGAAGGAAGCCTCTTCTAAAAATGATACACAAGAAAGCCCACAAACAGTTTGCTGAAGACAAGCAGACTAAGGACATGGATTACTGGAACCATGTCCTGTGGTCTGATGAGACCAAGATAAACTTATTTGGTTCAGATGAGTCAAGCATGTGTGGAGGCAACTAGGTGAGAAGTACAAAGACAAGTGTGTCTTGCCTACAGTCAAGCATGGTGGAGGGAATGTCATGGTCTGGGGCTGCATGAGTGCTGCCAGCACTGGGGAGCTACAGTTCCCTGAGGGAACCATGAATGCCAACATGTACTGTGACATACCGAAGCAGAGCATGATCCCCTCCCTTCAGAGACTGGGCCGCAGGGCAGTATTTCAACATGATAACGACTCCAAACACACCTCCAAGACAACCACTACCTTGCTAAAGAAGCTGAGGGTAAAGGTGATGGACTGGCCAAGCATGTCTTCAAAACTAAACCCTATTGAGCATCTGTGGGGCATCCTCAAACGGAAGGTGGAGGAGCGCAAGGTCTCTAACATCCACCAGCTCTGTGATGTCGTCATGGAAGAGTGGAAGAGGACTCCAGTGGCAACCTGTGAAGCTCTGATGAACTCCATGCCCAAGAGGGTTAAGGCAGTGCTGGAAAATAGTGGTGGCCACACAAAATATTGACACTTTGAGCCCAATTTGGACATTTTCACTTAGGGGTGTACTCACTTTTGTTGCCAGCGGTTTAGACATTAATGGCTGTGTTTTGAGTTATTTTGAGGGGACAGCAAATTTACACTGTTATACAAGCTTTACACTCACTACTTACATTGTAGCAAAGTGTAATTTCTTCAGTGTTGTCACATGAAAAGATATAATAAAATATTTACAAAAATGTGAGGGGTGTACTCACTTTTGTGAGATACTGTATGCAGATGATTTTTTAAACATAGTCTTTTTTTTGTCTCTTCTGTGTAATAAATTGAACCCATTTTTAACAGAATTACCAGTGTCTTTGCCAATTTAAAGTCCCAAACCCTTTCTTCCTATACATACAGGGATGTGGCAAATTCACTTTAATATCTGATACGGTGAAAGCCTTTATTTATCTATAGAGGAATAAGAGGAATATGAGGAACTGTGTGTAAGAGGGATGTAAGGATTGGGCATTGTGTGTAATAGGCATGATGTAATGTATGTAAGAGGTCTGTGGCACTGCTTATAATAGAGGTATGGAGAACTATATGAAATAGAGAGGTATGTGGCACTATATGTGATACAGAGGTATGAGACACTAGATGGAATAGAGTATGGGGGCTCTGGGCTGTTATCCCACCTAGTGAGTCACTGACCTGTAACAATTATGTAGCCAGTGAAGTCTTAAAAGGCTGAACCCCTGCCCTGCATACTTATTTCATTTTATGATGAAGCCAGAATCAGTATAATTCTGACCCCATCTCTCAGTACTGACAGCTGCAAAATTTCTATTTTTGCATACTCTCTTTAAAGTCAGGAAAGGCGACAAGTGCATTTTTGAGAACATGTTTATGAAGCAACACAAAAGGCAACCAGCATTTTATAATTATAACAACATTTATGACTCATGGGCGTAGTCATTGTAAAGACTTCCACTGAAGAGACCAACTTTGTAATGTCACAATTCCTGTCGCGTGTCTGCTGCACATCACAATAGATATTTGCTATGCCCCCACAGGTATCCATCTTCATTCAGAGTTAATCTAGTAAAAGGCTTTTACATGTAAGTCACAGCAATATAATTGCTCACTTCCTCCTGCTGTAAATGGTACATCATTTATTTATGTAAAGGTATAAGAGCAACATCAAAAATTGGTTGACCTGTGCATAGGGGATTGCTCCAAGATGTCTCAATACAGTAAGTAATGGTGATCGGATGTATTTATTAGCAGTAGCACTAACAAAGAACAATAACCCACAGAAGCCAATTGCAATTCATCATTCTCAAGTTTGACGTCAGTAAACTGAAATCCGCTTTTGATTGCGATGGGTTACTGCACTTTGCACTACGTTGCTGACTAACTGCAAATAATCTTTAATTGGCTTGTCCTATTCATAAAATACTCATATAGAGGATTAGAGAGAGAGAGAGAGAGAGAGAGAAGGGGAGAGAGAGAGAGAAGGGGAGAGAGAGAGAGAGAGAGAGAGAGAGAGAGAGAAGGGGAGAGAGAGAGAGAGAGAGAGAAGGGGGGAGAGAGAGAGAGAGAGAGAGGGGAGAGAGAGAGAGAGAGAGAAGGGGGAGAGAGAGAGAGAGAGAAGGAGAGAGAGAGAGAGAGAGAAGGAGAGAGAGAGAGAGAAGGAGAGAGAGAGAGAAGGAGAGAGAGAGAGAGGGAGAGAGAGAGAGAGAGAGGGGGGAGAGAGAGAGAGAGAAGGAGAGAGAGAGAGAGAGTAAATGTACACACACACACACACACACACACACACACACACACACATATATATATATATATATATATATATATATATATATATATATATATATATATATATATTTATGGTCGGAGCCCTATGTCCGATATGGACATAGATAACACTTATAATAAAGATAAGACTTACCATCGGAAATAGACCTGGAAGTGTGGACTTACCATATGAAATGGACCTGAAAGTGTGCCTTGGTCTAATGGCCGGTATGCCAAAATAAGGGGGCATACCCTGGTTTTAAGAAATGATTATTCTGTAGAGAGAAATGAGATGAAATGAATGAAATGAAATGAATGCCTTGAAATGGGGATGGGAGGGTGGGTATCGCGCACAGGAAACCGACAAGCACCACAGGTGAGCGGGCTGCTTAAGTACCCACCGGGCTCCTCCCATAAATTCAGGCCACCATACTGGCCTTCCTACTTATGGTCGGAGCCCTATGTCCGATATGGACATAGATAACACTTATAATAAAGATAAGACTTACCATCGGAAATAGACCTGGAAGTGTGGACTTACCATATGAAATGGACCTGAAAGTGTGCCTTGGTCTAATGGCCGGTATGCCAAAATAAGGGGGCAAAAACATTCAGGTAGGGGTATAATATATAAGTGGTTTTCAGGTATTCATTGAGCCAATTTGGAGAATGCCTGTGCCATCTCCACTCGAGGACTGGGTATATACCGGGCGACGCAGGCCGACTTCCATCCGCCTAGTCTCCCGATGACGCGGTCCGGGACCCCCCGGCGGGTTGCCGCGGAGGCTGCTCCGATGCGGAAGGAGTGTCCGGAGTACTGACTGGGTTTAAGGTGAAGATTTGCGGAGAAGTATCCTTATGTGTTTTACAAAGTGACATGCGTTTAAGGGTTTAACTGGGAATGGTAGAAGAGGACTGGTGTCCGATTGTTCAGGCAGGAGTGAGAGGAGACGGTTAAGTACGGTGACTGGACACCAGCTGTTATTGGTTCTGTAGAGGTGAATGTCCACTCCAGAGCCCGTTTCCTGGGTTTAAGAAACCTCGAGGTGAAGGATGAAATGGTCTTGGTGGCGAGGCAAGTGCCGTCTGCGTAATACTTGGTCTGTGGGGTGGTTATAGGTGAACCCGTAGTAAGCCAACTATATGGCTGCTTGTAGGACCGTGCTGGGCAGCAGACCGAATGGCGAAGTAGCCAGAATAGTCGACATATCCCTGAAGATGGGCCCCGTAATGGGTAAGCGCTTAGTACTGATCACTGGTTGTTGTTTCTGGATGCCCCTTAGGATGGCTCGTATAGCGTGTGATGAGAACAGTGAAGATTTTGTGGGGTCTTCCAGGGTCACGAAATGTTGTATGCCGGCTAGGTGTAGCCGAATGGTATTGTAAGATAAAGCCAGCTGAGTGTGGCAGTATGAAATGAAGGCCAGTACCTGTTTGACATCTATTGGTCCTTTACGGCAGGATGTGAGAAATTTATTGAACGCCTTTCAAGCTGTCTGGTAGGCTTTGAGTGTGTTATGAGAGAGTGAGTGATTGATGAGCTGCGTTGCTCCTTGTAAATGTTAAACTAGTCCAGGGTCAGTTGTGACCAGGCAGGGATAGGGGCCGACACTGGATCGGCTCCGGGAACCTGTTTGAAAAGGAGGTGTAGTTAGAACGTGGCAGTGCGTCAGCAGCTAAATTGTGTCTGCCTGGAATAAATGCACAGTGTATGTTAAACTGATGCTGTAAGAACAGTTGTACCAATCTGCGCAGGAAGGACATGACTGCTGGGGAATTGGACCTGCCTTTGTTGATGTCTGCCGTGGCCTGATTGTCGGTGGTGAAGACTACGGTTTGCCCTGTCCAATGGTGACCCCAGAGTTGTGCAGCTGCCACCATGGGATAGAGTTCGAGGAGGGAAGATGTTTTGAATAAAGCCGGGTATCAACAGTATCTGTTGAGGCCAGGGTCCTGAAAACCAATGATGGCCAAAAATTGCAGCGAAACCTGTGGTGGCTGCAGCGTCTGTCACCACCTGGGGTGACAGGGCTGAAACCATGGGTATAATTAGGGATATGCCATTCCGGGAGGACGGAATTCGTCCCACATAGATAGGTCCGCTATTGCTGCGGAGTCTAGATTTAAGATCTGATCGGGGTCTTGTGTTTCTGGCAGGAATCTCAGCAGGCGTGACACGAAGGTGCGGCCTTGTGGAATAATTCGTATGGCGAAATTCAGCATTGCCAGGAGAGATTGCAACTGCTTCTTGGTACACCCCTTGGTGTGGGTGAATTTGTGAAGGACCGCCTTAATGCGGGTTAGTTTGTCGAGGGGGAGATTGGCTTGCATAGCGCAGGTGTCTAAGTTGGCCCCGAGAAAGGTGATGTTATGTGCTGGGCCTTCTACTTTGTGCTCGGTGATGGGAAGATTGGGTTTTCCGAATATCGCTCTGAGTTTGTCGAGGTCTCCTGGGGGCTTGCTGGGAGGTTCTATTAGTAGGAAGTCGTCCAGGTAATGGATGACTTTTTGTCACTGAGCCTTGTGTAACAGTATCCAAGCAAGAGACTGAGCGAATGTGTCGAAGAGTCAAGGGCTGCTCTTCGAACCGAACGTCAGTTCTGTGGCCAAACAATATGCCTCCTTCCACTTGACGCCATGCCAGCACCAAAGGGATGGACGGATAGGCAGGAGCCTAAGGCATCCGAGATGTCGGCTCTGGAAAGCCAGGCACCTGTACCTGCTTTGATGACTGCTTGTATCGGCATGTCTACGGAGGAATATTTTAGGGAGAATTCTTCGGAGGGAATCAGGGAATTGAGACTGGGGATGTGGGAAGAATGAGGCGCAGACAGGTGGTACCCCAAACGTAATTTATCTGTGAATTTGCCCTTGACGAGCCCCAAATAGGGCTGACTCTCCAAGTGCTGAAAGGGGGCTGAGTGAAAGGCCTATAACGTACTCTCGGTCTAGTTCTGTTAGTAAGAGCCGATCTATGGTTTGTTCGTCGATGGCTGCTGAACGAATATTCCCACATTCGTACGTACTGTGAGGTAGTGAAATGAGGCCTGTGTGAAAGCCGACAGAGGGGCCGTGAAGTCTTCGCTGCCGGCCTGTGACATGATTTGATCTGATGAGAATATCCTGTTTTTGAGCTCGTATATATTTTTTTTTTTTTTTTTTTTTGTGAGAACGAAATGATTCGAAATGTTTGCCTTGATGTTTGTAATGACTGAACTGCATGACAAAGGTCCGGCCTGGTCGTGTCGTGACTGATGCGAGCGTGAACCGGGCTCTGGAGCATGTACTGAAATGAGGCAACAGAAGAAACATTGGTGCACACCGGGACGAATCGGTGCTTGTTTGATGCATCTGGATTCGAATCGGAGCGCAGCATGAAATGAAATGAGAGAAATGTTTACCTTGACCGAGGCTTGAATTGGTTGTGCCGTGTTTTGCGACTGGCAACCGACCGAGCTTTGGTATAGGTATGGATTTTTTTTTTTTTTTTTTTTGAGAAAAATGAAAAGGTGACAATTCGTGAAGGGATTGCTAAGTAACTTGAAGCAATGATTTGTATGATGCTTGCAATCTTGTGACAATGAAATGATTCGAAATGTTTGCTTTGATTGTGAAATGAATGAACTGCATGACAGAGGTGCGGCCTGGTCGTGTCACGATTTGTTCGACCGTGAACCGGGCTCTGGAGCATGTATTGAAATGGGGCAACTGAAAATATTGGTGCTCCTGGGACGAATCGGTGCTTGTTTGATGCATCTGGATTCGAATAGGAGTGCAGTATTAAATGAAATGAGAGAAATGATAGTTTTGACCGCGGCTCGAATTGGTTGTGCCGTGTTAGCGACTGGCAACTAACCGAGCTCTGGTATAGGTATGAAATGCGATCGGAACCAGTGATGCATGCCGTGACGAATCGGTGCACCTCAGATGCGACTGGTTTCGAAACGGTGATGCGTTGTGGGAGTGAAATGGTAGAAATTGCATGACAGAGATACGGGTCAATCCCTGGTGTCTGCGATTCAGCTATGATCCGGATTTCTGGAGCATGTATCAGAAATGTGGCCAATCCTGGGCACGCCGAGACGAATCGGTGCATTTTTATGCGACTGAATTCCTGTCGGAACGTGATACGTGGGAATGAAATGATAACCATGACAGAGGTACAATTGACTGATAAACGCAACTCTGGAGCATGTATAGAAATGAGGCCAATCCTGGGGCACGCCGAGATGAATCGGTGCATTTTCATGCGACTAAATTCATGTCGGAACGTGATACATGGAAATGAAATGATAACTATGACAGAGATACAATTGATTGATAAACGTAACTCTGGAGCATGTATAGAAATGAGGCCAATCCTGGGGCACGCCGAGACGAATCGGTGCATTTTCATGCGACTAAATTCATGTCGGAAAGTGATACATGGAAATGAAATGATAACCATGACAGAGATACAATTGATTGATAAACGTAACTCTGGAGCATGTATAGAAATGAGGCCAATCCTGGGGCACGCCGAGACGAATCGGTGCATTTTTCATGCGACTGAATTCATGTCGGGACGTGATACATGGAAATGAAATGATAACCATGACAGAGATACAATTGACTGATAAACGTAACTCTGGAGCATGTATAGAAATGAGGCCAATCCTGGGGCACGCCGAGACGAATCGGTGCATTTTTCATGCGACTGAATTCATGTCGGGACGTGATACATGGAAATGAAATGATAACCATGACAGAGGTACAAATGACTGATAAAACGTAACTCTGGAGCATGTATAGAAATGAGGCCAATCCTGGGGCACGCCGAGACGAATCGGTGCATTTTCCATGCGACTAAATTCATGTCGGAACGTGATACATGGAAATGAAATGATAACCATGACAGAGGTACATTTGACTGACAATAACGTAACTCTGGAGCATGTATAGAAATGAGGCCGTAATAACTGGGGCACACCGGAATGAATCGGCGCACTTTTTGGTGCGATTGGATTCAAATCGGAGCGCGGTAGGTGACTGAAATGAGAAATGATTTGAAATGTCAGAAATGAGTTTTAGAAATGCTTTCAGAAATGAGAAATGATTTGAAATGTCCGAAATGAGTTTTTAGAAATGTTTTCAGAAAAGAGAAATGATTTGAAATGTCCGAATGAGTTTTTAGAAATGTCTCAGAAATGAGAAATGACTGGTATCGAACTAATTTGATTTGATAATTTGCAAGTTGCGACTGGCTATGGCTGTTTAGTAATACCGACATGCTAGAAATGAAGCGGCGTCAGCGTCGCTGTGCTATCGAATTGTGACATATCGAAAGTACGAGCGATATACATTGCAGTTTGTGCGATGCGGGTGAAACGAAATTTTGAACTCACGGTTTAGTGACATGATATGAAAAACGAAAAGTCCGACGGGACCTTACCTGCGACAGCCAAGCCAGACGCGTGGTACAACTATAACGAAAAACGCGGACTTCGAAAGTTTTGAGTACGGAGTATCGAATACGGGAACTGCGAGGCAAGAACTTGCGGACGCTGGTATATCGAATAGTCGGCTTAGTGACGTATATCGCGCACAGGAAACCGACAAGCACCACAGGTGAGCGGGCTGCTTAAGTACCCACCGGGCTCCTCCCATAAATTCAGGCCACCATACTGGCCTTCCTACATATATATATATATACACATACATATACAGAGTTTTGCGAATGACACAAATATTAGTTTTCACAAAGTCTGCTGCCTCAGTGCTTATGATGGTAATTTGCATATACTCTAGAATGTCCTGAAGAGTGATCAGATGCAAATTAATTGCAAAGTCCCTCTTTGCCATTAAAAAATGAACTTAATCCCAGAAAAAACACTTCCACTGCATTTGTGAAAAAAGGCTTCAGGGCACCCAAGAAAGTCCAGCAAACGCCAGGACCGTCTCCTACAGTTGATTCAGCTGCAGGATGGGGGCACTACCACTGCAGAGCTTGCTCATGAATGGCAGCAGGCAGGTGCGAGTGCATCTACATGAAAAGTGAGGAGAAGACTTTTGGAGGATGGCCTGGTATCAAGAAGGGGAGCAAAGATGCCACTTCTCTCCAGCAAACACATCAGGGACAGACTGATATTCTGTAAAGGTACGGGGATTGGACTGCTGAGGACTGGGGTAAAGTCATTTTCTCTGATGCATCCCCTTTCCGATTGTTTTGGACATCTGGAAAAAACCTCCTCCGGAGAAGAAAAGGTGAGCACTACCATCATTCTGGTGTCATGCCAACAGTAAAGCATCCTGAGACCATTCATGTCTGGGGTTGCTTCTCAGCCAGAGGAGTGGGCTTAATCACAATTTTTCCCAAGAATACAGCCATGACTAAAGAATGGTAAAAATACATCCTCAGCAACTTCTCCTAACCATCCAAGAACAGTTTGGTGATGAACAATGCCTTTTCCAGCATGATGGAGCACCTTGACATAAGGCAAAAGTGATACCTAAGTAGCTTGGGGAACAAAACATCAACATTTTGGTTCCATGGCCAAGAAACTACCCAGAACTAAATCCCATTGAGAACTTGTCAATCCTCAAGAGGCGGGTAAACAAAAAAAAAACCCCACAAATTCTGACAAACCCCAAGCATTGATTATGCAAAAATGGGCTGCCTTAAGTCAGGATGTGGCCCAGAAGTTGATTAACAGCATGCCAGGGCAAATTGCAGAGGTCTTTAAAGAGAAGTGTCAACACTGCAAATATTGACTCTTTGCATAAACTTAATGTCATTGTCAATAAAAGCCTTTGACACTTATAAAATGCTTGTAATTATACTTCAGAATACCATAGTAACATTTAACAAAAAGATCTAAAAACATTGAAGCAGCTGACTTTGCGAAAATGAATATTTATGTCATTCTCAAAACGTTTGGCCACAGCTGTATATATATATATATATATATATATATATATATATATATATATACACTGAGTTGTCAGCAAGTACTACACTGCCATTGTTGCAGCACTTAAACTCTGTCTGATTTATGAAAGCTGAGCCAAAACCGTAACTGTTGCCCAAAGTAATTGTTCATCCTTATTCAATCTATGGGAATTTGACAGGTCATTATGGGCAAGACAGTGTTGTGGACTCTTCCTTCGTGATAGAGATTGATAGTTTAACCAGAAGCATATTGTTCCTTCATCTAAGATAGGCATATACAGCTTGAATTTCGCACCTTGGGTGGCCCTGTCAGCACCACCCGACTCATCAAAAAATCAGAGGAACGCAAGCTATGATTGGAGGATGGGCAGATAAATGAAAGGTCCACCTTCTCCATTTATAGAACGCATTTCATTCATGAAAGCTATACACCAATAAGCCATAACATTAAGATCACTGATAGGTAAAGTGAATAACACTGATTATCTAATTAGAATGGCATTTGAAAGTTGGAGAGATATATTAGGCAGCGAGTACACTTTGGGGTTGATTTACCAAAACTTGAGAGTGCAAAATCTGGAGCAGCTGTGCTCGGTAGCCAATCAGCTTCTAACTTCAATTTGTTAATTTAGGCTTTGACAAAAAGAAAAACTGGAAGCTGACTGGTTTCTATGCAGCGCTGCAGCAGATTTTGCACTCTCTAGTTTCAGTAAATAAACCCCATGTTGTCCATAAAGTTGTCATGTTGTAAGCAGAAAAAATGGACATTGCAGTTTGTTGTGTATGGGGCTGCGTAGCTGCAGACTGGGCAGGCTGCCCATGCTGACCCATGTCCACAGCCAAAAGAGCCTACACTTTAGCACCAGAACTGGACCATGGAATAATTGAAGAAGGTTTCCTTGTCTGATGAATCACAGTTTCTTTTACATCATGTGGATGGCCGGGTGCGTGTGCCATGGTGATGGCACCAGGATGCAGTATGGGAAGAAGGTAAGCCGGCAGAGGCAGTGTAAAGCTTTGGGCAATGTTCTGCTGGGAAACCTTGGGTCTTGCCATTCCATTCATGTGCATGTTACTTGACATGTATCACCTACCTAAATATTGTTGCTGACCAAATACACCCCTTCATGGAAACAGTATTCCCTGATGACAGTGTCCACTTTTAGCAGGATAATGTGCCCTGCCACACTGCAAAAATGGTTCAAAAATGGTTTGAGGAACGCAACAACAAGTTTAAGGTGTTGACTTAGCCTCCAAATTATCCAGATCTCAATCCACCGAGCATCTGTAGGATGTGCTAGAAAAATTCCAATCCATGGAGGTCCCACCTTGCAATCTATAGGACTTAAAGGGTCTGCTACTGACAGCTTAGTGCCAAATATCATAGCATACCTTCAGAGGTCTGGTGGCATCCATGCCTCAAAGGGTCAGGGCTGTTATGGCAACAAAAGGGGCTATTTTTGCAGAAAAAGGGGGACCTAATCAATATTAGGTGGGTCATTATAAAGTTTTGGCTGATCAGTGTATGTTCTAATACAGCTTCTATGAATGGAGGAAGGTGGCAGAAAGGGCAGGCATAGTTGGCAGTCTTAATGAGTACCTGTCACAGGTCCAGCCCTCGTGTCAACCCTCATAGCACCAGAAGATTATGGCTACGGGGGTATACAGGGGGCAGAGGATTTCAGATTTCAGCTGACAGACCAGACAACAGCACAATGAACACTTTGCATTGAATGTAAGTCCATAGTGCTGATTTAAAAAAAATGTTTTGACTAAACTTTTTTTTTTTTTTTAGAATAGTTTTTATTCATCATTAGAAAACATGTACAAACATTACATAGTATGCTGGTAGATGACAGGATACACAAACAGTTTTATGACAACTTCACTGCAATCCACAGCACATATCTTTGGAAGTAATAAGAAAACCCATTAATGGCTTCAAGATAATAGTAAAGGTATACTCAAAGAGGTATGCTATCAGCAGTTAATTCCACAGTAGGGGACATTAGATATTTACAGTAAAGAGATATCAAGTCAACAGGGGTCTAAGGGGGGGGGGGGCGCATGGAGAAAGGGGGAAACCGAGGGTCTGGGGAGGAGGAAGGGGGAAAAATACAGCACAGCAACAACCGTTGATGAGAGGATTCCAGAACACCTCAATAATGTACTCTAAAGCAGAAATACATAGTGGGGCCCAAGGTCCTGTCCACCCCAGGTCCTTGTAGTGCTAAGCAGCACTACAGGTTGTAATGTAGGTAATATCGTACCAGTTCTGCATCAAAGTATTTAAGTATTAGGATTCTAGCCTCCGGTCAGCCCAAATGTTGTCAAACCTTTTTGGGCACATCCGGCCCATATATGTGAGCTTATACAGGGGAAGGGCCGAGTCAATTATGGATCTCCACTAGAAGACCATAGGGGAATCCAGTTGTTTCCATTCAAAAAGAATAACCTTTCTGGCATAGAAAGCAGCATAGAACGCAAAGAGCTTTTTGTGGTTACTACAAGCTACTGTTTCACATATACCTGTGAAGAGTACCAGTGGGTCCGCTGTCACAGTCAGGCCTTCCACCGTGTTTATGTCAGTCACCATCTCTCTCCAGAAGCCCTGAATAAGTTTTGATTAAACTTAGGCTTTAAGAAATAAAGTGGTATCACCTCTCTATCTACTCTCTCATTCTATCATTATGTTCCTTTCAGAACATGGGCACACAACATAGTCTGATTGACTACTAGTTTTACCCCTCCCTCCTCCATTCTGAGTTTTGTAAGTCTGCATTCATGAAAATAAAGTGTGTTGCTCTTGTGTGCCATTTAATGTCAATGGCACACCAAAGGTGGCAAGCAAGATGCACATTTTTTTGTGCACAAAAAAGTCCAGTGGAAACTATTTAAAGGGACATGGCCAACAGACAAGGACTGTAGCTGAAGCTTGTACTTTCACTTTGAGGTGTGGTTGATATACACATAGGGGTTGATTTACTTAGGGCAAATAGGCTAAGCATTTTGCAAGTGCAGTTGCATCTATTTTTCCTTAGTAAATGCATTGTTATAAAGACTCACCTTGTAAAGAATACCCAACCAGGTGCAGGGGAAAAAAAATAGCATGTTTGCTTGCGTATGATTGGATGATGGAAATCAGCACAGCTTTATCACATTTACTAAGCTCTGGGGAAAACAAGTGCAACTGCACTTGCAAAGTGCACAGTCTATTTGCCTTTAGTAAAACAACCCCAGAGTGTGGCCTGGGGTCTTGTATTAAAAGAGAAGTATGGGAATCCGTTTTTTTTTGCAGATTCATACTTACCTAGGTGGATGCGGCATTGATCTGATGCTACATCTATCCCCTGCTGGCTCTAACACTGAGAACAAAGTGATCAAACACCACCGATTGCTCGGTTTTCAGGACGCCCTGATCAGAGAGCTGGTTACTGTCAGTCACAGCTCTCTGCTCTGCCTCCTCCTCGCTCACTGCAGTGCTGGGTTGTGGAGAGGGCGGGAGCAGCCGTCCCAGGCTCTCAGTGGCACGCTGAGAGGCTGAACCAGATGCCGATCCAGGCATGTGGGTGGATCCCGGTCACGTTCTGGCCCAAGCCTCGACTGGCTCTGTCGCATCAGCAAACTTCAGCCCGCTGTCTGCTGAAAATGGGTCACAGGAGTGCAGAACACACTGTACTCCTGTGATCCACAGGAGAAGTACAGCCAAACGAGCTTTGGCTGTACTTCTCCTTTAACCTGGCAAATGCAGTTAAAATATAAATGCAATTAAAATATAACCATGGGTTGCAGGAAAGAAGTTTGCATAATTCCCCCATCAACATAAGACAGTGCTGACAGGGGAACCCTCCTGACATTGGCGGCCCGTCTATAGAGGGCGCACGGGCGCCACTGCCCCTATCCATGCGTCTGGCCCCCTAATCTACATATCAGGTCACCGGACTATGGATTCCAATGGGGGGAATCATGGGCGCTCTGAGCCCACCCAGTTGTGTGATGATAGCGAATTAATTTTCACTATTTTCACACTAAAGTTCCTCCCCGCCAATCAGGAGGCAGGTCGTAAGACCTGTTTCCCAATTAGCCAAAGTGTCAGGCGATCCTATTGGATGCCTGCTGCTTAGGCGGAAGAGAGAGGAGATGGCGGAGGAAGCGACACCGGAGCCGCTGCGTGCACCCCGCTGCCGACACCGTGCTGGAGGACACCACAGCCCGCCACCTACATCAGGGGGGTTGGTTGTTCGCTGCCTCCCAAAAGAAAAGCCCACCAGCCGCCACTGCCTCCTGCCCAGCAATTGTCTGCTCCCGGAGGGGGGCAGATGTGGGAAGCCGCCTATGTCGGGAGAAGACAGTGATTATCACTAGCGGCTATACCAGCCGCTAGTGATAATCGCAAGGAAATCCGGCAGACTGGTTGTACCCAAGCTGATCAATTGATCAACTTGATACATTCAGCCTGCCCATTAACGGTTCGAATGTCAGCAGGTTCCTGCTGAACTGGCCAAGATTCGAACCGTGTATAGCCGGCCTTGGTTGGGTACGTATGCTAGTTTTGTGTAAAATACAATTTTATTTTTATTTTTTTACACAACTGTATGAAATGGTGTTTTTTTTACTTTTGCCTGAAGCTCGGTATTTTTGGGCCCTTCACCATTAGCATTTACTGCGATGCTCACCAGAGCTGCCTACAAACATTAGACAACAGTTGGCTGAGCTTGTAAATATGTCCTGCCAGCTGAACGATTTTTCTAACAAAAGATCTTTCTCCCAAACATGTAAGTTTGTAACATTAGATTCTTACAAGCAATACTATAATAGGTTATAATATATTATCTAGAATTTGGCAAAGGAATGCTATTCAGTTATTTCATGAGTCAGCGAAAAGTCGGATAAATGTAATTATTTTGGCATCAGGCACCAGGGAGATAAGAGGATATGTCAAGTTGAAATCAATAAGATTAGCAGGAAAAAGAACTTGTTCATTTGTATGCCTGGAAAGAAGATGATTTTCCAAGGAAAAAACTGCAACAGTTTCACAGCACTTACCATTCTTACTTGATAAAGATTCTAAAGATCCGCCTTAATAGGAACTGAAATGGACTGATTTCAAATGTCAGCTAAAAAAGACCAAAGATTTAGGAATTGAAAACATTTGTGCATGAAACGAACTGCAGGGTGTACTTTCTTATGTGGCTGGGAATAGTTTATAACCATACACACAGACTGAACGGAGAAAAAAAAATCAAACACATTCTATCAACCACATTATACAGCGAAAATGAATGAATCTCCCACGGAGGCTAATGTATTCTATCAGCTGGTGCCGAATAGGCAAACAGCGACTGCGTCTGATTGGAGGCAGTCGCTGTTCGGCTGACAACTTTCTGTCTGGCTGATTTTTCAGGCGCAAGAGAGGGTGCCATCGGGGGCATTTTTCCCACACATAGGCATCATCATAGTTCATCACACTGACATTAAGAGGTTGATTTACTAAAAGCAAATAGACTGCACTTTGCAAAGTGAAATTTCACTCTGCAAGAGCAGTTGCTCCAGAGCTTAGAAAATGAGCAGAAGCTCTGCTGACTTTCATCATCCAATCATGTGCAAGCAAAAATAATTTTTTTAAACTTACCTTGCATGTGATTGGGTACTCTTTGCAAAGTGAAGCTTTACCTCATTTACTAAGCTCTGGAGCAACTGCCAGTTGCAGTCTATTTCCCTTTAGTGAATCGAACTCTAAGGCCAAACACAGTGTGCATTTGGGGGCATGGAGACACACGGGAACCCACATGTGTATTAAATTGGGAGCAGAGGCTGTGTCCATGCAGCTGCTGCATCCCAATTGACATCAGTGGGACTGCCTGTGCAGGGATTCACAGAACAGCTGTACATCCCCATGCGGGTCAACACAGCTCTCCACGAGCGATCGCTTTAGTACTCTTCGTGTGTGTGAGGCCTTACACTAGGGAAACTTTCCTTCCACTAATGCCAAGATATATTTTCATCCCACTGACAGTGTCCACTTACGCTGGGGCATTTTTTTCCTCCCACTGACCACCAAGGCTGGGCCATTTTTTTTCCCTTACTGACCAAGTCAGAGACCCCCCCCCTGGTAAACCTCCAAGTAGCCATGTTGCATTTTACAGAAAATTACAAAGCTGCAGATTGAAAGGAAAAGTAATTTTTAATAACATTCAATTACAATATGACTTGTGTCGCAATTGCATACGTTACATTATTTTTTTTTTTATTTGCTATGTTTTTCCCCAGGAAAGTGGAGTTACCCATTAAGCAAAAAGAAAAGAGCAACTACCTATAACAACCAACATTAGAAATCCCTAATCCTATTGGTATTTCATTGGTGGCTAGGGATTAATGCATTTTTGCACATCACTTTTACTATGTGCACTACCTCATTAAACAGGAACTTCATTTGTCCTCAGTTCAGATACTTATCCACCCAAAAGATCCAGCCTTGCCCTGCTGTATTCAGCTCCTCCACTACTACCGCTGGGGTTCTGTCCTTGGGTCAACTTGGTCTGTGACATCATTGAGAGGTTGCTGTCTTTTCCAGGTTCAGGTAGCCACCTCTGGATGACATGCCACCAGGCCCATCACTCTCCTCCTTCCATGAATCCAAGCCGATGCCTCCTGGGATATGTGACATGCATATCCCAGAAGGCATTGCGAGTCCAGCATGTCATTCTCACCTAGGCGAGAATGGAGGATGGGGAGCTAGGCCAGAATGTACAAAATAACTTGGTCAACTTGGTCTGTGATGTCATAGGAAGGTTGCTTTCTTTTCCAGGTTCAGGTAGCCACATTCTGATGACATGCCACCAGGCCCATCACTCTCCTCCTTCCATGAATCCAAGCCGATGCCTCCTGGGATATGTGACATGTATATCCCAAGAGGTACCGGGGGTCCAGCATGTCATTCTCACCTAGGCCAGAATGGAGGATGGGGAGGCAGGCCAGAATGTACAAAATATCTTGGTCAACTTGGTCTGTGATGTCATAGGAAGGTTGCTTTCTTTTCCAGGTTCAGGTAGCCACATTCTGATGACATGCCACCAGGCCCATCACTCTCCTCCTTCCATGAATCCAAGCCGATGCCTCCTGGGATATGTGACATGTATATCCCAAGAGGTACCGGGGGTCCAGCATGTCATTCTCACCTAGGCCAGAATGGAGGATGGGGAGGCAGGCCAGAATGTACAAAATAACTTGGTCAACTTGGTCTGTGATGTCATAGGGAGGTTTCTTTCTTTTCCAGGTTCAGGTATCCACCTCCCGACGACATGCCACCAGGCCCATCACTCTCCTCCTTCCATGAATCCAAGCCGATGCCTCCTGGGATATGTGACATGTATATCCCAAGAGGTACCGGGGGTCCAGCATGTCATTCTCACCTAGGCGAGAATGGAGGATGGGGAGGCAGGCCAGAATGTACAAAATAACTTGGTCAACTTGGTCAGTGATGTCATAGGGAGGTTTCTTTCTTTTCCAGGTTCAGGTAGCCACCTCCCGATGACATGCCACCAGGCCCATCACTCTCCTCCTTCCATGAATCCAAGCCGATGCCTCCTGGAATAAGTGACATGCTTATCCCAGAAGGCACCGCGAGTCCAGCATATCATTCTCACCTAGGCGAGAATGGAGGATGGGGAGGCAGGCCAGAATGTACAAAATAACTTGGTCAACTTGGTCTGTGATGTTATAGAGAGGTTGCTTTCTTTTGCAGGTTCAGGTAGCCACATCCCGATGACATGCCACCAGGCCCATCACTCTCCTCCTTCCATGGATCAAAGCCGATGCCTCCTGGGATATGTGACATGTATATCCCAAGAGGTACCGGGGTCCAGCATGTCATTCTCACCTAGGCGAGAATGGAGGATGGGGAGGCAGGCCAGAATGTACAAAATAACTTGGTCAACTTGGTCAGTGATGTCATAGGGAGGTCTCTTTCTTTTCCAGGTTCAGGTAGCCACCTCCCGATGACATGCCACCAGGCCCATCACTCTCCTCCTTCCATGAATCCAAGCCGATGCTTCCTGGGATATGTGATATGCATATCCTAGAAGGTACCGGGAGTCCAGCATGTCATTCTCATCTAGGCGAGAATAGAGGATGGGGAGGCAGGCCAGAATGTACAAAATAAAAAAATTAGCCAAAAAAAAAAAGAGGTGGCGAGATTTTTCATGTAACAGAGAAGGTGGGGTGGAGAGGAGGAACGTTTGAAGGTCCACTTTAAGTCAGCACAAGTTCTTCCCCCTAACTAGAGTCATAGAGTTCCAGTTTGGTAAAGTTCAGAAGTTTTGCACAGACGTCACAACCCTGATATGTAGGATGAAGCTGAGGAGCTGCCTTAAGGAATGTCAATTTTCCACATACCATGTAGCTAGGGGATGTCAGATCACCACCCTAGTACCTCAGCTGTTTGCTCCTTAAATAATAATAAGTGTCCCTGGAACCTCCGCAGCTGAGGTGTGGCCCTTCTGAGAGATCTCTGCACCTCCTCACAGCTCAGGCCTGGATTACCATCACTCACCAATTAAATAAGTAAATATTTGTCCACATCATGGGTGTGTGTAGCAACGCCGAAGAAAAAATGTGCACATGTGTGGAAGCCTTGTGGAGCCCTGCATCTTCCTTCCTGAACACTCCTGTCCTGTATTATCAGCTGGCCTTTTCTGTGTCGCTGAATTACAGGAACTCAGACTGTGCTATGAAAGGGGCAGGACGCTATACACTACGCTGCAAAATATTATTTCAAGGAACTGCATTTATTAGGTGGGATCTATAGTTCACAGAGAAATATGTGTGTCCAAAATACCGTAGCATGACATATAAAACCTTCAAAATAAAATAAAAAAAATTTAAAAGACCAAAAAAAAAAATCAATCACAGATTTTTCTAAAAATAAATATCTGTGTCGTCCCCATATGGTTAAAGGCTGCCGTAGACGCTTTGAATTTCAGGCCAATTCTTGCTGAATCATTTAAGCTGTGGGTGGCCCTGTTAGAAACGCTTGGCTCGAAGGAGCAGGGAGGAAAATCATCAGCTGAACAGTGAAAGCACCCAATCAAATGCAACCGATGTTCGGGTATTCTGACAACCGCGTATCCTGCCTGTCTGATTACAATAGCCAGCCAGTCGTATGCTGTACAAGAGAAATCTATACATGGATGGCTAGCGTAAAGTGGTTCTTAAGCCTTAGGGTACTTTCACTCTGCTTTGTAGCAAAATCACGGTAAAAACACATATGCGATTTTGCTGTGTTTCACATGCGTTTTCTGTGCGGCTCTGGTGCATTTTGGGGTTGCCTGCACCTGTGAAAAATGGACATTGCACTCAAAAACGGACCAATATGCAAAATCGTGGTGCGTTATTACAGCAATTTTACCACGATTTTGCCGTGATTTCCATGCATTTCAATGGGGAGCTGCGTTTTTGGTGTGGTTTTCAGAACTGCACCAAAGATGCAGCATGCAGGACTTTTCAAAGCGAATTGCACCTGTAAGGCAGCGGTGTGAAAAGTCCACGGTTCTAAGTCATTTTCTAGCAACAAAACCTGTTTTTAACTTGTAAACAGCAAATCTCAGAAAGAGGCTCGGTCCTTAAGTGGTTAATATCACTTGAAAGCCCAACTCTGGGCAAATTCTAAATGATCCCTGGTAGTGGGCCTGTGCCCAAACTGCAAGGGTTAAATGCTTGTGTTACTTCCCTGATCCTCAGGACCTCCCCGCAGCTAGTTCTTAGCCCTGCTCTGGACGTGAGGACGCCGAGGGAGGGACAGTTCAACGTCAGATCATGGGGGAGCCCCTCAAGCCTGGAAATGGAGGATCAGGTAATTAAAACTGTTTGCCCTCTCTCCTGGACAAAAAGAGCTATTAACCCTTGTGGTGTGGGCACAGCTCCGCAGCAAGGGATCTTTTTTTATTGCCCGGAGTTGGGCTTTAAATCTGGATTCACATAGTTGCACAGTACAATAATGCACAGGTGTTAATGTGTGTTTTTGTACATCGTCACATTGTGTTAAAGTGTTACTAAACCCACAACAGTACAATCAGTCTTTATATGCTGTAAAGCATGCTTGTTATACTCACTGTGGAACATATGTGGTTAATCTTCTGCATTGTTTAAAAAGGCTGTTTGATCCTGTCTTCTCTGATCCTCCCCTTCTTCCACAGTCCCAATCCATCTGCTGATAGTACAGAGCCCTAGGAGGCACTCTGATTGTGCTCAGTTTGGTGTGTGTTGCTAGAGAGTTTTTTGTTTTTGTTTTCTTCGGAGAGCGCATATGATGGGCACAGGGCCATTCAGCACTGTCCAGACAGAGGGTCAGGGGTCCTGCAGCCTCATAAGACAGTCAGAGAAGAATGAAAACTCCTCCTACAAGCTTTAACCAGACACTGATAGAAGTCACAAGACTGCTTTACACTGCTGATGAGAAAAGGTATTTATCAGTTTATATTTACTAAAATAATTGCATTTCCATGTTCTGTGTACTGTGGGAGAGCAGATATAGTGAATGCAGGGCAGTTTTGCTTACTGCATGTATGCATTGAGTTGCCAATCAGAATGCCCACCCCAGCATACATATACCTGTAATACAACAGTATGAATGGGCCCTACATCTTTGGTACAAGTACATAATTCTAATGTTTGTTCCAATGTGTATTCACATCTGTGTGTTGTGGTGGCTATAGCACTGTAGCAACATACTGTATATGTGCTTTGGGGTGCCATTCAGAATGTTCCTGAGTGTATTCACTCTTCCTCCTCTGCACTTTAAAGATGAACAGGTCTGAGCCAGAAAACTATTATAAATTCCATAATATCATGGAATTTTTCTCTGATTTGCATGTTCATTACTGGAATACACGACAATGCACATTACATGCGTTGATGCATTACTGTATCATTCATTTTCAATAGCATCCCAATACAATAAGGGAACACACATGCATTGGAACATGCTGCAAAGCATGACAAGATCACCATAGTGCATTGCAGGAAGAAGTTTTGTGACATGTTTTATAGGCATTTTTCATTTTTTATGCCTCTGAATGTAGCTTTATTTCAGCCAGTGTGTCCATGCACATTATGATGTTTAGCTTTGTATTTTAGAGCAGCGTTTGGGGCAAAAAAAATATATATAATTTATTGAATTGTATTGTAACTGTACTGTCTGCCCTCACATTGTAAAGCGATGCACAAACTGTTGGTGCCAAATTAATCCTGTATAATAATAATATGTTATTTCCAGTGGTCATAATAAATTAATATTCTAGCCAATAGAATGAGCTCATGAATTTACGCACATACGCTCCTAGACACACATTTTTTATTCATCCTCTGGCAGAAATATCCAGCGTACATTGTAGATAGTATTTTTATGCCCTTGTGAATGAAGCCAAAAGTTGAAATGAGCAGTGTACTTTTACAACACAGCTTTTCCTATTGGAAAGTATGTCTGATAAGCAATGTTTGCAGAGCAGTGTACAGAAAATTGCACCACTCCTAGAGATGAAGGTAAATGTGCGCACATAGCAACCAATTAGATGCCACCAAGAGACGATAAAATGAATGGATCTCCTGGCTGAGTGTGAGGAGCCAGTCTACAGAAATGTAGCCTAGTGTGTAGATTTACAGAACAACACTATAGAAAGGGACTAATCATCAAAATGTATAGAATAATAATAATAAAACAATATGCACATTATATATATACAGTATAATTTCATAGGGCATATGCACTACATTACTATATATATTATTATATACAGTATATATATATAGAGAGAGAGAGAGAGAGAGAGAGAGAGAGAGAGAGAGAGAGAGAGAGAGAGAGAGAGACTGAGAGAGAGAGAGAGACTGAGAGAGAGAGAGAGAGAGAGAGAGAGAGAGAGAGAGAGAGAGAGAGAGAGAGAGAGAGAGACTGAGAGAGAGAGAGAGAGAGAGAGAGAGAGAGAGAGATACAGTATCTATCTATCTATCTATCTATCTATCTATCTATCTATCTATCTATCTATCTATCTATTTGTTTATATTATTATGTTTATATATATATATATATAGATATATATATATATATATATAGATATATATAGATATACATAGTACATATGCACTACACACAGAGGAGTTACATCATCAGTGGCTGCCCAATGACTAAAGGAAGACATGGCATTGGAAAAAGCAGTGGAGAGTGTGGCAGTGGAGTGGTGATGGGGGGCACAGATCTGTCAGTGATGGAAGAGGGGACATTAAAGCCTTGTCCACATGTGCTCTCAATGCCCCTTACCAGCCCTCTGAAAAGTGATTCATTGTGGATCAATTTTCAGAAGCATTTGGCAGGTGGTGAAGAGGTAATATGTTCCCTCCTCACTGCCTGATTTAACCCTGTAAATACTGCACCAACACGCTGCAGTTGGGCACATTGCGGGGCAAATGTGGCTCGGCCCCATAGGCTTGCATGGGTCAAGTTCGGGGACAGTAATTCCCACCAAATGCAATATGCTGCTGTTTCTTTTTTTGCCATGGGCACAAAGCACAGCATCATGGCCATGGCACGTGTACAGTCCTTGGCAGCTGCAAGTCTGTGTTCAGGTGGGTGGTTGGGGGGAAGGGAACAGTAAAACTACAGATTAACCATCTGGTTTTACTGCCCCTGGCTAAATGTGTAAATGAGCCCTGAGAGGTAAATTTACCATAGTGTGCAAGTCTGTTGTGAAAGGTCATCAGACAGTAATCTTGCGTACAGGGTAGTGTTACTAAAAGACTAGATGCGATTCACTTAGCAAAGTCAGTGTTCACCTAGCTTAGTGAATGAGGTGAAGCCGTGTTAACTTCCATCATCCAATCACATGAAAAGAAAGGGGTTTATATACTAAAGCTGGAGAGTGAAAAATTAGTCTCACTTCTGCAGAGAAACCAATGAGCTTCTAACCTCAGCTTGTTTAATTAGGCTTTGGCAATAAAACCTGGAAGCTGATTGGTTTCCATGCAGAAGTGAGATTGGCCCTCCAGCTTCAATAAATAAACATAAAACTTTTCATATTCCTTTCACATAGAAGGTTATTCAGATTGAACAAAGCCTGGCAATATTCACTAAGTAAACATTCTAATCGCTAAGTGAATATTCTCCACTCCTTTAGTAAATCAGCTCCTTTAGCTGATCATTATACAGTAAAACCTTGGATTGCAAGCATAATTCGTTCCGGGAACATGCTAGAATCAAAAGCACTCTTATATCAAAGATAAGAAATAATGGATATTTGTTCCACAACCATTTATTCATAAGTCCTTCAGTTTATAGTCCATATAGAAATATTATAGCAATGTGATAGGTTGTGTAACCATAAAATGTCCATCCACAAATGGAAGCCCCCACAAGGGCAAAATCCATCAGGAGCTACTGAGTATAAAAGATAGGAGAGGCGCCTCCAAGTGTAGCAATATGGTTACATTTAATGAAGGTGCAACAGACCCGGTTCACACAGGGGAGACTTGTCAGGTCACTTAGCCACCTGACAAGTCGCGCTCCATTCTGTACAATGGAACGGTTCTAATAAGAGCGACTCAAGTCGCTCCGACTTAGAAAAAGGTTCCTGTACTACTTTGGGGCGCCTTCAGAGCGGCTTGCACTTCTATACAGAAGTCGTTTTGCAAGCCGTGCTGAAGTCACGCTGTACGGGAGCGTTGGGTTGGGTGATTTTGAAGCCGCCCCTGTGTGAACCGGGTCTTAGCAACTCACATTGTTGATGATTAAAACAGGCACATCTAAGTATACAAGCATCCGAGGTAAAGCTGTTCACATAGACCATCCTCTGCACCGCCGGCTCTCACCACTGTCAGTCTGCAATCATGACCGAGAAGACTACCCTGCAGTAGAGCGTTCTGAAAGCGGGGCTTGTAGTGCTCGCGGAGCGCAGCGTGGAAGGGACGCCATCGATGGCGGTGCGGGGGATGGTCTATGTGGACAGCTTTACCCCAGATGTCTGTATACTTAGATGTGCCTGTTTAATCATCAATCATGTGAGTTGCTAAATGTTGTACCTTCATTAAATCTAACCATATTGCTACACTTAGAGACGCTTCTGTTCTGTTTTACATGACGCTACTTGTATATCAAGACATCGCTTGTATATCAAGTCAAAATGTATTAAAAAATTTTGCTTGTCTTGCAAAACGCTCTCAAACCAAGTTATGCCGCATACACACGAGCGGACTTTTCAAACGGACTGGTCCGACGGACTATTGGAAGGACGTTCGACAAACTTCCAACTGACTTTCTAATGAACGGACTTGCCTACACACGATCACACCAAAGTCCGACGGATTCGTACGTGATGACGTACACCGGACTAAAATAAGGAAGTTCATAGCCAATAGCTGCCCTAGCGTCGGTTTTCGTCCGTCCGACTAGCATACAGACGAGCGGACTTTTCGATAGGAACTGGGTCCGGCGGAGTTCCGACGTAAAGATTTGAAACATGTTCCAAATCTAAAGTCCGTCATATTTTCGACCAAAAAAGTCCGCTGCAGGTCCGATGAAGCCCACGCATGGTCGAATTGTCCGTCGGACCAGTCGGTTTGAAAAGTCCGCTCGTGTGTACGCGGCATAACTCTCAATCTAAGGTTTTACTGTATTACCATTTTTCTTTGTATTGGTGAGCTTTGTCCCTGAAAGGTACAAGAATCCTGAACATTGCAGCAGCTGCACAAAGCTAAAAATGTGGTTTTCGTTGGAGTTGGCATTTAAAGCGCGGTCCTGGCGTTAAATCATTTTGGATGGAGGGTGTTATTTTAAATGCAAGGAGCCCCCGGTCTAGACATTTTTAGCTATTTTATTGCTTTCCATTTCGCAGCAGACACTATTTACAGACAGTCTTCAGTGAGTGTTTCTTTTGATGGCTAAAGTGATGAGTAATATTTTGGGGGATAATCTTAAAATACATAATTCCCGAGACAGACATACAGTGCGCTATTCTGTCTCTTCTGAGTCACCGCTGAATTCACCCCGGGGGGAAATTGCTTAGACGGCACTGACTGAGCGGAGCCACATATTGGCACGTCTGTGGAGAGGCACTCCCATGTCCTCAATACGTTGTACGCACTTAACCCCTTCCCTTCCACCCACACAACACAAGCATCGCTAGGCACTGGCCATTAGACTGTAACATTATGGGAAATCTACAAATGACAAAATGTATCACTATGAAGGTTACATAGCAGGGAACAGTCTGCAATCCAATGCATCAGATTTTTATAGATAAATATTTATTATTTAAACGTTTATTCTATGTAAACACTACACATCATAAATCAGTTTAGCCTAAAAATACATATAAAACTGATTTTTTTTTTAGCATTTTTCTAAATATCAGTTTTCATTGCATGTCCTTACTTGATACAATAGTACAACAATCCTTTGAAAGGTAAGAAAATCATCCTATTTATTTTGCACAGTGCTTTACTACTTTTTTACATTAGGGTGATCTGCACATGTTGTGCGTTAATGTGCGATACGTTAAAGGGTAACTCCGCTTTCGTGGGAAAAAAATAGCAAATAAAAATAAATACAATTGCGACACAAGTCATATTGTAATTGAATGTTATTATTATCATATATGTTTTTATATATTTATATTTAAATATTTATATTTAGTATTTATAATATATATATATATATATATATATATATATATATATATATATATATATATATATATATATATATATATATCTATATATATATATATAGATATATAGATAGATATATATCTATATATATATATATAGATATATATCTATCTATATATATATATATAGATAGATAGATAGATATATATCTATATATATATAGATAGATAGATATAGATATATCTATCTATATATATATATATATTTATATTTAAATATTTATATAGTGCCAACAGTTTGCGCAGCGCTTTACAACACGAGGGAATATTTATATTTAAATATATATATATATATATATATATATATATATATATATATATATATATATATATATATATATATATATATATATATATATATAGTGTATTAGTGTGTGTTGTGGTACCACACTTTGGGGTTGATTTACTAAAACCGGAGGATACAAAATCTGGTGCAGCTCTGCACAGAAACCAATCAGCTTACAGGTTTTAATGTCAAAGGTTAAAGTGTCTTCAAAGCCTTAAAGAGGTTGTAAACCCTCACAGTTTTTCACCTTAATGCATTTTATGCATTAAGGTGAAAAAAATTTTGTGCTGCATCACCCCCCCCAGACCCCCCCTTTTTCTTACCTGAGCCCAATCGTACCAACGACAGGGACGAGCACAGCAGCTCCAGCCGTCGTCTCGGGTCCTTATTGGATAGCTTGATAGCAGCAGGAGCCATTGACTCCCAGGCCAAGCCGGGGGTGGAGCCGAATCCTGCTGTCTGTGTCAATGGACGCAGCAGCAGGACTCGGGAGCGCGCCCGCACGAGTGCCCCCATGGAATGCGGCTCTCCGTGGGGGCACTCGAGAGGAGGAGGAGCCAGGAGCGCAGCGGGGGGACCCCAGAAAAGGAGGATCAGGGCCGCTTTGTGCAAAACCCTTGAACAGAGGAGGTAAGTATGATATGTTATTTTTTATTTTTTTTAAACAAAGCTTTACAATCACTCTAAAGAGGAAGTAAACACTGCCTCTTTTTTGTTTTTGGTGACCTGCAAAGTAAAGGCATAATGTGCTAGTATGCATCGCATCCGCGGTATATACAGTAAATATCTCCTAAACGGCGCACGTTTAGGAAATACAGTTGTGCTCATAAGTTTACATGCCATGGCAGAATTTATGATTTCTTGGCCATTTTTCAGAGATATGAATGATAACACAAAAACATTTCTTTCACTCATGAAATGATGTTTGCCCGAAGCCATGTATTATCAATCAACTGTGGTTACTCTTTTTAAAACATAATGGCAACAGAAACGACCCAAATGACCCCGATCAAAAGTTTACATACCCCGGTGATTTTGGCCTGAGAACATGCACACATGTTGACACAAAGGGGTTTGAATGGCTATTAAAGGTAACCATCCTCACCTGTGATCTGTTTGCTTGTAATTAGTGTGTTTGTATAAAAGGTCAATGATGAGTTTCTGGACTCCTGACAGACCCTTGCATCTTTCATCTAGTGCTGCACTGATGTTTCTGGATTCTGAGTCATAAGGAAAGCAAAAGAATTATCAAAGGATGTGCGGGTTGAACTGTATAAAACAGGAAAGCGATATAAAAAGATATCCAAGGAATTGAGAATGCCAATCAGCAGTGTTCAAACTCTAATCAAGAAGTGGAAAATGAGGGGTTCTAAAAATCAAACCACGGTCAGGTAGACCAACTAAAATTTCAGCCAAAACTGCCAGGAAAATTGTTCGGTATGCAAAGAAAAACCCACAAACAACTTCAGATGAAATACAAGACTCTATGAAAGCATGTGGTGTTTCAAGATGCACAATAAGGAGGCACTTGAAGAAATATGGGCTGCATGGTTGAGTCCCCAGAAGAAAGCTATTAGTACGCAAATGCCACAAAGTATCCCGTTTACAATATGCCAAACACCACAGAGACAAGCATCAAACCTTCTGGCACAAAGTCATTTGGTGTGATGAGACCAAAATTGAGCTTTTTGGTCACAACCGTAAAGACTTCATTTGAAGAGGAGTCAACAAGGCCTAAAATGAAAGGTACACCATTCCTACTGTGAAACACGGAGGTGGATCGCTGATGTTTTGGGGATGTGTGAGCTACAATGGCACAGGAAATTTGGTCAAAATTTATGGCAAGATGAATGCAGTATGTTATCAAAAAATACTGGAAGGAACAATTGTATTCATCAGGCACCCCCTGCAACAAAAATGTGTACTTGCCAATTGCTGTGTTTTTAACAATTTTTTATTTTTTTCAAAATAAAAAATGTTCTTATATAATTTAGTTGTTACTATTTTTCTAATTAATTTGCACCTTAAAAATCCCATTTTCCTCTCTCCATATATAATCTATCAAGGGATGTGGTGCTATTATTAAGTTGACTTGTCTGTGATCAAAAAACTACCTTCCTCAACCATAGCAGCTGCGGAAAAATTACTTGTGTAATAAACATCACCTCACCAAAAAAAGGCAACAAAATTGTATAGATGGAATCCTGAAAGATAAATATAGGGGGTATAGTCCATATGAACTAGATAGCTGTATCACATGAAAAAGACCTCTCCTTCATATTAGTATACAAAGATAGGCCACTTCATATGGCTAGATAACCACTCAGAGTCCTTGGTGAAATCTTATAGTAGAATATATTGAAGGACCAACCCACATGTGGATAGTGTAGAGTACCGCACAGTACACCAGCGTCATACTGTGAACTGGGCTTATAGAAAACATGCTTTCTAAGTGCCCTTGCAGTGACCTGAGTTTATCCAGTGCGGGGGGGGGGGGATGCAAGTCACTGCACATAATGGGGTTGATTTAATAAAGACAAACACTGTTGTATGCGCAAAAAAATTGGTACACTAGCACCATGTATTTTAGGTTGGAGTAAATCAACCCCTTAAGCTTATCGGTGCTTCAACACAAAATGCAACACAAAATGCATGGTGCTAGTTTACCAATTTTATGGTGCATACAGCAGCCCATTGAAATGAAAGGACCACTCTAAAGCCTGGTACACACGATAACATTGTTGGCCAACAAAGCGTCAGACTTTTGTCCGAAGGGCGTGTGCCAGGAACTTTTCTTGCATTCAAACGGTACACAATTGTTGGCCAACAAACATGAACGTAGTGACGTACTACGAGGAATTTCAGCTCTTGAGCACCACCCTTTGGGCACCTTCTGCTAATGTCGTGTTTGGTGAGCATTGATTCTGAGCATGCGTGTTTGTACTTTCAACTTTTGTGTGACGGACTAGTGTACAGACGATAGGAAAATCCGACAACAGACCGTTGTCCGTCGAAAATTTACTAGCCTGCCATCCAACATTTGTTGGCGGAAAGTTGGACAACAATTGTCTGATGGAGAGTACTAACGGTCAGATTTTAGGCCAGCAGTCTGCCATCACATAATTCCCTGCTGAAAATCCGATCGTGTGTACAAGGCTTAAATGTGATGCACAAAAAAACATACATACACCATTGTACCTGGGTATATATGAAAGGAGCGGAAGGCAAAGGGAATCCACCTAATGAGACAGAGATGGCAAATAAATAAACTCAGATCAGTTTTATTCCATCCCTATTCATCGAAAATGAAAAAGAAAATGAGATATATTGTCCTTTAAATAGAGGGCCGTTTTCCCTTTCCTTGTATCTACAATAATGTTGATTCTAGTCCAGTTTCCTCATTCCAGTACGGTTATGTTGCGTAGAAATGACATTAGTAGCAGCATGCACGGGTTAGGTATTTGCTGTTTGTGTATGTCAGGAGCGCAGTCCCTAACTGTCAAACTGTTTAAATATCATGAGAAGACGTCAGGAGAAGCAGGAAGTACACATATCTGCAGAAATTCCTCCCGTCCTCCTATCTGGGGAAGAGCTGCCAGAAGTTCTGCTTGTTATTTCTTGGTAGAGCTGTGAAAAATCCCTCTTTGGTTTGCATGCTGAGCCTGTGACTGAAACGGGATGGAAACACAGAATAAGGATCCATGCACACTGGCTTAAAGGGGTTTAAAGGTACGTGTTTTTTCACCTTAATGCATCCTATGCTTTAAGGTGAAAAAACACCTGGCAGTGACCGGCCCCCCAGCCCCTTCGTTTTATTTATCTTGGCTTGTTCAATGAAGCTTTGGTAATAAATAATAATAATAATATTAGTAATAATAATAAAACCTGAAAGCTCATTGGTTTCTATGCAGAAGTGAGCCTGATTTTGCACTTTCCAGCTTTAGTAAATAAACCCCATTGTGTACTTAAAAGTGGGGTATGCCTGTATCTGAGCCCTGGAACTTGACCCACGGGGACATGCTGTCTCTCTGCCTGGGGGGGTTCTCAGCTTTTGATTGGATAGATTGAAAGTAGCACAGCCATTGGCTCCCACTGCTGTCAATCAAATCCAATGATGCGGGCGTCGGGGGCGGAGCCAAGTCCTGCATTCGGCCCCTATGGATGCCGAATGCTGGACTCTGTAACCCCCCGGGAGAGCGCTTCTCCTAGGGGGTTATCTGATGTGGAGAGGAGCCACCAGAGTCGCCGGGGGACCCCAGAAGACGAGGTTCGGGGCCACTCTGTGCAAAACAAGCTGCACAGTGGGGATAAGTATGATATGTTTGTTATTTTTGTTTAAAAAAAACAAACAAACCCTTATGCCGTGTACACACGACCGGACTTTTCATCGGACTGAACTCCGAAAGGACTTTTCGACGGAGTTCCGACGGAGTTCCTACGAAACGGACTTGCCTACACACGATCACACCAAAGTCCGATCGTTTTGAACGTGATGACGTACGACCAGACTAGAATAAGGAAGTTCATAGCCAGTAGCCAATAGCTGCCCTTGAGTCCTTCTTTGTCCGTCGGACTAGCATTCAGACAAACAAATTTTTCGATCGGACTCGAGTCCTTCGGAAAGATTTGAAGCATGTTCTATTTCTAAAGACCGACAGATTTTTCTACAGAAAAGGTCTGATGAAGCCCACACACGATCGAATTGTACGGAACGAATCCGTCGGACCAGTTTGATCGAAAACTCCGGTTGTGTGTACACGACATTACAATCACTTTTTTTAAAAATTGCTTCTACAGGTTTTGTGTTCTGCCTGTAGAAGCAGCTCAATGTTATCCTATGTGTCCATGCACATTAGAACGTTAAGAGGCATATTTCGAGTTTAACGTTTAGAGGCAAAAAAAAACCCTTCTGGTTTGTGGTTCTGATTGGAGCTTGGAGGCAGAAAAAATGTAAAACTCTCCCAAACTCGTCTAAACTTTTTACTCCCAAAAGAACAGATGATTTTTAAGCCCAGTGTTCATGGAGCTGTGGGCTGAACAAAAAACTGTCAGCTCAGGTCGGAGCCGCTGTTCTAAGAATCCAATGTTAGTATAGTGATCTCCTCTGCTGTGCTATTACAGTGCACTCAGCCATTGGATCGGGAGCCGGTCAGCAGAGCTTTTTCGGTCCTGCCCCTTCAACAGAAGCCGACCGAACGGCTGGCTTCTGTCAGACCGGCTGCAGTACACATGGGCCGAATTTCAATGTCGCCCGATATTCGGCCCATGTCTACTAGGCTTTACACAAGCGTATTCATACTACTAAAATTTGTTACTTTTATTTAAGTGGACTTATCTTTAAGGCTCCATGCACACTAAGCTAAAAAAAACGGTGGAAAAATCACTGGAAAAAACACTGGTAATAGCTTTTTGTAGTAGCATTTTATAAGCAGTTTTAGGAGCGTTTAAGAGCAGTAGCATTTTATTGGCGTTTTTGTAGTAAAAGAGAAAAAAAGCTCAAAAAACACTATTAGTAGGGTTTAGGAGCGTTTCTGCTGGAAAAACACTCAAGGAAACTCTACAAAAACAATTTTTTTTCTGCTCCTAGACACTGAAGCTCAAAAAATGCTAAAAGCCATAGTGTACATGGACACACAGGATAACACTATTTAGCTTCTAGCAGCCCAAAAAAAATGTTAGTAACAGCTTCTGGGAGCTTAAAGAGGAAGTAAACCCCGATGGGTTTTGCTTCCTCTTTTTCTCCCCGCAAGGCCTGCAAATTAAAAGCATAATGGGCTAGTATACATCACAAACGAAGCCCGCGCTGTCCCCTGTGCAGGCTGCGTCCATCTTTGCCCCTCTTCCTTCCCGGGCCGCGGACTCCGGCTCTGTGAGGTGCGGGAGCCGTCAGTCACGGCACATGCTGGGGGAGGAAACGGCACGGTGGTCTGTTTCTTCACAGGGCATGCGCCGATGATGACATTGGCACACTACAAGTGAAATAGCTTCTAAACGGCGCATGTTTTGGAGTTATTTCCACTACCTACAGTGCCTTGCGAAAGTATTCGGCCCCCTTGAACTTTTCAACCTTTTGCCACATTTCAGGCTTCAAACATAAAGATATAAAATTTTTATTTTTTGTGAAGAATCACCAACAAGTGGGACACAATTGTAAAGTGGAACGAAATCTTTTGGATTTTTGAAACTTTTTTAACTAATAAAAAAATGAAAAGTGGGGCGTGCAAAATTATTCGGCCCCCTTGCGTTAATACTTTGTAGAGCCACCTTTTGCTGCGATTACAGCTGCAAGTCGCTTGGGGTATGTCTCTATCAGTTTTGCACATCGAGAGACTGAAATTCTTGCCCATTCTTCCTTGCAAAACAGCTCGAGCTCAGTGAGGTTGGATGGAGAGCGTTTGTGAACAGCAGTTTTCAGCTCTTTCCACAGATTCTCGATTGGATTCAGGTCTGGACTTTGACTTGGCCATTCTAACACCTGGATACGTTTATTTGTGAACCATTCCTTTGTAGATTTTGCTGTATGTTTGGGATCATTGTCTTGTTGGAAGATAAATCTCCGTCCCAGTTTCAGGTCTTTTGCAGACGCCAACAGGTTTTCATCCAGAATGGTCCTGTATTTGGCTGCATCCATCTTCCCCTCAATTTTAACCATCTTCCCTGTCCCTGCTGAAGAAAAGCAGGCCCAAACCATGATGCTGCCACCACCATGTTTGACAGTGGGGATGGTGTGTTGAGTGTGATGAGCTGTGTTGCTTTTACGCCAAACATATCGTTTTGCATTGTGGCCAAAAAGTTCGATTTTGGTTTCATCGGACCAGAGCACCTTCTTCCACATGTTTGGTGTGTCTCCCAGGTGGCTTGTGGCAAACTTTAGACGAGACTTTTTATGGATATCTTTGAGAAATGGCTTTCTTCTTGCCACTCTTCCATAAAGGCCAGATTTGTGCAGTGTACGACTGATTGTTGTCCTATGGACAGACTCTCCCACCTCAGCTGTAGTTCTCTGCAGTTCATCCAGAGTGATCATGGGCCTCTTGGCTGCATCTCTGATCAGTCTTCTCCTTGCCTGAGCTGAAAGTTTAGAGGGACAGCCAGGTCTTGGTAGATTTGCAGTGGTCTGATACTCCTTCCATTTCAAAATGATCGCTTGCACAGTGCTCCTTGGGATGTTTAAAGCTTGGGAAATCTTTTTGTATCCAAATCCGCCTTTAAACTTCTCCACAACAGTATTACGGACCTGCCTGGTGTGTTCCTTGGTCTTCATGATGCTCTCTGCGCTTTCAACAGAACCCTGAGACTATCACAGAGCAGGTGCATTTATACAGAGACTTGATTACACACAGGTGGATTCTATTTATCACCATCAGTCATTTAGGACAACATTGGATCATTCAGAGATCCTCGCTGAACTTCTGGAGTGAGTTTTCTGCACTGAAAGTAAAGGGGCCGAATAATTTTGCACGCACCACTTTTCAGTTTTTTATTTGCTAAAAAAGTTTAAAATATCCAATAGATTTCGTTCCACTTCTAAATTGTGTCCCACTTGTTGGTGATTCTTCACAAAAAATTAAAATTTTATATCTTAATGTTTGAAGCCTGAAATGTGGCAAAAGGTTGAAAAGTTCAAGGGGGCCGAATACTTTTGCAAGGCACTGTATAGGTAACCTTATTCTAGGCTTACCTATAGGTAAATGTCACACAAAAGGGTTTACAATCACTTTAAAAAAACACTAGTGTGCATGGAGCCTAAAATCCACACTTCACATCAATATACCAGACATAACTATTTTTAAATCACACTATTGTTCTGAGATCCATCTTATGACCTTAAAGCGGTGTTCCGCCCTAAAAAAAATGAAAAGCCAGCCGCTACACATACTGCAGCTGCTGGCTTTTAAGAATAGGACACTTACCTGTCTTGGAGTCCAGAGATGTCGGCACTGCAGCTGATGTTTCTATCAGCTGTCGGGTGCTGCCACCGCCTTAGCAGGTAAGGGTACCCAGCAGTGTAGCCTTGCGGCTTCACGCCGGGAACTCTACTGCACATGCGCGAGGCCCCGCTCCTCTCTCCTACTGGCCCAGCGATAGGGAGAGGAGGAGGGAGCCCCGCGGTGATGTCATGGGCTGCGGCCCGGACTCCCGGAAGTGGGAACAGGATACCTGTCAAAGACAGGTATTCTGTTCCCCCTCCCCCTAGAAAGGTGCCAATTGAGGAGACAAATGAGCGGAAGTTCTACTTTTGGGTGGAACTCCGCTTTAAGAAAACCCACTTCACATGTTCTCTGACTGCCAGAATCATTGTGGGAGTTTCATGACATTAGGGATTGCAGCGAGTCATGTGTGTTCAGACCAGCCCTCGCTTGTAGATTTGCAGTGATATCAGAAAATCAGGATGGCACAAGAATAAGCAAATCACAATCAGCAATTAATATGGCTGCTCCTATGTACATATATGTACTATATATATATATATATATATTATGTAAATATACATACTGTATATTTTTACAAACAATACTACATTAATACTACATTAAAAACTACATTAATACTAGTCGATAATCCTACATTAACACAATAATCTCCTACACCTGCCAGTGGCATCTTCAGTTGCCTAGTTGCCTAAGCATCAAAGTTCTCTAAGGGTCTATTGATACAATGCAGTGTCTGGTGTGCAATGTGATGCAGCAGGATAACTGCACTGGCGATGCGCACTGCAGTGACATTAAAGCGGAGCTTAACCCAAATAGGGAAGTTCCACTTTTTGTCCTCCTCCCCCCTCTTCTACCACATTTGGCATATTTTATTTTTTTTTGGGGGGGGGGGAGCAGGTACCTGGTTTTGATAGGTACCCGCTTCCACTTCTGCTCAGAACGCCTAGGTGATCCAAGCAGAAGTTCAGCCCGCTCTCGTTGCCCATGGCCTTCTGGGACACCTTTGCAGGATCCAGAAGGCTGCAGGAACGTTCACTAAGCGCAGAGTAGATTGATCATGCGCAGTGAGAAGCCGGCTACCCACAGTAAACATGCTGCTACCTAGAACCTCAAAACCAGTGAAGAACCGGCCTGGGTGAAGACTGGATCCCTGGAGAGGTAAGTGTCCTTTTATTAAATGTGAGCAGCTACAGTATTTGTAGCTGCTGACTTTTATTTATTTTTTCTTTCTAGGATGAGGCAGTGGGTTGCTTTACACTACACTATGTTGGAAAAAAGTGTAGCCTGTCCTACTTTTATTCAGCACAAGCCACTGCAAAGCAGTGGTGTGAACCAGCCCCAGAGGAGTCAAGGCACTTTGCCTTGTCTTGCGGTGGAATTTTGTTGCAATAGTTGCCCAGCATAGTGCCACCACACCTGGTGTGAATGGGCCCTAAAAGTCACCTACCTGCTGCTCCAGGCTCTCTTTGGCCCTGGCAGCAGTCAGTATAGGTGTGGTTGAAGGTTGACATTTAGGGAGAGCCAGCCAATCAGTGGCTCTACATGAACCCACGTTGCGGCATCTGTTCAGGTAAATCCGCTGACTGGCTGACTATGTCTTAATGCCCGACTCCATGTGTGCTTTTACTTTAAATAGTCCAATTGGGCCAAGATGGCCCAAACAAATTATTTCCTTTACTAATAGATGTACCTGCTCTGCTGTATAAACTGTATGTAGAATCAGTGACATACAGTATACGGCTCTGTGTTCCGGCAATGGGACGGGGACTTATGCCTGCTGCCAAAACAAAATAGAGTCAGGATAAGCGCTGCTCAGCCTTTCACAGGAAGCTTTGTATTTTTATCAAAATACAATACCACCTTGCCCCAATCAAACTATTTAAAGCAAAAAAAAAAAAAAAACATGGAGTTAGGCTTAAAGTTTGTGTATAGCCCAAACTTTTTTTTGTTTGTTTTAGATATGGTATAGAAGCATTAGAACTTATGTCTTTGCCTATGGTGGGGAAAATTACCTTTATTATTCATCCTGGTGACCATGGTCATTGGAACAGAAAGTGATGGAAAGTCTTACAGTTGTCACTATAACAGAAACGAAAGTGAAATCCTTCAGTGGGGACATTTGTTCCTGTGACAACTATCTTAGAGGGAAATTCCCCTCACTTTGTTGAGATTTTAATTTGCTTCCTGTTACATTTTCTTGATAGGAAGTGAAGGGGAATTATTCCCTACCGAACATAGACGATAAATAAAATAACTTGTCAGGGTTGTTAACCCTTTGCTACTGTACCTACAGCTAAAGAAAAAAAAAAGTCACAGCATGTCACAAAAGATATACTCTATTCAATAGCATCATTGGAGAACAACGTATAGCTGGGGGTAAGATGTTTAAATATATATATATTTTTTAAAGGGGAACTTAAAGGGGTTGTAAAGCCTCAGTGTTTTTCACCTTAATGCATTCTATGAAAAAAAGGGAGCAAGAAGGTGGGAGTTTGTGTGAAGCACATGGTAGCAATTGAATAGAATGGTGGGTATTAAAATATTTAATATTCTGTAGATACATATTTACATACGTTAAATTCCATATACATAGAAGTACACACTAATTCTTGATGTCGATTTCTAAAACAGTGGGAACCGATAATAACATGGTTAGAATAATTAATAGTTTGATAAGGTTACAGAATCCACCAAAATTCAGAGTTGAGTAAACATATATTACAAGATAACATCTACATGGCCAAAGGCTCTAATTGGCTGCAAAATAGGGTGGGCTCATGGGGCAGAGCATTGCGCCATGAGCCCACCCAGGTGTTACAACAGCGAATGAATATTCGCTGTTGAAACACTGATCCTCAATCCGGCCAATCAGAAGCGGGTGTGAGACCCGTTTTCCAGTTGGCCGAAAAGAGAAGACTCCTGATTGGCCACCGAGGAGGGAGGAAACGGAAGCCGCAGCCGCCGTGATGACCTGTGGAGAGCAGGGGAACGGGTGGCTGCCGCCGAGCAGGGCAAGCCGCCGTTGAAGCCATGGGGTAAGTGCTACCGACCGGTGGAATACTGTTTGCCGCCCCCCGAAAAAAATTTGGGGGGATTTTGGCGTTTTTTGCCTAAGCACCTGAACGTACCACATTAAAAGTCTATGGGGGAGATTTACTAAAACCGGATAGTGCAAATCTGTTGCAGCTGTGCGTAGAAACCAATCAGCTTCCAAGTTTTATTGTTAAAGCTTAATTGAACAAGCTGAAGATATGGCCCAAACACACGATCCGAAAATCTGAAGAAAAATATAACTTTCTAAGCGATTGTATAATAATCTAATAGTTAGTACAGAGATTTCAAGAGCCGATAACGACAAGCACGAAAATTTTTATCGTACGATTTTCATTCAATAAGTACAGTTCCCGTTCGAAAATACAAATCTATTACAACACATTACATCACAGTAATTTTTTTTCTGTTGTACGAGAATTTTCATAACTTTTTTGATATGCATCTAGCATGTAAAAAAAAAAACCGGATGATCTGTCGTCCGATTTTCGGATCGTGTGTTTTCGGGCCATTAGAAGCTGATTGGCTACCATGCACAGCTGCCCCAGATTCTGAGTGCTCTAGTTTTACCAAAGCCTAGTACACACAGGCCGAATATCAGGCGGCATTGGCTGGTTCAATAGAAACCGGCCGGCATTCGGCCTGTGTGTACTGGAGTTGGTCCGACATAAGCCGGCCGTTCAGCCGGCTTCTGTCGAAAGGGCATGACCTAAAAAAGTCTGATGATTGGCTCTCAATCAGTGGAGTGTTCTGGCTTGGGGCCACCCCTCTGTCATAACACAATAGCACAGCAGGGGAGATCGCTGTACTAACGTCGGATAGTTAGTAAAGCGGCTCCTCCTGAGCTGTCAGGTATTTTTTCGTTCAGCCGTGCTGGGCTGAATAAAAAAAAATTGCTGGTGTGTACGAATCATAAAGTGATTGTAAAGGATCACTTCGTAAAACAACCCATTCAGTTTAAAATAGAAATGAAAGGCAAAATATTTATGTATACTGTAGATATAAAAAAAAAACATTATAAATACCTTTTTCCCCTTTTTTATAAGTGATCACATTCCTTCTCTTCTCAGCTGCATATGAGCTGGGGGGAGGAGAAGCAGCAGCACACTGAGCTTCCCAGTGAAAGGCTGTGCAGCGGGGGCGTGTCAGGACCAGTCTGATCATTGGAGGGGACAGGTTGAGTTCCCAGCATAGTTAGAGAACTGACCACGGTGTCCTCTCCTGCTTAGTGTGGTCAGTTTTTAATAGGAAACCAAGGGGATTAGCAGGAACACCAGGGATTTCATATAAAGGAAGCAATACAAGGAGAACAGGAGACTTTTTCGTAGAAATGCATGGTACAAGAGGCACATATCAGGAATATGAAGTGTTTGGGTAAATCTCCCCCTATGTGAACATGCACACATAGGCTTTTAGAGGAGTTTAGGCGCAGCAGTGTTTAGCGGCAGTTCGGGTATAAAAAATCCAAACGCGGCTATTGTAAAGTGCTGCGTAAACTGTTGACGCTATATAAATCCTGTATTATAATAATAATAATAATTTCCATCACTTGAAGTGATTTTTTTAACTTTGGGTTTATTTATAGATATTTATATTTTAACTGGTGTTCTTCTCCGTAGTTTCCCTCAACCTGCCTGATCTGTGCTCTGGGCGGATGTCCCACTTGACCACCAAGGTAAAGGTATGTATATCTCTACACTACACTGTATAATAATACAAATCACATGGAAGGACAGGGCATGCTCATTCAAGAACAGTGTCTGCCTACAAAGTTTATGCAACAGTCTTGTCTGTAGCATGTCCGCTGCAGGATTTCCATTCAAACAGGAAACAAAAAAAAAAAAAAAAAACTAGTACAAGAAGCAGAGACATAAGAGGAGGGAAAGAAAAACAGTGGTAAGAATCAAAAATCCAAATAATTAGTGACATCCAGCTGTAGATGATCCAAACCATCTGCTTGTCTTAGTTATAGATTTACAGAGAATGTGAAGGTAGACCAATCAACAGGAAAATGTGGTCATCTTTTATTGTTTTTAAATAATACATTCATAAGAATGATTAAAGAAACATATGTAGCGCTACTCCCGTAGGAGCCACAGAATTACTGTCCAGGTTCTTCCCAACTTCTGCCCCGCAGCCAGGCACACAACGGGATCATTTACTGTTTTTTTTTTGGGAACTTGGATAGGGATGAGGGAAGTGGTGGGATACTCTAAGGATAAAAACTATATACAACTGAGGACTTGGTTTTCCTTTAGGACAAGCATCGATGAAGTCTGGGCTTCTAACAAACAGTAGACTTCAGCTTAAGTAGTAGTAGAGCCATTAGAGCAAAGTCCCTTTAAGTAGGAAAACGACTGTACAGAGTACTTCAGGACATCAGCCGGTGTTCCCTTTAATAGACCCACAGCTGACTATAACAAGGCACCAGAGGGGCATCTAGAGCACAAGGTCCCCAAGATCTTTTAATGTCTGAACTCACAAGGCTCAAGGACAGATGGAGCCCCCTTCCTCCTTGCAATATTCATCCCACCACAGGGGTCACTGACTTGCAGAGCTCTTGCTGTAGACTCCCCACTGCAACTTTGCTCTTGCTAGAGACTTGCCACGCAAATTTGCTACAAATTATTAAAGTGCCAACTAGAACTTGTGCTTCAAATGCTCTGCAAGCCTTAGTAGCCTCCCTGGCGGTTTTCCCGAGTGTGGCTCGGGGTTAAAATTCAGCACCATTAGCGGTAACCCCGAGCCACACTCGGGATTGCATCGCAGGATCCTGGTGCCTCCTTACTTACCTTGTCCCCGGGATCCTGCGATGTCCCCCGCAGTGTCCGCGGGCTGTGTCCTGTTCCGAAGCCTCTCTGTGCCAGGCTCCGTTCCCTGCGAGCGTCGCGACGCACGGGGGCGGAGCCTGGCGGCAAATTCAAAAAAATGTAAAAAGCATAACACAAACAGTACTGTAATCTTACAGATTACAGTACTGTATGAAATCATTTCACATCCCATTTGTCCCCAGTGCTCTGGCCCATGCCCTGCATGCAGTTTTATATTGCATATACTGTTCTTTCTGCCTGGAAACTGGAGATTGTCCATAGCAACCAAAAAGTGTCCCTTTACGTCAAAAATGGCTTTAGACCAGCTAGAAAACAGCGATAGTAAATTAGAACACTTGCAGAATTGAGCGATAGTGAATCGTGTGGAAATTTATTTTATTACTATTTATTTTTATTTTTTTTAATTATTCTTTTTTTTTTTATTATATTATAATTTATGTTTTTGTGTTTCAAACTTTATCATACCCGGGATATCTACTAGACTCTTGTTTGGACAGATTTAAGTGTATTATTGTTAATAATTACAGACCTACAATATAAAATGCCAAATTTCCATGAAAAATAATTGTACCGCTTTCAGCACCTAAAATCAGAAAGAATCATACCGCCAGGGAGGTTAAAGGCTTACCTGTAGGTACAAGTGGTGTAACAGCGTTTACAACCACTTAAAAGCTGGTAGGAGACATTTTCATTCTACTCTGACTGTCCTATGAGGCTACAGGACAGTGCTGATTGTCCCTGTGCTGATCACATGCACCCTCCCAAGGGGGAAAAAAAAACTCTCTAGCAATACACACCAAACTGAGCAAGTGCAGAGTGCCCCCAAGGCTCTGTACTATCAGGAGATGGATTGGGGACAGTGAAAGAAGGGGAGCATCAGAGAAGGAAGCCTTTTTACACAATGCAGAGGATTATCCCCTTAGGCTCCACAGTGAATATAACAAGCATGCTTTACTGCATATACACACTGATTTTACTGTTGTGGATTTGGTAACACTTAACCTCCACCCCAAATTGCACTTTATCCTGTCCTTTACTGTTCTTTAGCCTCCCTATTAATCACATCGCTGTAAATCACTTTGAGGCTGGGTTCACACTAATGTGAATTGGATGCGGTATTTGCGGAATCCGATTCGCATTATAGGAGATTGTGACCGGCTCCTTTGATGTTCTGTCATTGTCTGACATATCTATAATGGTGGATTTGTTTGATATAGAATTTTTTAAAAAAAAGTAGAAATGTGATTATTATTATTATTATTATTATTATACAGCATTTATATAGCACCAACAGTTTACGCAGCGCTTTACAACTTGTGGGTAGACAGTACAAATACAATACACTTTAATACATCAGAGGGCCCTGCTCCTTAGAGCTTACAATCTAAAAGGGAAGGTCAAGAGATACAAGAGGTAATAACTGTGGGGGGTGTGCTGATGGAAAAAATAAATGTACAGTTGTTAGGTGGGGGCCCCATAGGCTTCTCTGAAGAGATGAGTTTTCAGGGATTGTCTGAAAGTGGACAAAGTAGGAGAAAGTTGGACAGATAGGGGTAGAGCATTCCAGAGGATGAGAGAGGCTCTGGAGAAGTCCAGGAGGCAAACATGGGATGAGGTGACAAGGGAGTTAGAGAACCGAGGTCTCGGCGAAGAGAATGATTAGGTTGGTATTTTGAGACTAGGTTAGTGATGTAGCTGGGGACCAGGTTGTGGATGGCTTTGTAAGTTATTGTTAGTATCTTGAATTTAATTTGTTGGTTGAGTGACAGCCAATGGAGAGATTGGCAGAGGGGTATAGCAGACACTGAGTGGTTTGTAAGGTGGATGAGCCTGGCAGCAGTGTTCATGGTGGATTGAAGGGGGGATAGTCTATTTAGAGGTAAGCCAGTGAGGAGGGAGTTGCAGTAGTTGAGGCGAGAGATGTCCAGGGAGTGGATTAGAAGCTTTATGGTGACAGTGGTTAGGAAGGGGCGTATCTAACCAAAAGGTTAGTTCGGAGTCCAGGATTACACTTAGGACCTTGGTGTGGGGGGACAAGTTGATAGTTGAGCCGAGAAATCAGGGGAAGTGGCACATGGGATGGGGAGGAAATATCATGAGCTGGGTTTTGGATAGGTTGAGTTTGAGGAAGTGAGAGATGTGACATCCAGGCTGATATGTCTGTTAGTAAGTTGGTGATGCGTGAGGAGACAGATGGAGAGCTGGGGGGGGAGATAGATTTGGGTGTCATCAGCGTAGAGATGATATTGAAAGCCATGGGAGGCAATCAACAGACCCAGGGAGGTGATGTAGATTGAGAAAAGGAGATGCCCAAGAACCCCAGATCCTTGGGGGACAGTCATGGAGACCAAAGGAGTTGAGCATTTTGAGGAGGAGGAGGTGGTCCACTGTGTCAAAGGCAGCAGGGAGGTCCAGGAGAAGTAGTACAGAATAGTGTCTGTTGGTTTTAGCCGTTAGTAGGTCATTTGTGAGTTTAAGGAGAGCAGTTTTACAGGTGTTTGTCCTTTTTTTCTGCCTCTAAATGCCACTTCATGGTAGCCTATGTGACCATGCAGACTTAGGCGTTTACAGGAGTTTAGAGGGAGAAAAAAAAAAAAAAAGACATCACTTGTGTGTTCAAGAGGTTGAAAAAATGGCAAAATGCATCTAAACACACCTATGCTACGTGAGTTTAGCGCTTGAGCTTTTAGTCATTCAATGGCCAGAATAAATTAATAATTAATTAATTAATTAATCAATTTAAATTAATTATTTAAATTAATTGGCACAAGCACTTGGCTAAACGCGTTTGAAAAAGGGGCGTTTTTGAAGCTGCTTTTCTTCTGCCAGGAGAGAAGCATTTACAAAAGCTGCAGTGAGCGTGACGCGTTAAATACTTTTTCTGTGCTTTTACCTGTTTAAGTTGTTGGCAGAGTCAGGTTTGTCTGATGGCTGACCCATCTCCTATTCATAATGCACTTTGTGCGAGGGTGTCTTTCATATGGCCATGCATGTAATGTATTTGTTTCTCGTTCCCCAGTAGTTGTTGGTGGTGATTTATTTGTATTTTGTGATTTATTTTTTATGGTTATTGAAATATACCTCTTTTATATGTTTCCCTGGGGACTGGATAGGTCACAGGCTGCTTTTAAAGGGGAAGTATCACATGACCTCTAAGGACAAGGATCAAGATTTCCTGCTCAGTGGAAGAAGACTATCTTATTCTGTAGATTGTTCTTGCTGCACACACATTCCTTTCTGTGATATGGTTGTGCTTCAGCTCTCTGCAGGTCACCAGGAAAATCTCTACGGCGCCTTTGTTTTTCTTCAAATGCAGAGATACTTCCCCTTCCCAGTGTGATTAATGGTGCAGCCTTGTGACGCTGGATGGAGTGACTGAGGGTATTAGTCAGGGAAAGGTTAGGTCATGGTAAAGAACGAAGAAGGAATAGAGCTTCTATGTCTACAACTACTTTTCTAAACATGGATACAAACCTTCCCTCCCCTGCACTTCCCTCTAACATAACCAAGCCTGCCAGTGATCGAAAGCCTAAGCTACTACTTATCACTTAAGGGCCCATTCGCACCAAAAACTGAACATCTTGCATGCGTGTTGACAAGCGTTTGATGCGTTTTTTTACACATGTTTACAATGCATTTATATTTTTCCTATGCATGTGCCTGCTTGCATTTCCTTTCAGGTCACTTCCTTCTTGTTTCTTCTTTGGGCTTTTATGCGGTGCCTTTGCATGCATTCTTGCACATTTTAGTGCAAAACAATACAGCTTGCTGTACTTTTTTTCACCGCAGTTCACTGTAGTGGTGTGACCTATGTTCATAGGATAACCTGTAATTTGGACTGTCTGTGCATTCAAAAATGCATCCCACTGCACCTGGTGTGAATGGGCCCTAGATGAACACTCAGGGTCCTGATCATGTGGTAAAGAGTAGGGATGGGCCGAACACCCCCCGGTTCGGTTCCCATCCAGAACATGCGAACAGGCAAAAAATTTGTCCGAACACGCGAACACCGTTAAAGTCTATGGGACACGAACATGAAAAATCAAAAGTGCTAATTTTAAAGGTTAATATCCAAGTTATTGTCATAAAAAGGGTTTGGGGACCTGGGTCCTGCCCCAGGGGACATGTATCAATGCAAAAAAAAGTTTTAAAAAGTCCTTTTCTTCGGGAGCAGTGATTTTAATAATGCTTAAAGTGAAAAAATAAAAGTGAAATATTCCTTTAAATTTCGTACCTGGGGGGTGTTTATAGTATGCTTGTAAAGTGGCGCGTGTTTCCCGTGTTTAGAACAGTCCGAGAGCAAAATGACATTTCTAGAGGAAAAAAAAGTAATTTAAAAGTACTAGCGCTACTGCCGGCTATTAATAAATTGTCGGTCCCGACAATACACATAAAAGTCATTGAAAGTCATTGAAAAATAAAAAAAAATGCGTGGGGGTCCCCCAAAATTCCATTACCAGGCCCTTCAGGTTTGGTATGGATATTAAGGGGAACTCCACGCCAACATTTTTCTAAAAATGGCGTGGGTTCCCCCAAAAATCCACACCAGACCCTTATCCGAGCACGCAACCTGGCAGGCCGCAGAAAAAGAGGGGGGACGAGAGAGCGCCCCCCCCTCCTGAACCATACCAGGCCACATGCCCTCCACATGGGGAGGATGTCTCCATGTTGATAGGGACAAGGGCCTCATTCCCACAACTCTTGACCGGTGGTTGTGGAGGTCTGCGGGCGGAGGGGGCACCCAGATCCCCCCCCCCTATGTGATTGGTAAGGGGTACATTGTACCCCTACAATTTCACAAAAATAAAGTGTCAAAATGTTAAAAAACCACAGGAGACAGCTTGGGACAAGTCCTTTATTAAAAATAAAAAAAAATAAAAAATAAAAAAGAGATTCAGGCACTGTAATTCAATAAATCCATGCTCCTACTCCAGCGATGTAATCCAATTCTCGATCTCCCGCGATGGATGATCTCCAGCGACTCCAGCAAGGAACGCAGGATTCCCGTTGCATCAAAGGGGGCAGGGTCACCCGTACACGTCACTGGGAAACCCCGGCGTTTCCCTTTGTCAGAGGCGGACGGGGTCACGTGACAGGTGGCCCCGCCCTCAGCTACATAAGAGCTGTCAAGCTAGCGCCGCGTCATTGGCTGGGCGCCTCCGGTGGAGGCAGGATCCTGTGTGTGTTCCTCGCTGGAGTCGCTGGAGATCATCCATCGCTGGAGATCGAGAATTGGATTACATCGCTGAAGTAGGAGCATGGATTTATTGGATTACATCACTGGAATCTCTTTTTTATTTTTTATTTTTTTATTTGTAGTTAAGGACTTGTCCCAAGCTGTCTCCTGTGGTTTTTCTAACATTTTGACACTTTCTTTTTGTGAAATGGTAGGGGTACAATGCCAATTGTACCCCTACCAATTCACATGGGGAGGGGCGGGATCTGGGTGTCCCCTTTGTTAAAGGGGGCTTCCAGATTCCGATAAGCCCGCCTGCCCGCAGACCCCCACAACCACCGGGCAAGGGTTGTGGGGATGAGACCCTTGTCCCCATCAACATGGAGACATCCTCCCCATGTTGAGGGCATGTAGCCTGGTATGGTTCAGGAGGGGGGGGGCTCTTTTCCTGCGGCCTGCCAGGTTGCGTGCTCGGATAAGGGTCTGGTGTGGATTTTTGGGGAAACCCCACGCCATTTTTTTTTACATTTTGGCGCGGAGTTCCCCTTAAAAGGGTCTGGTATTGATTTTTGGGGAGAACCCACTCCATTTTTTTTTTAATTTTGGCGCGGAGTTCCCCTTAATATCCATACCAGACCTGAATGGCCTGGTAATGGAATTTTGGGGGACCCCCACGCATTTATCTTTATTTTTCAATGACTTTAAATTACTTTTATGTGCATTGTCGGGAGTCGGGACCGACAATTCATTAATAGCTGGCACTAGCGCTAGTACTTTTAAATGACTTTTTTTTCCTTTAGAAATGTCATTTTGCTGTCAGACTGTTCTAAACACGGGAAACATGCGCCACTTTACAGACATACTATAGACACCCCCCAGGTACGAAATTTAAAGGAATATTTCACTTTTATTGTTTCACTTTAAGCATTATTAAAATCACTGCACTTTTTATGACAAAACACTTTTTATGACAATAACTTGCATATTAACCTTTAAAATTAGCACTTTGGATTTCTCCCATAGACTTTTAAAGGGTATTCCGCGGTTTTTCGAATTTGCTGCGAACACCCCAAATTGTTCGCTGTTCGGCAAATGGGCGAACAGCCAATGTACGAGTCGAACTCATGTTCGACTCTAACAGATATCCCATCCCTAGTAAAGAGCCACTGATTGGCTCTTGACCAGTGGTGGCCCGTCCATTAGTGGGACACAGGCCCTGCCCCTCTAGCTATGCCTCCGGCCCCCTAATCTACATGGGCACCGGAGGCATGGATTCCAATGAAGTGGGCGTTTTGTTTTTTTTGAAGCACGTGATTAGAGCCAGAGGCTCTAATAGGCTTCAAAAAAAAGGATGTTCTCGGGGCACAGAGCACTGCGCTCCAAGCCCACCCAGTTGTGTCACAAAAGTGAATGAATATTTGCTATTTTCACACTGATCCTCCTCCCGGCCAAACAGGAAGCAGGAAGCGGGTCCTGAGACTCGTCACCTGATCGGCTGAAAGGACAGGTGCTCCTATTGGATGCCTAAGAGGATGAGGGAGGAGATGCACGGCGGAAGCCACCATGATGGAGAGGAGGAGACACCTGGCCGTTGCCTGTAGGAGCGCTGCTGGATGACTGGATGACTGTCCAACCGCGAGGCCCCGACCAAGTGGGGGGGTGGTTGCTTGCTGCCCCCCCCCCAAAAAAAACACCTGCCGACACTGCAATCACAGAGCGCACTGCCCACGTGCCATAGTGGGCACGCGGCGGGTGCAATCACAGGAGGACATCATATGACGGCCTCCCAGAACTGGCCAGCCACACTGTCATTCAGCTACAGCGCAGTCAGCAAGTGATTAATACAAGTCGAGGGACCTGTTATATGCACTTATCAAAAGTGCTGACTATGCCCACCCTTTCTGCCCCCTTCCTCCAAGAAAAAGGGGGAATAGAGAAGGCAAGTAAAGAAAAAGGAAAGAAAGAAGACAAAGAAAAAAAGGTAAAGAGGGATAGCAGGTCATTCCAGAAATCCATATGACCACCTGTTCAATGTCAACCTTAGGTGTCTGGTACCTGTAGATAAGAGAGCCAGGGGGTCTTTGCCCTTTCAAATAGGGATTGTTTATCCTGCAGGACAAGTTTTTCTTGTAGCATAATCCAGGTAAGCTTTCCCTTTATTAAGGTTAGGTCAATCAGGAGAGCATTAATCAAAGAAGCAGCCAAGAGGCCCGTGGTAACTCTGGAGGAGCTGCAGAGATCCACAGCTCAGGTGGGAGAATCTATTTCTATTAGTCATGCACTCCACAAATCTGACCTTTTATGGAAAAGTGGCAGGAAGAAAGGCATCGTTGAAAGAAAGACAAAAAAAGTCCAGTTTGCAGTTTGCAAGAAGCCATGTGGGGGACACAGCAAACATGTGGAAGAAGGTGCTCTGGTCAGATGAGACCAAAATTGAACTTTTTGGCCTAAAAGCAAATGTGTGGCAGAAAACTAACATTGCACATGACCATAAACACACCATCCCAACCGTGAAGCATGGTGGTGGCAGCATCATGTTGTGAGGATGCTTTTCTTCAGCAGGGACAGGGAAGCTGGTCAGAGTTGATGGGAAGATGGATGAAGCCAAATACAGGGCAATCTTAGAAGAAAACCTGTTAGAGCTGTAATTGCAGTGAAAGGTGAGCTGAATAAAAAATGCACACCGCACATTTCAGATATTTATTTGCAAAAATTTTGAAAACCATTTATCGTTTTTCTTCCACTTCACAATTATGTGCCACTTTGTGTTGGTCTATCATATAAAATCCCAATAAAAAACATTTATGATTTTGGTTGTAACATGACAAAATGTGGAAAATTTCAAGGGGCATGAATACTTTTTCATGGCACTGTATTTTAGCTACCAACATTATTATTATTCAGGATTTATATAGCGCCAACAGTTTACGCAGCGCTTTACAATATAAAAGGGAGACAATACAGTTATAATACAATAAAATACAAGAGGATTAAGAGGGCCCTGCTCAGAAGAGCTTACAATCTAATAGGGTGGGGCAGGTGGTACAAAAGGTTGTAACTGTGGGGAATGAGCTGGTGGAAGTGGTAGAAGATTAGTTGGAGACGTGATAGGCTTTCCTGAAGAGATGAGTTTTCAGGGATCGCCTGAAGGTAGCAAGAGTAGGGGATATTACAGTCTGTGTGGATCTCAGGATATTTTCCATGGGTTCATTAAGTAGTGCGATCTGAGGGTCTTTTGTAATGTTAACCGTAGTGACCAAATGGATTAAGGAATGCACCCATATCCAGAAACACCGGACTTTGGGGCAGGTCTACCACACATGGAGAGCGGACCCACCTTGCCACAGCCCCTGAAGCAGGAGGATGACGAATCCGTGTACATCTTGGAGAGGCGTTCTGGCACCAATTATCTCGTGAGAACATTATACCCTGCCTCAACCAGGGCAACATTCATAATGCCTTTGTGTATGCGTGTAGTCCAGGATTCCCAATCCTCCACCTTTAGGAGCTATGCCCAAGTCCCTCTCTCAAGCAATTTGATAGGGGAGTTTCGATAAATTGTAACTATTTTAATGTGCATGTGCACATTACAGCCTCTCTCTCTACGATAAAGTTGCCCCTCGCCTACATCTCCCTCTCTCCTCCACTAACTGATCCCTTTAGTAATAAAAAAAAAAAAAATAGCTAAATGCTATTTATAACTTACCTGAAACAGACACCACTGGCCCCACCTTCTCCTCTTCTGTTTACTCCTTTGATAGGTCCTTCTTCTGGTGTGACATGGACATTTCCTATTAGATGTTCAGCGGCTTGGCTCTCACAGGATCCTGAAGACTATTGACATTGACTATTGACGGGGAGGGAAGCGGAGGGGACCAGCGGTCTCGGGCACTGTTGCAGGACTGCATCAGGATCAGAGGTCCTCCAAGCAACCCGGATAGGGTTTTATGTATACAGTGGGGGACGGAAAGTATTTAGACCCCCTTAAATTTTTCACTCTTTGTTATATTGCAGCCATTTGCTAAAATCATTTAAAGCGGGGTTCCACTATCTCCGAGATTTTTTTTTTTTTTGCAAAATGACAATGAATATGCTCTATGAATATAGAACTCACTTGTTTGGTTTTAAAAGATGAGTGCTGTCCGTTTTCTCCTAATAAAGAAACGTATAAATTACGATCCAGACGGTTGTCATCTTGCCTGTGGGCATGTGAAGCCCACAGGCATCCTCTTCCAAGATACGGTGCTGCTGGTCAACCAGCATGCACCGCCCGTTCTGTTACCGATCTCGCGCATGCGCAGTAGATTGACTTCGCAGCGCCGTCAACAGCTCCGGTTGCCATCACAACGAGCGGCGTCATAGGAAGTCCCGCCCCGTTGTGATGGCAATGACGTCACTCCCAGGATTGAAATCTCGAGCTAACTCTCGCAACAGGCCGCCGCACTGACTCCTGGGAACAATGACACAAGCTCCCAGGAGCCAGTGCGGCTAAGAGGAAGTGACGATTTAGCCGCAGGAAACATGCCCCTATCCGCAGCCTGTACATCCTGGAAGACACAGATACTATCAACAACAAAGGTACAGTATAAAAAAAAAAAAAAAAGTGCCATTTTGTCATTAGGACATTACGGTAATCCTCTGCAGCTAGTGTTGTAAAATCGGGTGGAGATCCGCTTTAAGTTCATTTTTTTTTCTCATTAATGTACACACAGCACCTCATATTGACAGAAAAACACAGAATTGTTGACATTTTTGTAGATTTATTAAAAAAGAAAAACTGAAATATCACATGGTCCTAAGTATTCAGACCCTTTGCTCAGTATTTAGTAGAAGCACCCTTTTGATCTAATACAGCCATGAATCTTTTTGGGAAAGATGCAACAAGTTTTTCACACCTGGATTTGGGGATCCTCTGCCATTCCTCCTTGCAGATCCTCTCCAGTTCTGTCAGGTTGGATGGTAAACATTGGTGGACAGCCATTTTTAGGTCTCTCCAGAGAGGCTCAATTGGGTTTAAGTCAGGGCTCTGGCTGGGCCATTCAAGAACAGTCACAGAGTTGTTGTGAAGCCACTCCTTCTTATTTTAGCTGTGTGCTTAGGGTCATTGTCTTGTTGGAAGGTAAACCTTCGGCTCAGTCTGAGGTCCTGAGCACTCTGGAGAAGGTTTTCGTCCAGGATATCCCTGTACTTGGCCGCATTCATCTTTCCCTCGATTGCAACCAGTCGTCCTGTCCCTGCAGCTGAAAAACACCCCCACAGCATGATGCTGCCACCACCATGCTTCACAGTTGGGACTCTATTGGACAGGTGATGAGTAGTGCCTGGTTGTCTCAACACATACCGCTTAGAATTAAGGCCAAAAAGTTCTATCTTGGTCTCATCAGACCAGAGAATCTTATTTCTCACCATCTTGGAGTCCTTCAGGTGTTTTTTAGCAAACTCCATGCAGGCTTTCATGTGTCTAGCACTGAGGAGAGGCTTCCGTTGGGCCACTTTGCCATAAAGCCCCGACTGGTAGAGGGCTGCAGTGATGGTTGACTTTCTACAACTTTCTCCCATCTCCCGACTGCATCTCTGGAGTTCAGCCACAGTGATCTTTGGGTTCTTCTTTACCTCTCTCACCAAGGCTCTTCTCCCCCGATAGCTCAGTTTGGCCGACTCTAGGAAGGATTCTGGTCGTCCCAAACGTCTTCCATTTAAGGATTATGGAGGCCACTGTGCTCTTAGGAACCTTAAGTGCAGCAGAAATTTTATGTAACCTTGGCCAGATCTGTGCCTTAATCCAGAGATGCAAACCAAGCAGAGAAGGGTCCCACCTCTCAGGTAGGCACAAACCAGTGGAGATAAAAGCCAGTGTAGTTTTATCCTTCAAAGGAGAAGAGTCCCAGGTGCTGGCTGATGCAAGATGAAGCAGGAAAATCGAGGAAAGCTGGAAGCCGCACACCGGTGTAATGATGAATGCTTTTATTGATAAAAAGCTAAATCATAAAGGAACACAAAACACTACAGCAGAAGCGTACAGAAACAGTTGACGCGTTTCACACTCACGATGAGTGCTTACTGAGTAAGCACTTATCGTGAGTGTGAAACGCGTCAGCTGTTTCTGTACCCTTTTGCTGTAGTGTTTTGTGTTCCTTTATGATTTAGCTTTTTATCAATAAAAGCATTCATCATTACACCGGTGTGCGGCTTCCAGCTTTCCTCGATTTTCATGCAGATCTGTGCCTTGCCACAATTCTGTCTCTGAGCTCTTCAGGCAGTTCCTTTGACCTCATGATTCTCATTTGCACTGACATGCACTGTGAGCTGTAAGGTCTTATATAGACAGGTGTGTGGCTTTCCTAATCAAGTCCAATCAGTATAATCAAACACAGCTGGACTCAAATGAAGGTGTAGAACCATCTCAAGGATGGTCAGAAGAAATGGACAGCACCTGAGTTAAATATATGAGTGTCACAGCAAAGGGTCTGAATACTTAGGACCATGTGATATTTCAGTTTTTCTTTTTTAATAAATCTGCAAAAATGTCAACAGTTCTGTGTTTTTCTGTTAATATGGGGTGCTGTGTGTACATTAATGAGGAAAAAAAACTTAAATGATTTTAGCAAATGGCTGCAATATAAAAAAGAGTGAAAAATTTAAGGGGGTCTGAATACTTTCCGTCCCCACTGTATATATATATATATATATATATATATATATATATATATATATATATATATATATATATATATATATATATATATATATATATATATATATATATACACACATTCTGGGCCATACTTAGCCCAGAATGGGGCTTTTATCTGGAGGTATAACTTTCATTATCAGGAACATACAGTATGTTCATTCATCCAAACTAGAGGTCTCCAAACTATGACCCATGGGCCACATCTGACCCGCTACAAGAATTTATTTGGCCCACCGCCAACTGTCTGTGGTAAAATCAAACAAATGGCCACTGCCCCCAGCTATAACTGGCCTTTGCAGGAAGGAGCACATGGAAGGGCGACACGTGTCAAACCAAACCAAAGAAACTTACAACCAGCCTACAACCAACTGAATTATCCTGTCTAACAGTATACATTAAAAACAGGGTTTTAGTTTGCACACATTTGTAAATACATGCGTAAGCTGCAGAGCCACTTCACAGCACCCTGGTATTATCTGCAGTCCTAACTCAAAATTTTGAGAGCCTCCACAGTGGAAGCACATGCATTATAATGGCTAAGCAGAGGGCTGGCAAGCCTGGATGGAGCCCGCCCCTCCTTAAAGGTACAGGGGCGCATTGGACACCCAGCATAGGGCACAATGGCAGCAAAGGTGTCCAGTGCGTCCCCTCACCAGTATTCCAACAGTACAAACAAATGGCCACTGCCCCCACCTATAACTGGCCTTTGTAGCAAGGAGGACATGGAAGAGCTGTGAAAAAAACCTGTCTGGCTGGCTGTGGATATGCCGATCTGTGTATCATAATACAGAGAGTGGCACATCCACCATGGTTGGTTGTTAGGATCCCCAGCATCCTAGAAACAAATGATGTGTTGCCCTGCCCCCTGCATTTTCAGGAGGACTGGACTTCCTCCATCCAGACCTGCTCCACCTCCCAGCTTGCAACCTGCTGCTCTGCACCCTGAAATATTTGGGTGGACTATGCTTGGCACACATGGATGTTGCTTTCTGTGTCTCCACTGTAGAGGTTCACTCTCACTTTTTTAAAAGTAAGAAAACATTTAAAATTTTAGAGTTTTCATGGAAAATGAGGAAATTTGTCATTTGTTTACAACCGCTCGTAGCTCATTGGACTGGGAATGACAGCTGGCTTCCAGTTTCGGATGCCAAGACGGTTCCAAACGAATGCAAGCAAATCCCTAGTAACAACTCTCAAAGGTGGGATTACCCCTTACTTATGGTAGATTTCTTCTTATTTCTTATTTCTTCTTATTTCATATTGTCCCCAGGCGAGGAAGTGAGGCAGATTCTCCCCAAGGAACAAACAACAATAAACACCTGACAAAGGTTCTAACTTTTCTCTGCTCTATTGTAAACTAGAAATAAGTTACGACTTGCAGTGCCATGTAAATTCTTATTTGATTAGTTGATTACTTTGTGAACAGGTAAAGGGAGTACCCTCTTTTTAGCTTCTTCATACAATTCATGTAATGGACCTATCATTACTTTGTTCTAGTTTTTATTTACTCATTTATTTTTTTCTGCTGCTTTGTGATTTTTTTTCATATATAGATGTCCCTTCCATGCAAAATTCTGCCCAGTCACACTTCCAGCCTTGCATAATAGGCAGATAATAGGGCAACACAGAAATCCCAATATATAACAGATCATGCCGTAATTTACATTATTAGTCACTTTCCACAAACACTATGAGCTTTCAGTTCCTCCATCACCACTGCCAAATGTGTCCATCAGAGCTGCTCTGGATTCAGATTTCCACACACAAGCCAAAGAAGACACAATGTTTCCCCTCTGATGTTTTCCATTGTGAGAGCACTTTTCTACTTTGGGAATTATTAGACATCACTACAGTGAATATGAAGAGTGATCACATATTGGGATGTCATTTTAAAACGTGAATTTATTCTGGGAGATGACCGGGGACATTTGTATTGGTCAGTTTGCAGCTTTATATAATTGTAAGGATTGTCCATCATTGGCTTGAAAATTGTTTATAGAATTTGACTTTTTTGTTACTATATAAAGCGGTAATCACTTTCACCTAAAGCTGGCCATACACTAGTAGAATTTTGTTCTTAATTTTTCGAATTAGGAATGTTCATTCGATTTTCTAATCGATTGTGGTGTCAAATCAATGTTTGTTTTTGACTGCAATGTAAAGAAAATTTAGAGGAGCAGGATAGAAAAATGTTCTCAAACTTCAGGCATCCTACAACCAATGTTGTAAAGTGCGTGCCCCGGCCCAGCATGGAGGAGGACTAAAGTGAAACTTCTCCCTTCCAGACCTGTAGCCTACCTTGCCTCCTGGCTCTTGTCCTTTGCCTGCCTAGCACTAAAAGGTACAGGGGCACACTTATTGGGACACCTGGTGTAGGGGTGGACTCTGATGGGACACCTGATGTATGAAGGAACTCTGATAGGGACAAATGATATAAGGGGGCACTCTGATTGGGACACCTGATGCAAGGGGGCACTCTTATGGGGACACGTGATGTAAGAGGGCATCTCAGAGGGAAACCTGATGTAAGGGGAAACTCTGATGGTGACACCTAATGTAAAGGGGCACTCTGGTGGGGACACGTGATGTAGGGGGGGAACTCTGATGGGAACACATGATGTAAGGGGGCATCTCATGGGGACACCAGATGTAAGTGGGCACTCTGATGGGGACACGTGATGTAGGGGGGAACTCTGATAGGGACACATGGTGTAAGGGGGCATCTCATGGGGACACCAGATGTAAATAGGCACTCTGATGGGGACACCTGATGTAAGTTGGAATTCTGATGGGGACACCTGTTGTAAGAGAGAGCTCTGATGGGGACACCTGATATAAAGGGAAACTCTGATGGTGACACCTGATGTAAAGGGGAACTCTGATGGGGACACCTGATGTTCTCAAACTTCTGGTATCCTACAACCAATGTTGTCACATATGTGCTCCGGCCCAGCATGAAGGAGGAGGACGGAAGTGGAACTTTTCCCTTCCAGACCTTCAGCCTGCCTTGCCTACTGGCTCTTGTCCTTTGCCTGCCTAGCACTAAACGGTACATGGGCACTCTGATGGGGACACCTTATGTAGGAGGGAACTCTAATGGGGGCATCTGATGTAAGGAAGAACTCTGATAGGGACAAATTATATAAGAGAGCACTCTGATAGGGACATCTGATGTAAGGGGGCATTCTGATGGTAAAACCTGATGTACGGAGGAAGGAACTCAGATGGGGACACCTGCTGTAAGGGGAACTCTGATGGGGACACCTGATGTAACAGAGCACTCTAATGGGGAAATCTAATGTAAAGGGAAACTCTGATGGAAACACCTGATCTAAGGGGACACTCTGATGGGGACACCTGATGTAAAGGGGTCTCGGATGAGGACACCTGATGTAAGGGGGGACTCTGAAGGGGATACCTGAAGTAAGGGGGCATCTGATGGGGACACCTGATGTAAGAGGGAGGTCTGATATGCACATGATGTAAGGAGACACTGACTGGGACACGTGATGTAAGGGGTACACAGATGGGGACAACTAATGTAAGGATGCACGCTGATTGGGACACCTGATGTAAGGTGTCACTCTGATAGGGACACCTGATGTAAGGGAGCACACTGAAAAATTTTGAATAAATATTGAAAATTGAAATGCTTTGGAAATTGTACATTGCATATTTCTATTATAAAATGACAACACTTATACAAGGATCAGAGTAATAGCACAAATCTAAGATTCAGGCCTCTGCTGTAAAAAAAATGTACTGATTGGACTTCCTTGAATTTTAATTTAATACCCCTGATACATATACACACACATATTTTTCCAGCTTTGAAACACAATAAACTTTACAATATGGCTCCCCATTCGGATTTTACATCAGACCATATATCTGCTGGAAAGGGTCCTTTTTTTGAGCCAATTTAGTCTTCACACTCCTATTTTCACTACAATTCATATTCTTAGAAACAATGGATATTTTCTACACCGTCTGCTAAATATTTTCTCGGTAGTTATGGAAACTCGTAAGTTAAAAAGAAAGAAAGGAGAGATTTAGGTGACATCAGGTCATTGCTCACTTTAGCGGAAAGAAAAAAGGATAAGAGGTTTGTTTCCACAACTAATATATTCTAGGTATGACAAGTAAAGAACAATGTCCTCAGTGCTGGACCAGTACAGAGCACTGAATGTGATGTATCATTACAGCAAGTCCTGTTTATTACAAAGCCGTGAATGTATCCTGAGTACATTCTATAGTTGAATAATGTAGCAGACTCTGATTGTTCACTGGGGCTGTGAGTATGTGGAGTATGTATGATGCAGACATTCCAGAGAAGTTATGCCACTGCATCTAAACTTCTTTCCTCTCCACTCTGGAATATGCACCCTGATCTACAGAGAACAGAGGTGATAGAGAACACAGGGAACATTCCTGCACCAGTTGACTATTTTCCTGCACAGACTGAACTTTGCCTGGTTAATACAGGGGATTACATGTGACAAGCACGCTTATACAAGACAGCGCAAACCACTTACATGTTCACTGAGATGCAGCCATGCATGATATTGACTCCTGCTATTTTTACTGTATGTTTCACTACAGCTCAGCCCTGAACAGGCAGGACACACATAAGTTCCATGGAAAAAACGCTCAGTGACATTGAAAAATATTATGCTGCAAAGGGGATGATATTGTGTGTGTTTTTAAATATGATAGTGAACTTTTAAAATAGAAATTTAGGTATGGCATTATATATTATTTTTTCATCATTACATTGGTCCAATAATCAGTGGCGGCCCGTCCATAAGGGGCGCAGGGGCACAGCCCCCCCCCCCCCCAATCTATGCGCCCGGCCCCTAATCTCCATGCAGGGAACCGGACGCATGGATTCCAATGTTTTTTTGTTTTGTTTTGTTTTTTCAGAAGCACATGATTAAAGCCTGAATTTCTAAAAAGAGTGGGCTCAGGGTGCAGTGAGCCCACCCAGTTGTGTGGCAATGGCGAATTAATATTCACTATTGTCTTCCTGATTCTCCTCCTCTTAGGACAGTGGTCATCAACCCTGTCCTCAGGGCCCACTAACAGGCCAGGTTTTATGTATTACCCTGGGGAGATGCAGACTAGAATACTGCAATCACTGAGCAGCAAATGATATCACCTGTGATGTATTTCAGTTATCTTGCAAACCTGGCCTGTTAGTGGGCCCTGAGGACAGGGTTGATGACCACTGTCTTAGGACTCTCTGCAAATCGGGTCTCAGGACCCACTTTCTGTTTGGCCGGGAGGAGAAGCAACAGCCCCGGAGTGAGGAGTAGCTGGAGCAAGGAGCAGCAGCCCTACCCTCCTCATCTGCCTCCTAAGGTAAGTAAGGCCTCTGATCACCGCCTTCCCGTCCGTCTCCCACAAGGGTGATCACCGCCTTCCCATCCATCTCCCACAGGGGGGGTTCTGCCTTCCCGTCCGTCTCCCGCAGGGGGTGATCACCGCCTTCCCATCCATCTCCCACAGGGGGGGTTCTGCCTTCCCGTCCGTCTCCCGCAGGGGGTGATCGCCGCCTTCCCATCCTTCTCCCACAGGGGGGGTTCTGCCTTCCCGTCCGTCTCTCGCAGGGGGTGATCGCCGCCTTCCCATCCTTCTCCCACAGGGGGGTTCTTCCTTCCCGTCCATCTCCTGCAGGGGGTGATCGCCGCCTTCCCATCCCTCTCCCACGGGGGGGTTCTGCCTTCCTGTCCGTCTCCCGCAGAGGGTGATCGCTGCCTTCCCATCCCTCTCCCACGGGGGGGCTTCTGCCTTCCCGTCCGTCTCCCGCAGGGGGTGATCGCCGCCTTCCCATCCCTCTCCCACGGGGGGGGGGGTTCCGCCTTCCTGTCCGTCTCCCGCAGGGGGTGAACGCCGCCTTCCCATCCCTCTCCCACGGGGGGGGGGGGTTCCGCCTTCCCGTCCATCTCCCGTAGAGGGTGATCGCCGCCTTCCCATCCTTCTCCCACGGGGGGGTTCTGCCTTCCCGTCCGTCTCCCGCAGGGGGTGATCGCCGCCTTCCCATCCTTCTCCCACAGGGGGGGTTCTGCCTTCCCGTCCGTCTCTCGCAGGGGGTGATCGCCGCCTTCCCATCCTTCTCCCACAGGGGGGGGTTCTTCCTTCCCGTCCATCTACCGCAGGAGGTGATCGCCGCCTTCCCATCCCTCTCCCACGGGGGGGTTCCGCCTTCCTGTCCGTCTCCCGCAGGGGGTTATCGCCGCCTTCCCATCCTTCTCCCACAGGGGGGGTTCTGCCTTCCCGTCCGTCTCCCGCAGGGGGTGATCGCCGCCTTCCCATCCCTCTCCCACGGGGGGGTTCTGCCTTCCCATCCGTCTCCCGCTGGGGGGGATCGCCGCCTTCCCATCCCTCTCCCACGGGGGGGGGGTTCGGCTTTCCCGTCCGTCTCCCGCAGGGGGTGGTCATCGCCTTCCCATCCTTCTCTCACAGGGGGGGTTCCGCCTTCCTGTCCGTCTCCCGCGGGGTGGCGTTGGTTTGCCACCCCCCCAAAAAAATATTGAGAAAGTATTAAAGAGACTGAAGTATGTATTTCCATACCTGTGAGATACCCCTGGAAGCTGGAGATCACTATAGTGGTCACTGCTACTAACAGCAGTGATCTGCACTTGCTTTTAAAGCTAGCCATAAATGATACGATTTTCTTTCCTGCAACCACGGGTTGCAGGAAAGAAAATTGCTTGAATTCCCCATCAGTCAGTGCTGATGGTGGAATCCCTCCAATAGAGCTATTGTGTTCCCCGTGTGGGCTAAGGGAGTGCTGGGAGCCATCCCTGCTCGGAGAACACAGTGATTATTGCCAGCGGCTATAGCCACTGGCAATAATCGCATCCTAAAAATCTGACATGCTGTTTGTACCCAATTTGATCGATGGATCAACTTAAGTACAGTCAGCCTGCCCATACGTGGTTCGAAACTCGGCTGGTCCCTGCTAAACTGGCTGAGATTCAAACAGTCTATGGCCGACTTAAGGCCTGTGCCAAGTGGCCTCCCTGCTGTATTGTGAACACAGGAGGTCTCTCACTCGACATGAGTGTCATTAAGGGAACACTTTGCACCCTCTCAATAAAACCAGGGGCGTAACTACCATCATAGCGACCCATGCGGGTGCTATGGGGCCCGCAGCTGAGTGGGGCCCAGTGAGGATAAGAGCACCGCCGGCACAGTCTCCCAGCCAGGGGAAGAGAGAGGAAAGGAAGAGGCGAGCTGTCCGTATCAGCAGAGAGCTGAATTGCCCGATGTAAGAGCTTTCATTAGAACTTCCAGTGTTCCCGGGGCTCACGTCACATAGCTCCACCTTTTGGCCCGGTGCCTTTGATAGACAGAACGCCGATCCAATGCGGGACATGTGACGTCATCAAAGGCGTCGAGCCATTAAGGGGGGCTATGTGACGAGGAGCCCCGGGAAGACAGGAAATTCAAATGAAAGCTATTACAGCGGGCAATCCCGCTCTCTGCTGATCCGGGTGGCTTGCCTCTTCCTCTGCATAGGTAGGGCTGTTGGGGCACAGGCAGACCAGGCTGTATTGGGCACAGGTCGCGCTGTATTGGGCACAGGTCACGCTGCATTGGGCACAGGTCACGCTGCATTGGGCACAGGTCACGCTGCATTGGGCACAGGTCACGCTGCATTGACACTAGGTCAGCTGTGGGGGAGGGGGCTGTTTGCAGGGGGGGCCCATATAACATTTTGCTATGGGACCCTGCTATTTCTAGTTACGCCCCTGAATAAAATGTTTGTTGGATGAGGTGGAGATCGTAAGGCCAGAACCCCACCTCTCCACCTTGCCCAATCAGATAACACTTTGTACTTGTTGAGAAAATGCAAAGTGTTTCCTGAATGGCATCCGCACTGAGCGAGTGACCTCCTGTGTTCACACTGCAACAGGAAAGCCCCTCAGCACATTACCTGGATGCTAGTGGAGATCACGTCATGAGAATATCCCAGGGGGCTGCGGGACCTGGGACACGTCATTCTCACTAAGGCAAGAATGGTGGCCGGGGGTGGGGCTGGAATAATTTTTTTTTTTTTAAATGTAAAGAAAATAGGCTTTTTTGTATTATGAAGAGGGTGCAGGAAGCAAAAGTTAGTAAAGGTCCACTTTTAAGTACCGTATGTACATTTGTCTTGCTGTCAATCTCTTGCAATCCCCTGTACAGCAGCACTCAGATTAGCAGAGGGAAGTGCAGGACTGGGAGCCAATCAGGTGTGCTGCATGCAGATGGGCTGACAAGGAAAATGCTGATAGGAGATGTGAGCAGAAGGTTGACCTCATCAGTGACTTCATCTACATTTCCTCTCCACCTCATCCAATCAGAGATGATCCTGTGTTCACTGAAGAAAAATGATTGGTGGTGGTGCCAACCAGCATCCCCCTGTGTTCAGTGTGCAGAGGAAAAGCCACAGGAGCAGCACCCAGAAGATCACAGCTGTCATTGCATGTAGAGTAGCACAAACTACTACAGTGATTATCAGCATCCATTAGAATACCAGATATGGAAACTTACATCGAGGAAAGCTGGACTAATGTATGTTTGCTAAAAAGACAATTCATAGAGTTCCACTTGAAGAAAATTCAAGGCAATGCTGTTATGTGCTTGTGATCCACCATGGCTGTGAAGGCACGCATAGCAATTACATGTGACATGATACATCGGTCATATGAATGTTGTCTGTGTTACATTATGGTTACTAGCATTACATCTGCTTTATATGTTTAGATATATACAGGCCGGTAAAATGGATTTTGACTTCCCAGTAATAAAGCAAACAACTATGTGTATTCGATTGTAAGCCCTGACGAGCAGAGCCCTCCTAACCCACTTGTATTGAATTGTGTTGTAACTGTATTGTCTTCCTTTATAATATAAAATGCTGTGCAGACTGTTGGCACTGTATAAATCCTGTTTAATAATAATAATTAGGGCTTTTTTACAGCAGGAACGCGGGGGAACGCGGGGGAACGCAGTTCCGGCACCTCCAGCACTGAATGTATGCAATGACAAGGAGTGATGCAGTGAGCTGGAGAATCTATTGTTGTTTGCTGCAGGTGGATCTATTGTAGCAGGGGTGTCTATTGTTGCTTGTGAGGGATCTATTGTTGCTGGGGGGTCAGTTGTTTTCTTTTCCAGTGTGAGCGTGGGGGAGCGCAGTTCCGGCACCTCCATAACTGAATGTATGCAATGGCAAGGGCTGCTCGGGTGTGATGGAGGGTATACTGATGCTGGCTGCTGGGGTATCTATTGTTACTGGAGGGGATCTATTTTTGCATGGAAATCTATTGTTACTGGTGGAATATCTTTTGTTACTGAGGGGGCAGTTGTTGCTCGAAGGGATCTACCATTTAGGGAGGGGTCTACCGTTGCTGGCTTCTGGAAAGTCTATTGATGCTGGCTGGTGGGAGATCTGTTGTTGCTGCTGGGGGTCTATTGTTGCTTGGGGTCCATGGCTGCTCTCTGTGGGAGATCTATGTTATTGCTTTTCTTGTTATTACCAAATTCCATACAAATTACTTAGCGCTACAAAATGATACTTGGCTCTATATTCTCTAAAAGGGGCTGTACTGGGAGCTGGGTAGGGGGTGGAACCAAGGGTCAGTGCCAGGGGTGGCTGGTCCATTAAGGGCGCATGGGCGCTGCCCCCCCCCCCCCCCATCCATGCGTCCAGCCCCTTTCAGGACGCCAGATGCATGAGTTCCAATGGGGGGGGAGTGTTTTTTTGAAGCACTGATTAGAGCCAGAGGCTCTAATAGGCTTTAAAATAGGGTGAGCTGGGGGCACAGAGAATGCGAACGGAGCCCACCCTGGTGTGTTACAATGACAAATGAATATTTGCTATTTTAACATTGATTCTCCTCCCAGCCAATCAGAAAGCAGGTTGTGAGACCCGTCACCCGATTGGCTGAAAGGACAGGTGATCCTATTGGACGCCTAGGAGGAGGGGAGGAGTTGCACGGCTGTAGCTATGGAGGAAAGGACACAGGAGCAGCTGCCTGATGCCCTCCGCCTGATGCCCGATACCCAACGCCTGATGCCTGCTGCCTGAGGCTCACCTTCTGATACCCGGTGCCGTTGCCCGATGCCCGCCACCTGGATGGGGTAAGACAATGAGCGGGTGGGGGGGCTGGGGGGGTTTGAAGTGACTGCCGGGGGGGTGGTTGTTGCTGGTCCGTGCTCAGAGGTGGGTAGAGGCGAAACCTCTAGAGGGGAGTTCCTGCACCTATTCTCTGAGAAAAAAAGCCCTGCTGGGAGGGATCTATTGTTTGGGGAATGGTCTATTTTTGCTGTCTGCTGAGAAATATATTTTTGTTGGGGATGGATCTATTGTTACTGGGGGGTATTTTGCTGCTGGCTGCAGGGGAACTATGTTATTGCTTTTTCTATTCCTTATAAATTACTTAGCACCACAAAATGATCCTTGGCTCTGTATTCTCTAAAAGGAGCGGTACTGGGAGGTGGGTAGGGGGTTGAACCAAGGGACAGTGCTCGGAGGTGGGTGGGGTGGGAGGTGGCGGAGACAAGGGGTGACTCAGAAGGGGAGAGTACCTGCACCTATTCTCTGAGAAAAAAAGCCCTGATAATACAAAATGCGTAACACTACATGAAAGGAAGGTAACAAAAACATTATCTTTATCAAGAATATGATGAATGAAGTCAATGCCTATGATAAATATAAGAATATAATAAGGGTTGACTAGCCTCCCTGGCGGTATGATTATTTCGGATTTTAGGTGCTGAAAGCGGTACAATTATTTTGCATGGAAATTTGGCGTTTTATATTGTAGGCCTGTAATTCTTAACAATAACACACTTAAATCTGTCCACCAAGAGTCTAGTAGATATCCCGGGTATGATGAAGTTTGAAACACAAAATCATAAATTATAATATAATAAATAAATATAAATAATTAAAAAAATAATAATAATATAATGATAATAAAATAAATTTCCCCACGATTCACTATCACTCAATTCTGCAAGTGTTCTAATTTACTATCGCTGTTTTCTAGCTGGTCTAAAGCCACTTTTGACATAAAGGGACAGTTTTTGGTTGCTATGGACAATCTCAAGTTTCCAGGCAGAAAGAACAGTATATATCATATAAAACTGCATGCAGGGCACTGGACAAAGCACTGGGGACAAAAGGGATGTGAAATGATTTCATACAGTAATGTAATCTGTTAGATTACAATACTGTATGTGTTATGATTTTTACATTCTTTTGAATTTGCCGCCAGGCTCCGCCCCCGTGCATCGCGACGCTCACAGGGAACGGAGCCTGGCACAGAGAGGCTTCGCAGGAGGACAGAGCCCGCAGACACCGCGGGGGACATCGCAGGATCCCAGGGACAAGGTAAGTATACCGCACCAGGATCCTGCACTGCAATCCCGAGTGTGGCGGCTACAGTCTTGTTAATGTGTTTTAGATATACATATGAAAGTGATCAATCTAGAATTTTACACTTATCATTGTTCCTCTACCCCAAATACCTCCAGTCTTATATTCACCTGGCCCCGATCCAGCTCCTACATAGGAATGAATGGTAGTGCAGTGCGCATGCACAGGCCGGATTGTGACAAGCAGCTGTGCTCTCTAGTCTGCAATATCTCACTGGATTGGGATCAGGTTCAGGGCTGGTGCTACCACTAGGCAAACTAGGCAGCCGCCTAGGGCGCACTGCTGCCTAGGGCGCCCCCGGCCACTGGTGTTCCTACTCTCTTCTCTCTGCAGCAAGTAACTAAGTCTCAGCATCAGCAGGCAGCTGGCGCTCCATTCGCACATAGTGTCAGAGGCGCAGCGGCGACGGAGGACTGTGTCTGTGTCCCGACTCCCGAATGAATGGAAGCAAGCAAACATTCATTGATGGGTACTGGTGGGCTGCATTTGATGGGCACTGGTGAGGCGGCATTGATGGGCGCTGGTGAGGCGGCATTGATGGGCGCTGGTGGGCTGCATTTGATGGGCACTTCATTAAAAAAGTGGGGTATACATGGGCATGGCCAAATGGGGTGGAGTCAGGGGTGGAGCCAAGGGGAGGGTGGCAAAATCAGGTTTCGCCTAGGGTGTCAAGAATCCTTGCACCAGCCCTGATCAGGTTAGTATAAGGCCTCATTCACACGGGCACCGTCAGTTTAGCCACGTTAAAAACATATCAGTTGTTATCCGTTTTCATCTGTCTTCCATTCTGTTAACCACTTGACGACCGCCTCACGCCGATGTACGTCGGCAAGGTGGCACGGACAGGCAAAATCACGTACATGTACGTGATTTGCCTTCCGCGGGTGGCCGAGGCGGTCGTCTTTTGTCCAGCGGCGATCAGAGGTGAGGGGGAGACCATCCGTTCGTGGCCCCCCCCTCGCGATCGCCGCCGGCCAATCGAATCATTCCTTTGCTGCTGTATGCTAAACAGCAGCAAAGGAAATGATGTCATCTCTCCTCGGCTCGGTAATTTCCGTTCCGGCCCGAGGAGAGAAGACATCACTGTGAGTGCACAACACACACACACAGTAGAACATGCCAGGCACACTAAACACCCCGATCCCCCCCCCCCCCGATCGCCCCCCGATCCCCCCCCCGGTCACCCCCCCATCACAAACTGACACCAGCAGTTTTTTTTTTTTCTGATTACTGCATAGTGTCAGTTTGTGACAGTTACAGTGTTGGGACAGTTACTGTTACCCCCCTTTAGGTCTAGGGTACACCCCTAACCCCCCCCCCCTAATAAAGTTTTAACCCCTTGATCACCCCCTGTCACCAGTGTCACTAAGCGATCATTTTTCTGATCGCTGTATTAGTGTCGCTGGTGACGCTAGTTAGGGAGGTAAATATTTAGGTTTGCCGTCAGCGTTTTATAGCGTCAGGGACCCCCATATACTACCTAATAAATGTTTTAACCCCTTGATTGCCCCCTAGTTAACCCTTTCACCACTGATCACCGTATAAGTGTTACGGGTGACGCTGGTTAGTTTGTTTATTTTTTATAGTGTCAGGGCACCCGCCGTTTATTACCGAATAAAGGTTTAGCCCCCTGATCGCCCCGCGGTGATATGCGTCACCCCAGGCAGCGTCAGATTAGCGCCAGTACCGCTAACACCCACGCACGCAGCATACACCTCCCTTAGTGGTATAGTATCTGTACGGATGAATATCTGATCCGATCAGATCTATACTAGCGTCCCCAGCAGTTTAGGGTTCCCAAAAATGCAGTGTTAGCGGAATCAGCCCAGATACCCGCTAGCACCTGCGTTTTGCCCCTCCGCCCAGCCCACCCAAGTGTAGTATCGATCGATCACTGTCACTTACAAAAAACTAAACGCATAACTGCAGCGTTCGCAGAGTCAGGCCTGATCCCTGCGATCGCTAACAGTTTTTTTGGTAGTATTTTGGTGAACTGGCAAGCACCAGCCCCAGGCAGCGTCAGGTTAGCGCCAGTAGTGCTAACACCCACGCACGCAGCATACGCCTCCCTTAGTGGTATAGTATCTGTACGGATCAATATCTGATCCGATCAGATATTGTACTGCCCTGCCATTTTAGCACCTCAAGAAATGACATAGGCAGTCATAAACTAAAAGCTGTGTAAATTACAGAAAATGTACCCTAGTTTGTAGACGCTATAACTTTTGCGCAAACCAATAAATATACGCTTATTGACATTTTTTTTACCAAAGACATGTGGCCGAATACATTTTGGCCTAAATGTATGACTAAAATTGAGTTTATTGGATTTTTTTTATAACAAAAAGTAGAAAATATCATTTTTTTTCAAAATTTTCGGTCTTTTTCCATTTATAGCGCAAAAAATAAAAACCGCAGAGGTGATCAAATACCATCAAAAGAAAGCTCTATTTGTGGGAAGAAAAGGACGCAAATTTCGTTTGGGTACAGCATTGCATGACCGCGCAATTAGCAGTTAAAGCGACGCAGTGCCAAATTGGAAAAAGACCTCTGGTCCTTAGGCAGCATAATGGTCCGGGGCTCAAGTGGTTAATATCCATTTTCATCCGTCTTCCATTCTGTTAACATCCATTAATTTACCCGTTTTCATCAGTTTTTGCATCCGTTTTGATACGTTTACAGCAGTTTCTGTGGCTTTGATGACATTACCCAGAAAGCATAGCTCCTCCCATGCTGCATTGCAGTGACATGTCCTTGCTGTGTCCTTGTCCTTCTGTGTGCTATTTGTGTAGTGCAATGGATTCCAACAATTTTGCCACTTTGTCACTGTGGTCCCAATATGTTGAGTCCCACAAGCCTGGCCCTTCATGCACCAGGTTTATTAGTTGCTCCTGGGAGACATCTCTGCCCATGTTTCTCCCTGGGGATGTACTTCCAATGTACTTCCTATTGTCCAACTACTGCCTGGGTCATAGGTTCACAAATAAACAAAAAAAATAATTATTTCCTCAAAACGGATCTTAACTAATCGGACGTTGACGGACATTGTCCGTTTTCATGGATCTTGACAAAAAAAACGGACAAGATCGGAAGCGGGTGGTAACGAATGGTCATCTGTTTGCCCATAGGAATGCATTGTCGTCTGTTGACGGATGGAAGAAAAACGGATAGACCCGTTCGTGCGAAAGGGACCTATAAGGCCAGGAGGGATGCTGGGGAGTGCAGGGACTATGATATAGGTGGAACTGCACATTGCTCCTATGTAATGTTTGTAATTTAATATCTTGCTACATATTCAGGTTCTCCTCCCACTGCAAGTCTCTGAGACCATGACCATCTGATAGAACACAGCATACACCGATCAATCACTGACAGGTAAAGGGAATATCTCGTTACAATGGCATCTGAAAATTGATGGGATATATTAGGCAGCAAGTGAGCATGTTGTCCATGAAGTTGATGTGGTAAACGCAGAAAAAAAAATGGGCATCGCAGTTTATTTTGTATGGGGCTGTGAAGCCCATGGTTGACCCATGTCCACAGCCAAAAGCTTCTACAATGGTCACATGAACATCAGAACTGGACTACGGAGCAATGGAAGAAGGTGGCCTGGTCTGATGAATCACATTTTCTTTTACATCACGTGGATGGCCGGGTGTGTGTCACTTACCTGGGGAAGAGATGGCACTAGGATGCGATATAAAAAGGCAAGTCGGCAGAGGCAGTGTAAAGCTTTGGGCAATGTTCTACTAGGAAACCTTGGGTCCTGCCATTCATGTGGATGTTACTTTGGTGTCCATGCCTGAATGGGTCAGGGCTGTTTTAGCAAAAGGGGGTCATACTCAATATTAGGTGGGTGTTCATAATGTTATGGCTGATCGGTGTACTTTCTGCAGTCTCTAATGACATGAAATACCCACAATGGCCTTTAGGTCACATGAAAAAGCTTAAAAGCAGTGTTTTTCTAATTCATGGCAAAAAAAAAAAAAAGTTTTTTAATTTTTTTTCAAGGGAATGTGATTTGTTGATTCTGACATGCAGCCTATTGATTTATGAGAAGTGTGACTGTTAATGGAAGGTCCCATTAGGCAGTATTTAGAGCCTTACACTTAGACATGCTATGCTTATCAGGAAGAAAAGAAGTCAATATGTTAGCTTAAAGCCATTTTGTGGTGAGCCATAAACATTATCAGTTGGGATTTCCTCCACAATGGGAAAATCATTTGATCATTATATTGGGCATGTGTTCTGTGAGTATATTTACAGGCTAATGCTTTGTATATGAAGTGTTTTATGGTCATCTAACAGTAATGTGGCCAGTGCAGAGCTATGGGCAGATACAAATCATGTAGAGTTGTGGTAATATCAATTTCAAGCTTGTGTTTACTGCCTGGAATTCTAGGGAACCTGTAAGCCATTTTATACATTTTAAAGCCCTGTAAGTAGGCGTGACGGACTACCCACTGTTATCTTTTGTTAGCCACAAAACCTTCCTGTGTGCGTTTTTATACTCAGTCCTGTCTTCCATGATTTCAGGGCTAATACTGATCTTCACATGACGATATTCTAGTATTTTGGACAGTTTTAACTTATTTTTCATTGCAAAAACAATAAACCACAGCAAGCAATCTACCACCATCCCACGTAGATATAAATTAAAGGATAAGTTCACCCTTTTTTTTAAATTCCAGCTCCCCTATGTATCAATATAGCTTTCATGTACTGTATTTTTTTTGCAAAAATATCAACGCTTTCCTTAAAATCTACAGACACATAATTTACTGTCCTCCATCCATGTTTCCAAACGTATCTATTGCTTTTGTCTTATGTCCTTAAAGACTATAGGTCATGACACAGGAAGGAGTTGACCAGCTGACCTCATTAGCAATCACTCTAGATCAGTGATGGCGAACCTGGGCACCCTGGATGTTTTGGTACTACATTTCCCATAGTGCTCATGCACTTTGCAGTGTAGCTGAGCATCATGGGAAATGTAGTTCCAAAACATCTGGAGCACCAAGGTTCGCCATCACTGCTCTAGATCATCCACCCTTCCCATTCCCAGTTGCACCTTTTTTAAATGAAATGCAATCAATCAGCTGAGTGTTTCTGTCCACTCCCTCCTATGTACTTGTATTAAGATGGCCATACACTATGCAATCTGATTCTATATTGTGTATTTAGTGAGAAGGGTGATCACTGATTGATTGCATCTCATTTAAAAAATGTGCAGCTGGGGAGTGGGAGGGTGAATGATGCAGGGCGTGTGCTAATAAGGTCTGCTGGTCAATTCCTTCCTGTGTCATAACCTAAAGTCTGTAAGGAAGTAAGACAGAAGCAATAGATACGTTTGGAAACATGGATGGAGGACAGTAAGGTAAGCATCTGTAGATTTTATGGAAAGCTTTAATATTTTTGCAAAAAAAGTACATGAATGCTATATTGGTACATAGGGGAGCTGGAATTTAGAAGAAAAAAAAAAGGTGAACTTTAAGGTGATCAGATTTTCAAAATTAAATCTGGGGATACCCTACAGACAATGCACATTTTTGATGTGGGTGGGACAGGGGGAGGAGAGGGGCTAATAGCAGCGCGCATAATGCGATGTGCCAGATTGTGGGTGTGGCCAGGTTGTGCTAACAGTGTGAAGGGTCTTAGGCTCTGTTTCCACTACTGCGAGTTGTGCGACTTGACACATGTGAAGGCACATGACAAGTCAAAATTCATGTATTTCAATGGTCCGCGTACTAATTGGTGCCACTCAAGTTGCAGTGACTCCAAAAAAGTTTTTTGCACTACTTTGTTCCGACTTCGGTGCGACTTGTTCATGCATGGTTCTCACCATTTGCATGACTTCGCATCAAAAATCGCATTGCAAAGTCGCACTGTAAATTGCGCGACTTCGGGGTCACAATAGTGGAAACCTAGCCTAAAGGAGGTTTAGTTAATTAAAACCTGAGCCTACTCTGCTCTGGGTCAATGAATAAGCACAGTTTCATGTAAAGTGCATTAAAGTGTTACTAAACCCACAACAGTAAAATCAGTCTGTATATGCAATAAAGCGTGCTTGTTATACTCACTGTGGAACCTAATGCCGCGTACACACGGTCGGACTTTCTATCCTACTTGGTCCGGCACACTTTCCGACGGACTTTGTCCGCCAGGTGCGCCGGACTTTAAAACGGACGGACTTGCCCACACACGACCGGACTTTCCGGCGGGCTAAGTCCGCCCGTCTTTCCGACAGACTTTCGCCGGAGTTCCGGCGGACTTTCAGAATGAACGGACTTGCCCACCCATGGACAAGTCCGTTCATTTTGAACGTGACTCAGGTGCGACGGGACTAGCAAAGGATGTCAATCTTGCCGCTTTTATCGGCGAGATTGACACCTTGCGAGCCCCGTCGCGGGTCATACCAGGCCCTTAGGTCTGGTATGGATTATAAAGGGAACCCCGCTACGCCGAAAAAACGGCGTGGGGTCCCCCCTAAAATCCATACCAGACCCCGATCCGAGCACGCAGCCTGGCCGGTCAGGAAAGGGGGTGGGGACGAGCGAGCGCCCCCCCCTCCTGAACCGTACCAGACCGCATGCCCTCAACATGGGGGGTGGGTGCTTTGGGGGAGGGGGGCGCCCTGCGGGGCCCCCCCCACCCCAAAGCACCTTGTCCCCATGTTGATGAGGACAAGGGCCTCTTCCCGACAACCCTGGCCGTTGGTTGTCGGGGTCTGCTGGCGGGGGGCTTATCGGAATCTGGGAGCCCCTTTTAATAAGGGGGCCCCAGATCCCGGCCCCCCACCCTATGTGAATGAGTATGGGGTACATGGTACCCCTACCCATTCACCTAGGGAAAAAGTGTAAGTAATAAAACACACTACACAGGTTTTTAAAATATTTTATTAAACAGCTCCGGGGGGGGGATCTTCCTCCGGCTTCGGGGGTCTTCTTCCGGCTTCGGGGGTCCCTCCGCTTCATCTTCTCCCGGCGTCCGGTTGGTTCTTCTCCGCTCTCTTCTCCCGGTGTTCCAGTTCTTCGGCCGGCTCCTCTGCTGTCTTCAGGTAGCTCTCTTGCCAGCAGAGGTCCGGACTTCTGGGCTTCTGGGCTTCTTGTCTTCTCTTCCCCAGATGTTGACACGACGCTCTCTCCTGCTGGACTGCTCTCCGAGGGCTGCGTTGTGACTTATATAGGCGGAGACCCCGCCCCCTTTTGATGTCACAGTCCCTGGGCATGCTGCTTTTTTCAAAATCTAGGTCCGGCGGGCTTTTGGGAAGAAGTCCGCCGGAAAAGTCCGCCGCCGCCCACACACGGGCGGATTGTCCGGCACACTCTGGTCCGCCGGACCAAGTATGCCGAAAAAGTCCGACCGTGTGTACGCGGCATAAGGGGAGTAATCCGCCACGTTGTGTAAAAAGGCTGTTTGATCCTGTCTTCTCTGACCCTCCCCTTCTTCCACTGCCCCCTAATCATTTCCTGTTAACACAGAATCTATGGAGTCAGGCTGCACATGCTCAGTTTGGTGTGTGTTGCTAGAGAGGTTTCAGGGGTCAGGGGTCTTGCAGTCTCATAGGACAGTCAGAAAACTCCTCCTACAAGCTCTAACCAGTGCTTGGCTGGACACTGATATAAGTCACAAGACTGCTCTAACTGCTGATGAGAAAAAGTACTTAGCGGTTTATATTTACTAAAATAATTGCATTTTCATGTTCTGTGGGAGACCAGATATAGTGAATGCAGGGTCCTGGGTTAGGTAACACTTTAACAAGCAGCTACCTTGTGTCCTTTATCTCGTGTGCTGTCCTTACTTGAAGATTCAATGGAATAATCAGCTTAAATGACTTTACAGTGGTGTGGGGCCATTCCTTCTAATTATCATATTGTTAAGTAAAACCTGAGCCTACTCTGCTCTGGGTCAAGGGTGTTTAACACACATAGTGCAAGGGTTAGGAGTAAGTAACACACATAGTGCAGGGGTTAGGCGTAAGAAACATAGAGAGTGCAGGGGTTAGGAATAAGTAACGCAGAGTGCATGGGTTAGGGGTAAGTAACACAGATAATGCAGGGGTTAGGAGTAACACAGAGTGCAGGGGTTAGGTGTAAGTAACACAGAGAGTGCAGCGGTTAGGAATAAGTAACACAGAGAGTGCAGGGGTTAAGAGTAAGTAACACACAGAGTGCAGGAGTTAGGAGTAAGTAACACACAGAGTGCAGGGGTCACGGGAAAGTGATGTCTACCAAACAAAGTTCCCACCTCCTCCCATTACAACCCTCACTCCCCCATGACATAACCTCTTCCAGCACAAATTTCCCCACCTACCTCCATGAATTGTACTTACCAGATCTGGGCATTCCGTTGCTTCTGCTGGTAATTTCCATGGGTCCCGACCCTTGACTGGTCATGCTTTTTTTTCTTCTATGTGTCACTTATCCAGCAGACAGCTTTGGTCTCTACCTAAAAAATGGTATACAGACTTGTGCACTGCTATATATAAATGTATGTGAATAAATAAATTACATAAATACATTTTTCAAAAGTGAAAAAATGTTTATGTGATATACAGTATCTCACAAAAGTGAGTACATCCCTTACATTTTTGTAAATATTTTATCTTTTCATGTGACAATACTGAAGAAATGACACTTTGCTACAATGTAAAGTAGTGAGTGTACAGCTTGTATAACAGTGTAAATTTTCTGCCCCCTTAAAAAACCTCAACACACAGCCATTAATGTCTAAACCTCTGGCAACAAAAGTGAGTACACCCCTAAGTGAAAATGTCCAAATTGGGCCCAATTAGCCATTTTCTCTCCCCGGTGTCATGTGACTCGTTGGTGTTACAAGGTCTCAGGTGTGAATGGGGAGCAGGTGTGTTAAATTTGGTGTTATTGCTCTCACTCTTTCAAACTGGTCACTGGAAGTTCAACATGGCACCTCATAGCAAAGAACTCTCTGAGGATCTGAAAAAAAGAATTGTTGCTCTACATAAAGATGGCCTAGGCTATAAGAAGATTGCCAAGACCCTGAAACTGAGCTGCAGCATGGTGGCCAAGACCATACAGCGGTTTAACAGGACAGGATCCACTCAGAACAGGCCTCGCCATGGTCAACCAAAGAAGTTGAGTGCACGTGCTCAGCGTTATATATTCAGAGGTTGTCTTTGGGAAATAGACGTATGAGTACTGTTAGCATTGTTGCAGAGGCCTATTCCAAAGATGATGCACAAGAAAGCCCACAAACAGTTTGCTGAAGACAAGCAGACTAAGGACATGGATTATTGGAACCATGTCCTGTGGTCTGATGAGACCAAGATAAACTTATTTGGTTCAGATGGTGTCAAGCGTGTGTGGCGGCAACCAGGTGAGGAGTACAAGTGTGTCTTGCCTACAGTCAAGCATGATGGTGGAAGTGTCATGGTCTGGGGCTACATAAGTGCTGCCGGCACTGGGGAGCTACAGTTCATTAAGGGAACCATGAATGCCAACATGTACTGTCTGTGACATACTAAAGCAGAGCATGATCTCCCCCCCTCGGAGACTGCGCCAGATTCCAACGTGATAACGACCCCAAACACACCTCCAAGATGACCACTGCCTTGCTAAAGAAGCTGAGAATTAGAGTGATGGACTGGCCAAGCATGTCTCCAGACCTAAACCCTATTGAGCATCTGTGGGGCATCCTCAAATAGAAGGTGGAGGAGCACAAGGTCTCTAACATCCACCAGCTCCATGTTGTCATCATGGAGGAGAGGGAGAGGACTCCGGTGGCAACCTGTGAAGCTCTGGTGAACTCCATGTCCAAGAGGGTTAAGGCAGTGCTGGAAAATAATGGTGGCCACACAAAATATTGACACTTTGGGCCCAATTTGGACATTTTACCTTGGGTGTATTCACTTTTGTTGCCAGCGGTTTAGACATTAATGGCTGTGTGTTGAGTTATTTTGAGGGGACAGGAAATTTACACTGTTATACAAGCTGTACACTCACTACTTTACATAGCAAAGTGTAATTTCTTCAGTGCTGTCACATGAAAAGATATAATAAAATGTTTACAAAAATGTGAGGGGTGTACTCACTTTTGTGAGATACTGTATCTATAAATTACAGTGGTGGCTGGTGGTATATATATTTTTTTGGGGGGGGGGGCCGCAAACAATCCACCTGCTATTAGTTGCTATTTTACAACACCAGCACGGGCTGGCTTATAATGGGTTGCTATGTGATACCATGCAATTCCTAAATGAGGTGCTCCCTTTCGAGGCTCATAAGTGTCCCTTGAGATTAATTTCAGAAGACTTCAGTGTTGATGCGGCAATCACTCCTGTCAATCAGCACTACCGGCAGCTGGAGAACTCAGCCAAGCTGCAAAGTGGATTACCAGGCCAGGGATTGCTGAAGACAGTGACTGTACCTGGAATTTGGGGATATGTGGTCACCATATATATAAATGTAAATATATGAACTGATGTTGGTAGGTCATGTATAGTCGTTTGATTAATTTTAAAAATGGTTAAAATTAGGGATGCACGGATACCAGTTTTTATGATCGAGTACGAGTACTGATACTTTCTCTCAAGTACTTGCCGATACCAATTACCGATACCTATTTTGCCCTTGGATGTATTTAGACCAGGTTCACATATGTGTGGTCCTGTTTTGACAGCTGGATATCAGCCCCCTCTGGTGCAACTTTCTTCAGCGATTCTGGTGTAAATCGTCAAAGGGGGTTATTTACGAAAGGCAGCTCCACTTTGCACCGCAAGTGCACTTGGAAGTGCAGTCGCTCTAAATCTAAGGGGTAGATTTTAAATAAGTGGAAGCTCTGCTGCTTTTATCATCCAATTATGTGCAAGCTAAAATGCTGTTTTTTATTTTCCTTGCATGTCCCCCTCGGATCTACAGCGACTTTACTTCCAAGTGCACTTTCAGTGCAAAGTGGATTTTCCTTTAGTAAATAACCCCCACAGTGTATGACAATGGAAATCACACCTGAACTGAGCTCTAAATCATACTAGACTCTTTTTAAAAACATGCTGCGGTCGGCCCGCTCCTATCTGAACCGTCTCCATGGAAAAGCCTGCAGGTTCACATGTTATGTGAATCGGATGTGGTTCAAAACGCATCCAATTCGCATATTTGTGAACTCGGTCCTTACAGTCTGCAGACTTGAAGGTATCAGTGTTAGTATTGGTGCATTGTACTCGTGCAAATGCTTAGTATCGGCATCGTTACCGATTTCAATATCGGTGCAACGCTAGTTAAAATTGCTAGAATTGCAGGCACAACTACCCAGTCTGTCTGAGGCTTGCACGGCATCCCCTAGTTCCAATGTGCATTACCTCTCCATACATACAAAGGTATTTAGATTTGTCTGCAGCGTTTAGTAGAGGTACAGTACTAATTTCTCTATAAGAAAACTTTGCATGTCTTTTAACATGCTGAGAACTGCTATACACAGCATACTTGTTTCCTTTACCAGCAGCCTTTCCGTCTACTTCCCCTTTATACAGGCCATGGATGGGAAGCCCCTGATTATCCAGTAATAGGGAAATACAGTTTACTTTTAGCAACATTCTTTTTACCATTATTTTTCCCAGAACTAGCTCAATCCCAGCATTTATTTATTTATTTATCTTTAAACATTTGTTCCCCTTTTATTGCATTAAAAAGTTTAGCTGTACTACTCATTTTTTGCACACAGTAGAGCTGCCCTCCACATCCTTCTTTGACAATAGTCATCTCCCAATTTCTAGGTTGAAAGCTTTTTACTGAATATCCAGCTTCATCTCGTGTCCTAAATATGTGTAAACAGCTGCAACCATTCAATCGGTAAACTCACACCCAAAACAATCAATTGATGTACAAATAATAGTGCGCTCATTCAAATAAATACATCCTAGTAACCAATAATCTTCACATCTAAACAATAATAATGAAAAAATCTTAAAGTTCAATAATGAAATTCAAAAGTCCAAATACAAATCCCGTGATGATTCTGAGATGAGTGGATGACCCTCTCACTGATTAAACCAATCTGTGCCACAAAACACTTGGTTTGCAATCACCTCCACTATCCACCTCTATGTGAATGGGCCGCTCACCTTAGGGGAAGACTCTTAAGTGGGGTACACACTATAAGAAAAATGGGGGAACGTTCGTACGAGTTTTCTCAATGTTTTACAGCAAATCGGAACTGATGAACGAAAATTGTATGGAAATTCTTACGATTTTTCTTGTACGGCAAAGGCTTTTTTTTGTTGTTTATTGTCTCTAATCATGTGCAGTCTTTCTTTTCTGATATATCTTATAAGAAAATAGTACGAAAACGGTACACATTCATTGAAAATCGTTCGTTCTGTTCCCGTACGAGAAAAATTTTGCAGTTTATCCCTTCGGGAATTTTCGTGCAAAAATTCGTAATCGGCTGTCGAAAGTCGTGTACACACTATACGAAAATCGTACGAAAATTCTTTGGATGAAAATGTTTGCACAATTTTCTTATAGTGTGTACGAGCCTTTAGGGTCTATTCAAGCCTTATGTTTAAATATGGGGAGATCCTCGGTTCTCCTGAACACCAGCTCCAGTAGTGGGAACATACACCTCGTCTGTAAAACGATTCTTGATATGCTCAGAATATATAGAAAACATTCATTGTGCAATACCAATTAAAATCAGATTTATTAAAACTTGTTTAAAAATGTGCACTCACATTTTCTCACATCTTGAAATTATTGCAATATAAAATCTTCAGGTTGAGAGTTCCTCGCCCCCTCACTGCTAATTTCAAGTGTGCGAAACCCCGGAAGGGACGTCACCTGGCTCCACCCAACGTGTTGCGTCACTTGTTACATAACTTCTTCAAGGGATAGGAGACTAGTGATGAGCGCCGGGATTTAAGAGCCCTGCTATGCATATCAATAACCAAGGTGACAGGTGAATCATCGGGTCATGTTCCCTCTTTCTCTTTGAAGAAGTTGCTGTTTGTTTCAACTTTCTTCTCACACCGATTTCTCAATGGGAAGGTCTGCACGCATCATAGGCACCTGGTGAATTCTCTGTTCTATGTACATATTTAAGCCCCACACACTGGATCCAGGAGGGAGTCCCAAAAGAACCTGAGTGTGCGGAGCTGAGCTGCCAGAAAGGGGAGAGAGCGGCAGGGTATCACGGTTGCAGAGGCGGGGGAAGCCTGGAAAGACTGTGCTGTGGACGAAGTTGCAGAGAATAGAGCTGCTGTACTGTGCTAGACTGTGTTCTGGCTTTCAGAGAACAAAACCCAAGAGGACCTGCCAGTGAGGTGGACTGTGGACCCCATATAGGGGGACAGATCAGGCTTCAGTGGGGAGCCCCACAGTTTGGTGTTATCTCTTGCTTGTCTCCCAGGAAAACAGGGTGCTAACCTGGGGATACCTATACTGCTGGTAGATGTGCTACTTGCCTTGGTACTGTACATCAGACCATCCACTGGCCAGTGGTGTAGTCAGGGCCATAGAACTATAGATAGCCTACACCAGGGATATGCAATTAGCAGACCTCCAGCTGTTGCAAAACTACAAGTCCCATCATGCCTCTGCCTCTGGGTGTCATGCTTGTGGCTGTCAGAGTCTTGCTATGCCACATGGGAATTGTAATTCTGCAACAGCTGGAGGTCTGTTAATTGCATATCCCTTGCCTAGACTGTTTTTTTTTTTGCAAAATTTGGTAGTGATTGATAGCTAACCTTGGTATTGCTACATTGATTTAACAGATCTTCCTTTGCATAGCTTTCTTTTCTTTTCAAATAAAGCCCACTTTAATGCTACTGGTATGACGGTGAGTGTTGGGCTCAATTCAGGGTGGATTAAAACTGGGGGACAGCAGAAGGACCCATCTATCCAGCAACTCTCTAGGGAGTAAGAGCAACATAAACATTATTTTATGATACAGTTATAAAATACTAGACAAAGTTATTAGTAAGGGTCGGTTCACACTGGGGCGACTTGGGATCCGACTTGTACGCCCTCAAGTCGCCCCAAGTCGCCCCAAGTCGCTTTGCATTTAGGTTAACATGGTAGGCAATGGGAGCGTCTTAATTGACACTACTGAAGTCGCTCCGACTTCAGAAAAGACTCCTGTACTACTTCTATCCGACTTGTAGGCGACTTGTACCCATTCAACTCAATGTAAGTCGCCTGCAAGTCGGATCTCTCTGTAAAGTCAAGCGACTTTGCAGAGAAAACCCCTCCCTCCCCCCCTCCCTCCCAGAGAGGTGATTGGCCACAGGCGAAGTCGCCTGTCATGGAGGCGACTTCAAGTCGCCTCGTAATTTGCCGAAGTCGCGCTGAAGTCGCGTTAAAGTCGCGCTGAAGCCGCGTTAAAGTCGCGGTACAAAGTCGCGCTAAAGTCGTGTTGCCCATGTGTGAACCGACCCTAAGAGACATACACTTAAAGTACAGGTTTTACTTACAATATCAGATAAAGTAAGACAGACAGAGGTGACAAAGGCTGCTTCCTTTCTTAGTTAAGGAAAAAAAAATGTACTTCTGCTTTCTAGGTCTAACGCCTCGTACACACGATCAGATTGTTGGCAGGGGATTGTCTGTTGACAGACTGTTGTCCTAAAATCTGACCGTTAGTACGCTCCTTCTGACAATTGTTGTCCAACTTTCGGCCAACAAATGTTGGATGGCAGGCTAGTAAATTTTCGGCGGACAACGGTCTGTTGTCAGATTTTCGTATCGTCAGTACACAAGTCTGTCACACAAAAGTCGAAAGTACAAACACGCATGCTCGGAATCAATGCTCACCAACAACGAAATTAGTGATAATTCCTGAAGGCTGGTCTAGTGGGGCACAGCGACTCTTCTTACCTCTGTATCCAGTACATACTGTACACAGCCCAAACTAAATTTAACTTAATGGGACATAGCTTGATTGCACTTGAGAAGCGGAAAAAAGTTTTGAGTAGAAATCCACTATCCCTTAAAAACAATTACAAATGTAATAGCTTTTTCCCTTTTACTTCATAGGCGGTGAACAAGGTTTTGAAGCATTAAATGTGACCTGGCTCATGGATAAAAATCTTGGAAGGCTCCAGTAAAATAAACTTGTGCAGATACAGTATCTCGCCTCCCGCTGTTCTCTGAGATTTGTATGTCCGACTATAGAAAGAGAGACCAACAGCCGCACATGAATTTCATCACCATGCTTGCAAAACCAGCCACTGGCAAGGAACTGAACTGAACTTGTCCTTAAAGTCACAATTTGCAAGAAGCTCAGCTCCAAAAAGAGAAGCGTGTAATCAAGCATGTGTGTTCCTAATGCCGGCCATACACGGTTCGAATTTCGTAAGAATTTTCTTTCGAAAATCGTATGAAAGAATTTTCGTATGAATTTCGCATCATTAGTGGGCTGCAACAACGGCCGATTTTCGTGCGGCAATCGAATTTGAGGAATCGGACATGTTGGAAATTTTCCGAAAAACGAACGATTTTCTAATCAATGATGGGAGAATCGTGCGAGAAATGTAATAAGAAAAGAAAATTTACGGAGAGAAAAGAAGATTCCCGGCCAAGAAAATTCTTTTCTTTAGCAACATGAGGTGAAATTGAAGGCTTGGTCGGCCGAATTTCGAAAATCAATGGTGGCATCATCGGATCACAAAAAAAACGAAATTTCTTATTTTGAAAAGAAAATTCGTTCGAAATTCGACCGTGTATGGCCTGCTTTACAGCAGAATAGCCCAACAGCTTCCCAGCTGGGAAGGGCTGAGATTCAGGGAAAATCAAAGTAAGGTACAAGAAACCTCTGAGTCATATTTTCTGCAAAGGATTTTCCCAGAAACGTCTTCTCAACAGCGATTTTATGTTTTGTTCATGTAACAAGTCGGTTACCAGTCGTGATGGAGCGTGACACTGAAAGCAGTTGCCATGGATTTTAAAACGCAGGAAAACATGGCTTTAAAATAATAATTCTATTAAACATTATTGTATATACACAGTGTTTTTATACTGGAGATATTTTTGCCTGTTTTGTGTCAGGCCAGTTCAGTCTATGGTGCTAAATAATATTTCCATGTCCAGTTCTTTTAAAGGGTCAGTTACATTTAGGGTCGGTTCACACTGGGGCGACTTGGGATCCGACTTGTACGCCCTCAAGTCGCCCCAGAAATAGTTTCAATGGGAGTGAACGCTAGCGTCTTAATAGACACTACTGAAGTCGCTCCGACTTCAGAGCGTACTCCCTGTACTACTTTGATCCGACTTGGTAGGCGACCTGTACCATAGAAATCAATGGAAGTCGCCTTCAAGTCGGATCTCTCTGTAAAGTCAAGCGACTTTGCAGGGAAAACCCCTCCCTCCCCCCTCCCTCCCAGAGAGCTGATTGCCCCGTGATTGGCCACAGCCGAAGTCGCCTGTGATGGAGACGACTTCAAGTCGCCTTGTAATTTGCTAAAGTCGCGCTGAAGTCGCGCTGAAGTCGCGTCGAAGTCGCCGTGCAAAGTCGCGCTGAAGTCGTGTTGCCCCAGTGTGAACCGACCCTTAGCCTAATGCTAATATACTTGTATATGATGCATACATACTGGTGAGTTGGATCTTTTACTGGCTTGGTGTAAGCATAGCTGCCAACTGTCCCTGATTTTGGAGGAACATGTATGTCTGTCCCTCATTCCTCCTCATTTGTCCCTCATTTTGGTCTGATCTATATAGTTGTATATAAAATGCACCATTTATCTATCAAAAAGTGTTTCCCAGTGCTAAACCTTTCATCCAATTTCTAAATTGCTACATTTGTAAATACTACAAGCCAATCTAAAGAAATAGTAGTGGTAAAAAGAACTTATGGGTTTAACCAATCTTTTTTTTTTTGTACAATTCTCCTTTAAGGGGGGCGTGGTAGGGGGTGTGTCCTATGCCTACATACTTTTGCTAATAGGTGTCCCTCATTACCATCTCAGAAAGTTGGGAGGTATGTGTAAGCATGATGTCACATGGGCACTAGCGACTGAGTCACATGGCACAGTCTTTCAAGTACCTCTGTGGAATTGCGGTGGGCTTGCTCAGGTGGGCTTGCTCAGAGCAAGCCCACCGCAATTCCACAGAGGTATTTGAAAGGCTGCTCAGCTAGCGAGGGAGAGATTCCATAGGGATTGACAGGCAGTCTCTTAGAGATCCTGATGCTGGCAATTGGACGCGAGCGCACAGATCACCCACGTGGCATGCTCTGTTTCTCATACAAAGAAGCCTCAAGGCTCCAGTAGGTCCTCATCTGCTATCAACCGCTGGCAGAGAAAGGCCTCCAAAGAAATCAATAAGATAAGAAAGGAAATCCCAAGAGCCACACATCACACAAAACCCTTCTGCGAAGAGTAGAAGCAGCCTCAACCTAGACTCTGTCCAGGCCACGTCCCAAAGCAGTTTGCCCTCTGCGGGGCGAGGCCTGGCTAGAATTTAGCCTGAGGCTGCTTCTACTTTTCATACGAGGGTGATATGCGGGTCTTGGGATTTTCCTTCTTACCTTTAATTACCACCCCCTGTGTAATTTTTTTTTTCAATCCCTTCTTATCTTTTCACAGGGTTATCCTCATTAAACATACTCACACGCAAAACATCTCCAATGTTGTTCTGTTGTGATCTACTGCAGACCCAGTCCCATTCCCACCATCTTTGTTTCCTGCATCATCAGGAGCCAGCTATCTCGTCCTGCTTCTTGCAGCCGCCTCCTGATGACAGCCCATGGTGCATGTGCAGGAGAATTACCCTGGAGTCTGGGATGTGTGACGTGAGTATTCCGGGAGGCTGCATGCAGCTGAGGGCTAGGTCATTCTCTCCTAGGCGAGGCAGGTTAAATTTAAAAAAAAAAGGTATTTACAAGAAAATTAAAAAATGATTGTGTAAAAAAAGAGGCGAGGAGTAATGGGAAATGGAAAAAAAGGGTGAAGATCCGCTTTAAGTCCCGAAAGCAAGTTGCTGCAGAGATTGGGACCTCAGCTGCCAAAATAACAGCAGGTCTGGTATTTACAAGAGTAGACCTGTGACTGGCAGGGCAGCGCAATAGAATATATGAAGTACACTATGGGGTTGATTTACTAAAACTGCAGAGTGCAAAATCAGTTGCAGCTTTGCATAGAAACCCATGAACTTCCAGGTTTTTTGTCAAAGCTTAATTGAACAAGCTGAAGCTAGAAGCTGATTGGCTACCATGCACCGCTGCACCAGATTTTGCAGTCTCTAGTTTTAGTAATTCAACTCCTATATCCATAACTGGTTAAAAAAAAAGCCATCATAAAGAGAAAGCTTCACTTGTAATTGCCTGTGCAGCCCCTAGGGCGCATATGGGCCACCCAGAATAAAGAAGCTCCCGCCCAGCTGTCATTTTTACAATAGGCTGGGTGGGAAGTGGTTAAAGAGGAACTTCACCACCCCCTGTGTAATTTTTATTTTCAATCCCTTCTTATCTTTTCACAGGGTTAGCCCTATTAAATATACTCACAGGCCACAATGGCTCCAATGTTGTTCTGTTGCGATCTACGGCACACCCAGTCCCATGCCGCCATCTTTCTTTCCTGCATCATCAGGATCCAGCTATCTCCTCCTGCTTCTTGCAGCCGCTCTTGATGACAGCCCATGGGGGGTTATTTGGTAAAAGCAAATCCACTTTGCACTACAAGTGCACTTGGAAGTACGGTTGCTTTCGATTTGAGGGGTAGAGCTGAAATGAGGGAAGCTCTGCTGATTTTATAATCCAATCATGTTCAAGCTAAAATGCTGTTTTTTTATTTTCCTTGCACGTTCCCCTCAGATCTACAGCGACTGCACTTCCAAGTGAACTTGTAGTGCAAAGTGGATTTGCCTTTAGTAAATAAACCCCTATGGTGCATGTGCAGTAGATTGCCTGAAGCCTGGGATGTGTGACGTGAGTATTCCGGGAGGCTGCATGCAGCTGAGGGCTAGGTCATTCTTTCCGAGGCGAGGCCAGTTACTTTTTTAAAAAAAAAGGTATTTACAAGAAAATTTAAAAATGTGTGATTGTGTAAAAAAAGAGGCGAGGAGTAATGGAAAATGGAAAAAGAGGGTGAAGATCCGCTTTAAGTCCCGAAAGAAAGTTGCTGCAGAGATTGGGACCTCAGCTGTCAAAATAACAGCAGGTCTGATATTTACAAGAGTGGACCTGTGACTGGCGGGGCAGCGCAATACAATATATGAAGTACATTATATCCGTAACTGGTTAAAGAAAAAGCTATCATGAAGAGAAAGATTTCCTTGTAATTGCCATTGCAGGTGGCTGGAGCTGGAAACGTCTCAGTTTACACTCCTGGCTCAGTTCCCTCTTCAGCGTTAGCTAGGCAAGCCTTTGGCTCATGTTACATACACTCGCATTGTTGTCTACAACACTTGGGTCCCTCCAATTAGAGAGTAATAAAGACAATGTAAACCATAACTCATTGACAATTCATTTGCTAAAGCTCTAAGCATCATAAACAATTGATATTTTTTAAGTAAAATGCTTGATTTAATTTTTTTATTTTTTTGCTTTGTTGCATCCCAGTGCTGCGGATCCCTAGCAGGCTCTTTGTAGGCACTTCATGTCTATGTACATGCACTCCAGTAATGACTGCATGGCATTTCTCAGGGAGGGTTTCCTGGTGGTGACAACAATGTGCTAGGTCTGGGTCAAGTATGTTTAAATGACTACTTATAGTCTCCTTTGGAAGCCCATGTGATAGGGTAGGAGCACAGCCACATTGTCATCCTATATAACAAGAATTGCCTTTGCGGTATTACCAGATATTATTATTTTTATTATTATATAGGATTTATATAGCGCCAACAGTTTACGTAGCGCTTTACAGCTTGAGAGTAGACAGTACAAATACAATACACTTTAATACAGTAGGAATCAGAGGGCCCTGCTCCTTAGAGCTTACAATCTAAGAGGGATTATTTTTAATGAACGTTTAAAAAAAATACATAAAAAATTTGTTTTGAAATTTTTTTAACATGTTAAAGCTTACATAAGATTTTAGTGACTGTCTTTGCCTACTTTAGAAAAACTGTTAGTATCCCAGCTGGTGGAGTTTGTTCTGTATGCAGTGCCAGTGTGTACAAGACAAAAACAGCTATAATTAGCTTCCCTTTACTGCACACTTCTCATTTTATCTATTACTTGCAACATGGGAAGCACCCAGTCTTACTTCTAATGTCTGACTCATTTTATGAGCTAAATTTATTCAAAAGAAGAAGGGGTCTCAAACTGGCGGCCCTCCAGCTGTTGCGAAACTACAAGTCCCATCATGCCTCTGCAAGTCATGCTTGTAACTGACAGCCTTGCAATGCCTCATGGGACTTGTAGTTTCGCAACAGCTGGAGGGCCGCCAGTTTGGGACCCCTGCTTTAGAGGCACATCTGTAGCTTTGAAATACAAAATGAACTTTTATTAACCACTTCATCCCCAGGAAGAATTTACCCCCTTCCTGACCAGAGCACTTTTTTTGCGATACGGCACTGCGTCACTTTAACTGACAACCGCGCGGTCGTGCGACGTTGCACCCAAACAAAATGTGCGTGCTTTTTTTCCCCACAAATAGAGATTTCTTTTGGTGGTGTTTGATCACCTCTGTGGTTTTTATTTTTTGCGCTACAAACAAAAAAAAGAGCGACAATTTTGAAAAAAAAGCAATATTTTTTTACTTTTGTCTATAATAAACATCCCCAAAATATATATAGAAAAACATTTTTTTTCCTCAGTTTAGGCCGATATGTATTCTTCTACATATTTTTGGTAAGAAAAAAATCGCAATAAACGTATATTGATTGCTTTGCGCAAAAGTAATAGCGTCTACAAAATAGGGGATAGATTTATGGCATTTTCATTATTATTATTATTTTTTAAATTAGTAATGGCAGCGATCTGCGATTTTTATCGTGACTGCAACATTATGGCGGACACTTTTGATACTAATTTGGGACCATTGTCATTTTTACAGCAATCAGTGCTATACAAATGCACTGATTACTGCATAAATGACACTGGCAGGGAAGGGGTTAAACACTAGGGGTGATCAAGGGGTTAAGTGTGTCCTAGGGAGTGATTCTAGGGAATAAATTTATGGCATTTTTATTTATTTATTTATTTTTTATTAGTAATGGTGGCGATCTGCGATTTTTTTTATTGTGACTGCGACATTATGGCGGACACAAATCGGACACTTTTGACACTATTTTGGGACCATTGTCATTTATACAGCGATCAGTGCTATAAAAATGCACTGATTACTGTATAAATGACACTGGCAGGGAAGGGGTTAAACACTAGGGAGGCGATCAAGGGGTTATGTGTGTCCTAGGGAGTGATTCTAACTGTGGGGGGGATGGGCTACCTAGGACATGACAGCGATCACTGCTCCCGATGACAGGAGCCCACTATGCCGCTTCTTAAAGGGGACGTACCTGTACGCCCATTTGCGCAGCTGTGCCATTGAGCCGACGTATATCGTCGTGCGCTGGTCGGCAAGCGGTTAATCTTTAAAATTCACATTATTGACATGACATGTTTAAAACAAAACATGGTGTTTGGTCTAAACGACGCTCACACCACCTAACACAACCAACTAATACTACAGTGTAACAGATCGATCAATAATGATTCAAAATGAGATGATGTCAAATGGAAGGAGCAGCTGGTTGGTGGCAGAGAAGTCTTGAAGAAAACTCTACGTGTTACGCGTCCTTAAGCGCTTCTTCAGGAGCTTGCAGTGGTGCATAGTATACGAAACAATATATGCAGGCAAACCTGGCAGGATCATCCACCAATTAGCGGTTTCTCATGCCTTAATCAATATAGAGCTCAAAAGGTACTTATAACTTGTGTGGGACGAGGGGTAATCTAACCATATCATCAACAGTAGGGATGAGCCGAACACCCCCCGGTTCGGTTCGCACCAGAACCCGCGAACGGACCGCAAGTTCGCACGAACGTTAGAACCCCATTGACGTCTATGGGACTCGAACGTTCGAAATCAAAAGTGCTCATTTTAAAGGCTAATTTGCATGGTATTGTCCTAAAAAGGGTTTGGGGACCCGGGTCCTACCCCAGGGGACATGTATCAATGCAAAAAAAACTTTTAAAAACGGCCGTTTTTTCGGGAGCAGTGATTTTAATGATGCTTAAAGTAAAAAAAAAAAAGTGAAATATTCCTTTAAATATCGTACCTGGGGGGTGTCTATAGTATGCCTGTAAAGTGACGCGTGTTTCCCATGTTTAGAACAGTCCCTGCACCAAATGTCATTTTTAAAGGAAAAAATCTCATTTAAAACTGCTTGCGGGTTTAATGTCATGTCGGGTCCTGGCAATATGGATGAAAATCAGTGAGACAAACGGCATGGGTACCCCCCAGTCCATTACCAGGCCCTTTGGGTCTTGTATGGATATTAAGGGGAACCCCGCACCCAAATTAAAATAAGGAAAGGTCCCTATATACTCTGAACAGCAGTATACAGGCGGTGCAAACAAGACAGGGACTGTAGGTTTGTTGTTAAGTAGAATCTCTTTGTAATTTTGAACATTTTTAATGTGTTTAGCTCCAGCCAAAAAATCTTTTCTAAGCTTTTTGGAAAACATAGGGAAGGGTTATCACCCCTGTGACATTTGTTTTGCGTCTTTCCTCCTCTTCAGAAGATTTCACCTCACTTTTTTGTCCCAATGAAAAATGTTTTTTGAAAATTTGGGTTTTTTTGTGGAACAAGGATTGGAAAGCATCAGTGGAAAGGAGAAATTGTTTTCCCATATTAACTCTTACATGAGAGAATTTCCCTTCCTATGGGTAGATTTCATCTCACTTCCTGTTGTCTCCTTCCGTTTGCAAGTAGGAGTCGTTTGTAAGTTAGATGTTTGAAAGTAGGGTCCTGCCCTATATACTCAGCAGAAATTTGGGCCTTAGGTGTTGCTGTGGCCAAAACACTGTAAGCCCTCACAGGGCCCTGCTGTGAAATATTAGATCAAGAATTGTAATTACATGCCCCTGTTGAACAGGAGCTGAAAAATTAGGCCTTAGGCACTGGTGCTGGTGCCACAACACTGCAACCCCTCACAGACACTCTAGTTGGAACGCAGGAACGAGCACTGCTGCAAAGTATTGCATCAAAAATTGTAATTACACGCCCCTGTTAGACAGGGGCAGAAAAATTGGGCCTTAGGCACTGGTGCTGGTGCCACAACACTGCAACCCCTCACAGACACTCTAGTTGGAACGCAGGAACGAGCACTGCTGCAAAGTATTGCATCAAAAATTGTAATTACACGCCCCTGTTAGACAGGGGCAGAAAAATTGGGCCTTAGGCACTGGTGCTGGTGCCACAACACTGCAACCCCTCACAGACACTCTAGTTGGAACGCAGGAACGAGCACTGCTGCAAAGTATTGCATCAAAAATTGTAATTACACGCCCCTGTTAGACAGGGGCAGAAAAATTGGGCCTTAGGCACTGGTGCTGGTGCCACAACACTGCAACCCCTCACAGACACTCTAGTTGGAACGCAGGAACGAGCACTGCTGCAAAGTATTGCATCAAAAATTGTAATTACACGCCCCTGTTAGACAGGGGCAGAAAAATTGGGCCTTAGGCACTGGTGCTGGTGCCACAACACTGCAACCCCTCACAGACACTCTAGTTGGAATGCAGGAACGAGCCGTGCTGCAAAGTATTACATCAAAAATTGTAATTACACGCCCCTGTTATACAGGGGCTGAAAAATTGTGCCTTAGGCACTGGTGGTGGCGCCCAGAACCAAAAATGTTCTTACAAGCTATCAGCGTGATGATTGAGGAGGAAGAGGATAATTACTCAGGGATAATCACTCAGCATCAACATAGGCAGTCTTTGAAGGGATCTGAAAAAAATTATTCAGTTACATCAGCATCAGGTGCTTGGTAGCTGGTGGTGATCCAAGACTGATTCATTTTTATGAAGGTCAGCCGATCGACCGAGTCAGTGGACAGACGCACCCTGTGATCGGTTACCACGCCTCCAGCAGCACTGAATGTACGTTCCGAAAGAACGCTGGATGCAGGACAGGCCAGTAGCTCAATTGCATACTGTGCAAGCTCTGGCCAGTGATCCATCCTCAAGACCCAGTAACCCAGAGGATTTTCGGTGGGAAAGGTGTCCAAGTCTGATCTTGCCCCTAGGTATTCCTGCACCATGTAAAACAGACGCTGGCGATGGTTGCTGGAACCGATCATACCTTGGGGCTGCGGACCAAAAAATTGTCTGAACGCATCGGTCAGACGGCCACCTTCTCCACCGCTCCTTCTTTGACTGACCGAAGCCTCAGCAACACGTTGTCCAGAAACAGGAGTTTGTAACCTCCCAGTCTCTGGGAACGCGTTGCACAGACCTTTCTGCAAGGCCTCCCGAAGATGTTTCATCCTCTGCTCCCTCTGCGATGGCAAGATAAGGTCCGCAACCTTACCCTTGTAACGTGGATCAAGGAGGGTTGCCAGCCAGTATTGGTCCTTCTCCTTGATACCACGAATACGAGGATCCTTACGCAGGCTTTGCAGGATCAGGGAGGCCATGCAGCGTAGGTTTGCTGAGGCATTCGGTCCGGAGTCCTCTGGGTCACTAAGGACAACAACGTCCGCAGCCACCTCCTCCCAGCCACGTACAAGTCCATGTGTTCCTTGGGACTGATCCCTTAAAGACTGCTGATGCTGAGTGCCAGGCTCCACCTCCATACTGACACAATCTTCCTCCTCCTCCTCCTCCTCCTCCTCGTCCTCTTCCTGTGTGATCGGCGGGCACGCAGGAACACTGTCTGGATAAAGGGGGCCTTGAGAGCTAAGGAAGTCCTCCTCTTCCTGCCTCTGTTCTGCCTCAAGTGCCCTGTCCATTATTCCACGCAGCGTGTGCTCCAACAGGTGGACAAGGGGGACAGTGTCACTGATGCATGCACTGTCAGTGCTCACCATCCTCGTGGCCTCCTCGAATGGTGACAGGACAGTGCATGCATCCCTGATCATGGCCCACTGGCGTGGGGAAAAAAAACCAAGGTCCCCTGACCCTGTCCTGGTGCCATAGTCGCACAGGTACTCATTGATGGCCCTCTGCTGCGTGTGCAGCCGCTGCAGCATGGCCAACGTCGAGTTCCACCTGGTGGGCATGTCACAGATTAGGCGGTTCTTGGGCAGGTTAAACTCCTTTTGGAGGTCCGTCAGCCGAGCACTGGCATTATATGACCGGCGGAAATGCACACAGACTTTCCTGGCCTGCCTCAGGACATCCTGTAAGCCCGGGTACCTGCCCAAGAACCGCTGCACCACCAAGTTAAGGACGTGAGCCAAACAGGGCACATGGGTCAGTTGTCCCTGTCGGAGGGCAGAGAGGAGGTTGGTGCCATTGTCGCAAACCACCATTCCTGCCTTAAGTTGGCGTGGCGTCAACCACCTCTGAACCTGCCCCTGCAGAGCTGACAGAACCTCTGCCCCAGTGTGGCTCCTGTCCCCCAAGCACACCAGCTCAAGCACCGCATGGCATCTTTTGGCCTGCGTACTTGCGTAGCCCCTTGAACGCCTACGGAGCACCGCTGGTTCCGAGGAAGAGGCCATGGAGGAAGAAGAAGAGGAGGGGGTGGAGGAGAGAGGTGTGTCACAATCAGCATTTTGGAGGCGTGGTGGCGGAACAACCTCCAACACTACTGCACCTTGTCCTGCATCCTTCCCAGCTGCCAGCAGAGTCACCCAATGCGCCGTGAAACTTAAGTAACGTCCCTGTCCATGCCTGCTGGACCATGAGTCAGCGGTAATATGCACCTTACCGCTGACCGCCCTGTCCAGCGAGGCATGGACATTGCCTTCCACATGCCGGTAGAGAGCCGGAATCGCCTTCCGTGAGAAAAAGTGGCGTTTGGGTACCTGCCACTGAGGAACCGCACATTCCACAAACTCACGGAAGGGGGCAGAGTCTACCAACTGAAAAGGCAGCAGTTGAAGTGCTAGCAATTTTGCCAAGCTAGCATTCAACCGCTGGGCATGTGGATGGCTGGGAGCAAACTTCTTTCGGCGGTGCAGCAGCTGGGGCAGGGAAATTTGCCTGGTACAATCTGACGTCGGTGTACCAAAAGCAGATTGCCCACAAGTACTTGGCTGTGACACACCTAATTCTACACCTTCATTCCTCTCACTGCAGGTCTCAGAGAGGACTGAAGGTCTAGTGGGGTTGGAAATCTCAGCTGATGAGGAGCAAGGAGAGATCCTCTTTGTTCTTTGGTGTGGGTCTTTCAGATACGCTTGCCAACGAACTGCATGGCAGGTCAACATATGTCTGGTCAAGCATGTGGTACCCAAGCGGGAGATGTTTTGGCCACGCGAGATACGCTTGAGACATATGTTGCAAATAGCAGCGGTGCGATCTGATGCACTCGTCTCAAAAAAGGCCCACACCAAAGAACTTTTTGAATAACGCGCAGAGACTGCAGCGCCCTGCACATGTGGAGCTTTGGGGTGTGATGCAGTCAATGTGCTGCCCTTAGGCTGGCCCCTGGAGGGCATCCTGCCTCGTTGGTGATGTGCCGCCTCCTCCTCCTCCTCCTCCTCCTCTCTCCTATCAGGCACCCACGTTGAGTCAGTGACCTCATCATCCCCTCCCTCCTCATCACTGGAGCAAACCTGGCAGTATGCTGCAGCAGGGGGAGCATGACTGCCAGATTGCTGTCCTTCTTGGGCACCCCCTCTGTCCGTGCTCATGTTACTGCCTTCATCGAGCTCAGTATCATCATCAGAGCCTTCCAAACGCTGGGCATCCTCCTGGAGCATGTACCCAACACTGTGGTCAAACAGTTCGAGGGAATCCTCATGAGGACATGGTGGAGCTAGGGAAGGAGTCACTGATGACATTGAGCTGAGGGAAGAGGCCGCTGCTTTGCCAGACAAAGCACCCTGGGCATGGGTGAGAGAGGATGAGGAGGATGAGGACGGCTTGGTCATCCACTCGACCAAGTCTTCCGCATGTTGCGGCTCAACACGGCCAGCTGCCGAAAAAAAGGCCAAGCGTGTCCCATGGCCACGTGCTGATGAGGATGCACCGTCTCCACGACCAGCACTAGACACAGAGCCTGCTTGCCCTCTCTTATTGGCTTGTGACTGTCTGCCTCTCCTTCTTGGCCTTCCAGACATACTAATGGCCTGTAGCTGCACTAAGCTGGGATAGAACACCTGTAATTTTCTTCAGGTAGCTTTATATACTGTAACCAGACAAGCCTGCCTGTCAGTAGGAAGATAACAGGAACGGATCTAGCTGAACACTGTGAGCAGGACACACTGTACTAAATGTAAATAGTCTAGCTGCCTGACCGTGGTACTAATAGGATCAAAAAGAACACCTGTAATTTTCTTCAGGTAGCTTTATATACTGTAACCAGACAAGCCTGCCTGTCAGTAGGAAGATAACAGGAACGGATCTAGCTGAACACTGTGAGCAGGACGCACTGCACTGAATGTAAATAGCAGGAACGGATCTAGCTGAACACTGTGAGCAGGACGCACTGCACTGAATGTAAATAGCAGGAACGGATCTAGCTGAACACTGTGAGCAGGACGCACTGCACTGAATGTAAATAGCAGGAACGGATCTAGCTGAACACTGTGAGCAGGACGCACTGCACTGAATGTAAATAGCAGGAACGGATCTAGCTGAACACTGTGAGCAGGACGCACTGCACTGAATGTAAATAGCAGGAACGGATCTAGCTGAACACTGTGAGCAGGACGCACTGCACTGAATGTAAATAGCAGGAACGGATCTAGCTGAACACTGTGAGCAGGACGCACTGCACTGAATGTAAATAGCAGGAACGGATCTAGCTGAACACTGTGAGCAGGACGCACTGCACTGAATGTAAATAGCAGGAACGGATCTAGCTGAACACTGTGAGCAGGACGCACTGCACTGAATGTAAATAGCAGGAACGGATCTAGCTGAACACTGTGAGCAGGACGCACTGCACTGAATGTAAATAGCAGGAACGGATCTAGCTGAACACTGTGAGCAGGACGCACTGCACTGAATGTAAATAGCAGGAACGGATCTAGCTGAACACTGTGAGCAGGACGCACTGCACTGAATGTAAATAGCAGGAACGGATCTAGCTGAACACTGTGAGCAGGACGCACTGCACTGAATGTAAATAGCAGGAACGGATCTAGCTGAACACTGTGAGCAGGACGCACTGCACTGAATGTAAATAGCAGGAACGGATCTAGCTGAACACTGTGAGCAGGACGCACTGCACTGAATGTAAATAGCAGGAACGGATCTAGCTGAACACTGTGAGCAGGACGCACTGCACTGAATGTAAATAGCAGGAACGGATCTAGCTGAACACTGTGAGCAGGACGCACTGCACTGAATGTAAATAGCAGGAACGGATCTAGCTGAACACTGTGAGCAGGACGCACTGCACTGAATGTAAATAGCAGGAACGGATCTAGCTGAACACTGTGAGCAGGACGCACTGCACTGAATGTAAATAGCAGGAACGGATCTAGCTGAACACTGTGAGCAGGACGCACTGCACTGAATGTAAATAGCAGGAACGGATCTAGCTGAACACTGTGAGCAGGACGCACTGCACTGAATGTAAATAGCAGGAACGGATCTAGCTGAACACTGTGAGCAGGACGCACTGCACTGAATGTAAATAGCAGGAACGGATCTAGCTGAACACTGTGAGCAGGACGCACTGCACTGAATGTAAATAGCAGGAACGGATCTAGCTGAACACTGTGAGCAGGACGCACTGCACTGAATGTAAATAGCAGGAACGGATCTAGCTGAACACTGTGAGCAGGACGCACTGCACTGAATGTAAATAGCAGGAACGGATCTAGCTGAACACTGTGAGCAGGACACACTGCACTAAATAGTCTAGATAGAAGATAACAGGAACGGATCTAGCTAAACTGAATACAGTGTATATATATATATGCAACACCTGGGATGCATATATATACACAATACACTGTAAGTGCAGCTAACTGACTGACTGTTCTGCCTAATCTATCTAACTCAAATCAAATGACACTGTCTCTCTCTCTCTCTATCTCTCAGCACACCGGAACACACACTACACAGGGCCGCCGTGCAGGCGGCCTTATATAGTGTGGGGTGTGTACTAAATCCCCTGAGCCATAATTGGCCAAAGCCACCCTGGCTTTGGCCAATTACAGCTCTCTCTACTGACGGCGCTGTGATTGGCCAAGCATGCGGGTCATAGTGCATGCTTGGCCAATCATCAGCCAGCAATGCACTGCGATGCCGCAGTGAATTATGGGCCGTGACGCGCCACACGAATTTGGCGCGAACGGCCCATATCGTTCGCAATTCGACGGACGGTCGAACAGCCGATGTTCGAGTCGAACATGGGTTCGACTCGAACACGAAGCTCATCCCTAATCAACAGCCAAACTAAGGAACTTTGAACCAGGCACTAGTACCATACACATGGAAAGGGGAAGCCCAATATGGCTGTTTCTCTGTAAAGTCAACTTTTAGTGTAGGGGGCGAGTAGAGCTACAACAGTGTTAAGGCCAGAGCCTATAAATGGACTTGAAATTTTGAGCCCTGTATTTTATATACAACTTTATAGATCAGACCAAAATGAGGGACAAATGAGGAGGAAAGAGGGACAGAGGGACATTGTTTCAAATCAGGGACAGTCCCTCAAAATCAGGGACAGTTGGGAGCTATGTTAATACCTTAGATTAGCCAATAAAGGGTATTGCTTATATTCCAAACTTTCTGCATTAATTGATAGCTAACATGGTACAATAATCTGCTCCAACTATTATTATTATTATACAGGATTTATATAGCGCCAACAGTTTGCACAGCGCTTTACAACATGAGGGTAGGCAGTACAATTACAATACAATTCAATACGTGAGAAATCAGAGAGCCCTGCTCCATAGATCTGCATCTGCTTTTCTCTCCAGAAAGACGGCACCATCTTTTTTCAGGCATCATCCAGGGTCAATGCCTATCTCCTGGACTAAGATACAAGCTTCTAGACAACACCATCATGTAAATCCCAATACCTGTCCAGTTCTTGGCTGTTTTGACAAATGTCTGATACAGATCAGCCCTGCTGCCTGTAGTAGGTTGATGACATCATCTTAGCGCCGGTTCACACAGGGGCAACACGACTCTGGCCGCGACTTTGCGAGGCGACCTGGACACGACCTGAGGGCGACACGACAGCGCGACTTGGGGCGACTTGGGGCGACTTACAAGGCGACTTCAAGTCGCCTCCAGTACAGGCAACTTTCCAGTGGCCAATCAAACAACAATCAGCTCTGGGGGAGGGAGGGGTTTGCTTGAAAAAACCATCTTCTCTTCCTGTGAAGTCACTTCACTATAGACCATGATCCGACTTGTAGGCGACTTCCATTGAAATCAATGGGTACAAGTCGCCTACAAGTCGCCTTGAAGTAGTACAGGGACCTTTTCTGAAGTCGGAGCGACTTCAGTAGCGTACATATAGACGGCTCTCATTCACTTACATGGACTTTCAGATGTCAAGCGACTTGGGGCGACTTGAGGTCTGACAAGTCGGATCCCAAGTCGCGGTAGTGTGAACCGGCGCTTAGCCTATTCAAATTTACTGGACTAGAGCTGAAAAACAGTTTTTTAATAATAAAAGATAAAGGGTTTTGGAGACATTATACTGTTGCTGGAATTTATTTGTGCAGACTTTTCAAATTAAAGAAAGGTCCACTTTAACTATTAAAAGAGAACTATGGTCATATTTCTCTTCCAGGCTACAGGAATGCACTTATTTTTGCTTTCCTGTGACCCAGAGTCAGCTAAAGCCCACTGCACATAGCAGGTAAGTATAACATGTTTGTTATTTTTATTAACCTCCCCGACGGTATTCCCGAGTGTGGCTCCGGGTTAAATTTCAGCACCATTAGTGGTAACCCCGAGCCACACTCGGGATTACATCTCAGGATCCGGGTGCGGTATACTTACCTTGTCCCCAGGATCCTGCGATGTCCCCCCTGCGCTGTCTGTGGGCTCCGTCCTCTGCCCGAAGCCTCTCTGTGCCAGGCTCCGTTCCCTGAGAGCGTTGCGACGCACAGGGGCGGAGCCTGGCGGCAAATTCAAAAAAATGTCAAACTCATAACACATACAGTACTGTAATCTTACAGATTACAGTACAAGATTACAGTACTGTATGAAATCATTTCACTTCCCTTTTGTCCCCAGTGCTTTGGCCCATGCCCTGCATGCAGTTTTATATTATATATACTGCCTGGAAACTTGAGATTGTCCATAGCAACCAAAAAGTGTCCCTTTACGTCAAAAGTGGCTTTAGACCAGCTAGAAAACAGCGATAATAAATTAGAACACTTGCAGAATTGAGCGATAGTGAATCATGGGGAAATGTATTTTATTATTATTATTATTATTATATTATTATTTTTTTAAATTATTTATATTTATCTATTATATTATAATTTATGATTTTGTGTTTCAAACTTCATCATACCCGGGACGTCTACTAGACTCTTGGTGGACAGATCTAAGTGCGTTATTGCTAAGAATTACAGACCTACAATATAAAACACCAAATTTCTATGCAAAATAATTGTACCACTTTGAGACGCAAAAATCTGAAATAATCATACCGCCAGGGAGGTTAAAAAAATCACTTTAATGATGCTGTAACACACAGAAATGACACTGTAACATATTGCTTATCTAAAAACAAAAATGTTATTTTTTAGCAGCTTACCATTTCTTTGATGCAGTCGCTACGTTTTCTATTATTTCTGGGTTACTTCCTTTGTTATACCTGATCATCCTGCCAGTAACACAATTCCTGTCCCTGTGGACAACGATCACTCACTGTACTATACCTATAGAGGAGCAGCATTTTCACCCTGTTATTAATACATTTCACACCGTTAAAAAAAAAGATAATGAAAAAGCCAAATTACGCCATGCCTTTAATTTATTGTGCACTTGTCTCACGCCAATCTCTGGTAATGCGGTGCCACTGTTAACTAGAATATCCCTAGTTTCACTGACACTGACTACTCTTAATTATTTGTTATTTCTATAGTGCAGATAAGATATTTTGAGTCCCTGGAGGACTCAAACTGTTTTTATCTGCTGTTGGAGCAGATGGTGAGGCAGCCATTTTGGGTATGTTTAGTAGAATTCCATTCTAGGGCTAATTAACCTACCAGCATGTCTTTGTAGTGTGGAAGGAAACCCAAGAAAGCACAGGGAGAAAAGGCAAACTCCTTGTAGATAGTGTCCTGGTTGAAATCCCAACCGAGGACCCAAGTTAACCGGTTCCCGACCGGCGCACGCCGATGTACGTCGGCAGAATGGTGCGGCTGGGCAAATGGGCATACCTGTACGTCCCTTTGAATTTGCCGCCCTGCCATCGCGTGCGCGCGCCGGCCAGGAGATCTGTGAGTAGGGTCCCGGGTCCAGCTGACTCAATGTCCGCGGGGATACCCGCGATCGTCTCACGGAGAGGAAGAACGGGGAGATGCTAATGTAAACAAGCATCTCCCTGTTCTGCCTAGTGACAGTGTCACTGATCATAGCTCCCTGTGATCGGGAGCAGAGATCAGTGATGTGTCACAGCTAGCCCATCCCCCCTACAGTTAGAACACATCCCTAGGACACATTTAACCCCTACAGCGCCACCTTGTGTTAACCCCTTCACTGCCAGTCACATTTACACAGTAATCAATGTAATTTTAATCGCACTGATCGATGTATAAATGTGAATGGTCCCAAAATCGAGCCAAAATTGTCCGACGTGTTCACCATAATGTCGCAGTCACGAAAAAAAATCGCTGATCGCCGCCATTACTAGTAAAAAAAAAAAAAAATATATTAACAAAAATGCCATAAAAACTATCCCCTATTTTGTAGACGCTATAACTTTTGCGCAAAGCAATCAATAAACGCTTATTGCGATTTTTTTTACCAAAAATATGTAGAAGAATACGTATCGGCCTAAACTACGGAAAAAAATGTTTTTTTATATATTTTTGGGGGATATTTATTATAGCAAAAAATAATGCGTTTTTTTCTAAATTTACGCTATTTTTTTGTTTATAGCGCAAAAAATAAAAACCGCAGATGTGATCAAATACCACCAAAAGAAAGCTCTATTTGTGGGGGGAAAAAAGACGTCAATTTTGTTTGGGAGCTACGTTGCACGACCGCGCAATTGTCAGTTAAAGCGACGCAGTGCCGAATCGCAAAAAGTGCTCTGGTCCTTGGCCAGCAAAATGGTTCGGGGCTTAAGTGGTTAATGTGATTATTCCTAACGTCTTTAGCAAATCCTTCCCATTGTATTAGCAGTAGTTGTGTAATTAAACCAATCTTCTGGTTTCATGTTTTCAGCCATTTTATGCATTGGAGAGGTTGCCTGCTGTGTCTTTCAATGAGTTGCTCAACAGGAACTTGGTCAGGGTGACTTCAGAGTTCACACCGACGTGCAATCTTGCCATGTCTTTCAGCCAAACATTGGCCATAAAGAGGCCCTCTCTCTGATCTGGTCACATGAACTTTCTTCTTTAGGGCTCATTTAGACAGGAGCTGAGATCTGTCATGTGTACATGAGCTGCGTGCAGGCAACCCATAGAACTAGATGCGGGTGCAGCAGCTGCACAGACACAAATGCAAATTAAAATCTGACAGGCATGCAGTAGCGGGTGACAGACCATAATGCAGACAGTGAGGGTTATTTCCTAAAACTGGAGAGTGCACAATCTGGTGCAACTCTGCACAGGAACCAATCATCTTCAAGCTTGTAGTGCCAAAGCTTAATTGAACATGCTGAAGTTAGAAGCTGATTGGCTACCATGCACAACTGGACCAGATATTGAGTGCTCCAGTTTTAGTAAATCTCCCCCCAGTGTGTGTTCAGGTCTGTGAACCCACTCCTGTACTCTTGTCAAATTTTTACATGCAGCTCCTGTCCTGCTGTGTTCTGGGTTGGTGACATAAAGAATTAAAGCCAGAGGGCTAACATGACAGCCAGGCACACAATATTTTCAGAATGAGACATCACAAAGGCTGCCTCCATGATTCTCCCAGGAAAAGAATGGAAATATCTTTGTTTTTAACAAATAACTCATTTTTGGATTTCAAGGCTGTCATGACAGTAGTAAAGTCTGATACCGTTTTAGCCATCAATATAAGCTGGGAATACACAGATCAGCAGGGACAGGCCGAATTTAGAGCTTTGTGTAGCCCCCCCAGTTCAACGGAAACCGATCATAAAATCTCACGCTCTCAGAAAATCGTACGAAATATACCGCTTTTGAAGCGATCATACGATAATCTGATCGTTAGTACAGAGCTTTCCAGAAGCGATCAGGAAAGTCCATCCGATAATATCGGATAAGCATGAAAATGTTTCTTGTGCAATACCAGATCGAACGATTTTCGTTTAATCAGTACAGCTGTCATTTGAAAATACAAAACAATACAATACAATAGAACACATTACATTAAGAATTTTTGGGACTTTAGTAAACTCTTCATTTTCGATATGAGATTAGCTTGCAAAAAAAAAAAAAAAAAGTACGATCATTTGCTCGATAATCTCATCGTGTTTACCGGCCTTTAGATTGGCGTCTGTCGAACATTCCTGTTGGAAAACTTCCTTCAATCAGTGGCTGCAGCGCTGATCAGCGTACTCTGGGGAGGAGTCCCTTTTGTAAGGATACAATAGCACATGAGGGGGGGGGGGGGGGGATTCCTCTATCCACCTTGCTTGTGTGGTTGGGAGAATCTGTTTTTTCTTCATTTAGCCTGCTGTGACGTCTACAGGAGAGATCGTATGTTCCCAGTACAGAGGAACATCGATCGGTCTCATCCCCTTACAGTTAGAATCACTCCCTAAGTAATGCATTTAACCCCTTGATCGCCCCCTAGTGACATTTATACAGTAATCAGTGCATTTTTATAGCACTGATCGCTGTATTAATGTGAATGGTCCCAAAACAGTGTCAAAAGTGTCCAATGTGTAAGCCAGAAATGTCACAGTCATGATAAAAATAGCAGATCGCCGCCGTTACTAGTAAAAAAAATAATAATAATAAAAATGCCATAAATCTATCCCCTATTTTGTAGACGCTAAAACTTTTGCGCAAACCAATCAATATACGCTTATTGCGTTTTTTTTTTTTACCAAAAATATGTAGAAGAATACATATCGGCCTAAACTGAGGAAAAGTTTTTAAATTGGGATATTTATTATAGCAAAAAGTAAAAAATATTGTGTTTTTTTCAAACCTGTCACTCTTCTTTTGTTTATAGCGCAAGAAATAAAAACCGCAGAGGTGATCAAATACCAGCAAAAGAAAGCTCTATTTCTGGGGAAAAAAATGATAAAAATGTAATTTGAGTACAGTGTTGCATGACTGCGCAATTGTCATTCAAATTGCAACAGCGCTGAAAACGGAAAATTAGCTTGGGCAGGAAACGGGTGAAAATGCCCTGAATTGAAGTGGTTAAGATTGTCATGATTACATACATGATTGTAGTCGAATAAATGTAGATTATTGTACATACCGTAAATAAATAACCCTGAAAATAAGCCCTGATGTGTTTTTTGTAGCCAAAATGAATATAAGACCCGGTCTTATTTTTGGATAAACACGGTATGTACAGTCCTGGTTGCAGCTGCATCCTCACCTTTTTGTACAACGCTAAACGCAGCGAACATTTTTATTTGTATAGGCAACTGTGTTTATGGCCCCATTGATTCCTATAGTTCTGTGTTTAAAACTATTCGCTGTACTGTATGTATCTAAATGTGACGTTTTCGCCGCCTGTTTGAATGAACCCTTATGAATAAAGTTTGGAGGGATCTTAGTCATCCTGAAAGCTCATATCATTAATAACTTAAGTTAGCCAATGAAGGGTATCACCTAACTCCAAACTTTCTGCAAGCCTGTCATGAGAACGAAAAAGCACATCCCGGGTGCTTTCTTGTTATACTTTTTATGTGTCACATGTTAGCAGACAGCTGTGGGGTTTCCAAAAAACTCTTCAGTTCCCCTCAGTGGGTGCAGCGTCTTCTTAGGAAACCATTTAGTGTCGTGCTGAGCTCATGCTCAGTCTGGGACGGCCTCCAGTCTCACTACTGTTTATAAGCGACTTTCTGTTTTAGCTTATTACCTCAGCATCCAGTCAGCGTTCCTCCCACTTCCTGGAGACATGACAGGGAGTAGCAGTTCTCTGACTTCCTCAGTTTGTTTTACACAGAAATACACCCCTTTATGTGACGACATTATGATAGATGATGGGAACGGTGACTGTGATGTGCCACTGGTGGCGTCTCAAAGGAAGGAGGGACTCCACGTCGATGACATCTACTGCGGGGAATAAAAGGGCTGTCCTCTTAAAATAATTCCGCTCTCACACGGAGTGCAGTATTTAGCAGGGTCATGTCGGTGTAGACCACAATGTGTTACTACGTTGCGTAAGAGTAGGAAGAGTGGTTACATTTCCTTTAAATATTACGCGTACAATTTCAGCTAAAACACAACTCCCGGTATATCAGCAAATGTGATCAGAAAGATCGGTAAGACTAAAGTTGGCCGTGTACTAGGAGAATTTCCTTCCAAGGTTTTCATTTTAAGAACGTTTGTTCAATGTATTAGTGGGGGGTCAAATCAACCTTCGATTTCAATTATAGCAGGGATTTTGACTTAAAATTCCCGAAGGTCCAGCCACTAAAATTTTCTTCCAGCAGAGATCCGAATCGCATGTTTGATTCTTAAAGGCACCTCAGAGCATCGGCAAATGCTGCACCTTTTTGTGAGCGCTAAACTGGTTTGGTGCAGCGCAATTTAAAAAAAGGGTCAGGGACTTATTTTTCTGCGTTTCTGCATATAAGACTACACACAGAACACAGGTAGAAATTATGTTCTCAGTCCCTCATGCACATCACAACCCCACCCTCTACATCATAGCCCCCCTTCACATAACATTTCCGTCCCCTTTACATCAAGATCACCCCTTTACATCACAGTCCCCCCCTTCACAGCAGTGTCTTTAACCTTCAACCCCCATCACATCACTCCCCCCATTGAAATAACCCTCCTCCATATCACCCACTTCACTTTCCTGTCCCCTTTGTATCACCCCCTTCTCCACATTCCTGTCCTGACCCCCCCCCCCTTACATTCCTAACCTCGCCCCCCTTTAAATCACCCCCCTCCTCCATTAGATTCCTGTCCTCTGCCCCCCCTTTACATTCCCATCCTCACTCCCCCCCCCTTTTACATTCTCATCCTCATCCCCCCCTTTATATCACCCCCTTCCTCTTTTACATTGCTCCCCCCCCCCCAAACTCCTTTACATTCCTGTCCTCAGCCCCTCCACCCTTATATCACCCCCCTCCTTTAGATTCCTGTCCTTGGCCCCCCTTTATATCACCCCCTCCTCTTTCACATTTCTGTCCTTCCAACCCCACACTTGTATCACCCCCCCCCCTCCTCCTCCAGATTTCTGTCCTTGGCCCCCCTTCACATCATCCTCTGCTTCCTTCCCCTACATCCTTTGCCGCAGTGATATATCTCTCTTTCATGTCCTACCTACACATGGTGGAAGGTGGGAGGCACATCAGTCTAGAGCTGATATCAGAGGCTGGACAGTTCCCTATGGAGGATGGGAACTGCACTACTTTTTCTGGTAATCAGCTTGTGATAGGTTGCTAGCAACCAAACACCTGCTGGTTAACTTGAAAAGTTGACTTGGCAGCTCCCGCCCTCCGTCCAGAGCTGTCTTGCCTCCGATGTCAGCTCTAGACTGATGTGCCTCCTGCCGTCCATCTAGCGCTGTCCTACTCAGCAGCTCGAAGAGGATGACAGCAGTGACGGCGGCTAAAGGGAAGAGCCAGCTCCTAAATGGCGGAACCATGGCCAGTCCATATGGGACAGTGACTTGGTCTGGATTCGGACCGTGGTCCACCATTTACTGATGTCTGGACTATAGTGATAAGAAAATTCAAAGGAGCAGAATGGAAATTTTTTTCTTAAATGAAATACAAATTTCTGAGGCTTCCTTCACACAGGCATACTACAGTACACCTGTAGGGATGGACAGGTGATCTGCCTCCCCGTGGACACTGTTTGCATTCGGGGCTGTGCATGTCAAATGGGGAGCAGAGGCTGTGTCCATGCAGCCAGTCACTGTGTCCCAACTGACGTGGGACTATCTGCATGGGCATGCTCAGAACACCTGTGCAGGTAATCACTGTCCTCTCACGGGTGTACGCCTAAATGCAGTTTTTAGTTTTCAAGTTTTAAGTACTTTCAAAGACATTTGTCAAGTCATAGAATGTACTGAGAATTTTCTTATGCATGGTTCAATAAATATTCATACAAACGTTTGTTAGAGAATCTACTAGTGTATGCCCAGCTGTAGTCCTATATACTGTACAGCCCTGTACAGCGAAGCTGTATCCACTTTTTAACAGGATGGGTAATTGCCTGAATGATCAGATAGACGGATCAAAATTTGTCTGGCTCAGCAGGAAACTGCTGAATGTTGATCCATATATGGGCAGACTGGTTGTAGTAAAATGGATCTATCGATTGACTTCAGTACAACCAGTCTGTCTGGTTTTTCTTGTGCAATCACTGCCGGCGGCTATGGCTGCCAGCAGTGGCCATTGTATTCTGACAGTGGGGAAACTTCCTGCTGTCAGAATAAAGTAGCACAGTGGGACAGGAGGGATTCCCCCATCAACACAGTCAGTGATTTTTTGATTTTTTTTTTTTCCTTCAACCTATGGTTAAAGGAAAGAAAACTACATAATCTAAGGCTTGTTTTAGTTTCAGTTTACTAAAAAGGAGTAAAGTTAGAAGCAAGTATGCAAAGCAGGGTCAGAATGGCAAAGCATACATACACTGCATAGTAACACAAAACAGATAATGGAAGCTTCATAAACAGCAAAGTCTCTGTGACTCAGTCAGGGTAACGTGGATTCCTAGCATAGTCACTCTGAGACTCGAGAGCAACAGATCACTCTGAGACTCGAGAGCAACAGAGAGTTTAGCTGTGAATCACTTCTTCAAATAAACAGTACAGAACACAAACAGCTACTTCACTTATTTTCATGAACAGCGTCCCTCACAGTGAAGTCCAAGGTAGCTTTGGTAACACAGGCAAACAGCTGGAGGGATCCAGGGACAGCACAGTGACTTATTGACCAGCACTCCTGTCTCGCAGCACTGGGGTCATCAGTTCAAATCCAAGCCATGACACTATCTGCATGAAGTTTGCATGTTCTCCATGTGCTTGTGTGGAATTCCTCCCAGTACTCCAGTTTCCTCCCTGGCTGTAGTATGTATTCAAGGAAATTAGCGATCTTAGATTGTAGACTCCTTGAGTGGAGAGACTAATGTGAATGTACAATATGTAACTTGACAGTGCTATATACAGTGCATCCGGAAAGTATTCACAGCTCTGCACTTTTTCCACATTTTGTTATGTTACAGCCTTATTCCAAAATGGATTAAATTCATTATTTTCTTCAAAATTCTACAAACAATACCCAATAACGACAACATGAAAAAAGTTTGTTTGAAATCTTTGCAAATTTATAAAAAATAAAAAAAAATCACATTCATAGACTTTGCTCAATACTTTGTTGGCGCACCATTGGCACCAAATATAGCCTCAAGTCTTTTTGAGTGTGATGCTACAAGCTTGGCGCACCTATTTTTGGGCAGTTTCTCCCACTCTTCTTTGCAGGACCTCTCAAGCTCCATCAGGTTGGATGTGGAGCGTCGGTGCACAGCCATTTTCAGATCTCTCCAGAGATGTTCAATCGGGTTTGAGTCTATGCTCTGGCTGGGCCACTCAAGGACATTCACAGAGTTGTCCCGTAGCCACTCATTTGTTATCTTGCCTTAGGGTCGTTATGCTGTTGGAAGGTGAACTTTCGCCCCAGTCTGAGGTCCAGAGTGCCTTAGAGTAGGTTTTTATCAAGGATGTCTCTGTACATTTGCTGCAGTCATCTTTCTCTTGATCCTGACTAGTCTCTCAGTTCCTGCCGCTGAAAAACATCCTCACAGCATGATGCTGCCACCACCATGCTTCATGCCTGGTTTCCTCCAAACATGACGCTTGCCAAATAGACCAAAGAGTTCAATCTTTGTTTCATCAGACCAGAGAATTTTGTTTCTCATGGTCTGAGAGTCCTTCAGGTGTCTTTTGGCAAACTCCAGGCGGGCTGTCATGTGGCTTTTACTGAGGAGTGGCTTCTGTCTGGCCTGATGAAGGTAGAGTGCTGCAGGGATAGTTGTTCTTCTAGAAATTTCTCCTCTCTTCACAGAGAAATGTTGGAGCTCTGTCAGAGTGACCATCAGGTTCTTAGTCACCTCCCTGACTAAGGCCCTTCTCCCCCGGTCGCTCACTTTGCCCGGGCTAGGAAGAGTCCTGGTGGTTCCAAACTTCTTCCATTTACAGGTGATGAAGGCCACTGTGCTGCAGAAATTTTACTGTACCCTTCCCCAGATCTGTGCCACGATACAATCCTGTCTCGGAGATCTACAGACAATTCCTTGGACTTCATGGCTTGGTTTGTGCTCTGACATGCACTGTTAATTGTGGGACCTTATATAGACAGGTGTGTGCCTTTCCAAATCATGTCCAATCAACTGAATTTATGGACTCCAATCAAGTTGTAGAAACATCTCAAGGATGATCAGTGGAAACAGGATGCACCTCAGCTCAATTTTGAGTGTCATGGCAAAGACTATAAATGCTTACAATATATACATGGGATTTTTTTGTTTTTTATTTTTAATAAATTTGCAAAGATTTCAAACAGACTTTTTTTTAGGTTGTCATTATTGGATATTGTTTGTAGAATTTTGAGGAAAATAATGAATTTAATCCATTTTGGAATAAGGCTGTAACGTAACAAAATGTGGAAAAAGTGAAGCGCTGTGAACATTTTCTGAATGCACTGTATCTATTGATGGCTGACGCAGGGGCGGATCCAGAGCCTAGTCTCGGGAGGGGCACTGGCAGAAAATACACTAACTGACCCCCATGCTACACTAACTGACCATTATACTACACTAACTGACCCCCATACCACACTAACTGACCACCATACTACACTAACTGACCCCCATACCACACTAACTGACCACCATACTACACTAACTGACCACTATAGAAGGATATTGGAATTGTTTGGGACTTTAAATGAGGCGCATGGGGGATGCGCCTCCATCCCTGGTTCAGAAAAAAGGAGAAAGGGGATTTGGGACTTTAAATGAGGCCCACGGACATCAGGAGGTAAATAGAAAATGTAGTTTATTGATCCTGAAACCTGTATCACACCATATCACAAAAAAAGACCACATGTAAAAGAAGAACATTGTAGTGAATGTCATTCAATATACCTACGCCCATAAGTGGGACGCATGCAAAAAGCATCAAGAATACATCAATATGTCAAACTAGAGGTCACATGATGGGCATAAGTGATCAATGGGTACATACAATAGTAAATAGATATATATACACACAGTAAAAAGCAGCATATGACAAAAAACGTAAAAATGTATAAAACCATAATTGATTGAAGAAGGTGTTCTGAGTTGATAGTGAGATGTGAGCAGCTGTCTGCGTAACAAAATGCCCGACGCGTTTCGTGTAAACCACTCATCAGGGGCACAGTGCTCAACCATATCTATAGAATGTAGTAAGGTAAGCGATTAATATATATGTAACTGATGGTAGCCGGGGGAGGCAAATAGCGACCCCTGAGTACTTACATAGAATCATTGCAGGGGAGGTGTAGTGGTGATGGAGCCAAGGCCATATTGATAGTCCGCACCGGGAGCTGAGGTGACCGGAACATGCACTGGCGGGGCGTATGCACAAAACCCCCCACATACACAGGACCCGGAACACTGGATCTTGGGATGAGACAGTAATCTGCTAGTAATAACTACCAAGCGGGGTCTACAACAAAGGAAGGTGCATAATCAGTATACCATATTGTACTGATGGGGTAATAAAGGAGTATATATGTATAACTATATAAGCATCAGATGTATAAAGACTGAAATTGGAAAAGTCAACGCAGCAAAAAGGAAGAAAGAGAAACCCTGCTGGGGATGAAAGAAATTGGGGAATAAGAAAATAATGAATAGTAAATGATAAACAATAAATAGTGGAAATATAGGAAAAATAACGGTAGGAAAGTGGAAAATGAAAAATAAGTAAAATAAATAAATAAATAATAAAATGAAAAGTAAATGAGATGAAAAAGGGGATCAGGTCCAATCCCCCTGAAATGTGATATAAATACAAGAGATAACAAAACATGAACCTAGTTGATGCATGAAGCCAAAAAGACAGAGGGGAAAGGAAGAGAGGTAGAAACTGGTGATGGATGATAAGTGAATGGGGTAGCTGAGTAGAAGCTTACATGTTCCCAGGAGAGTATATGTATATGCTGCGGTGAGGTATGTCATCATCTGGTTTGCGGCGCCCAAACTATGTCGGGAGGGGTCATATAGGTACACCAGCCCCAACCACGTGCACGCTAGCAGACACCAGCGTCACGCAGACACGGCATTTGCAGGGAGGGGCTCCAATGTGGGCGGAAAGTACTGCCCACACATGACGCCCACATAACCCCGCTAACCGGCCGAGATGGAAAACCCAACGCCTGCACGCCGTGACGTCAAAATTGACGTCACCCGTGCGGCAGGATGCGTGGCGCCGATGCGCTGTGGGCGCCCGCCCGCCCCCCGCACACGCCCACTCTGGGGAGCGAGGGGGGGGGGAAGGGGGGACACACAGAGCGCATCGCAACTCCCGGATAGTGGACAACAAAGCAGCCCTGGTAATTCAGAAAACACACATCATTCCCCAGGAGGGGAAAGTGGGTGTAACGGACTATGCTGCCTAATCTCATGGGCACACATGGTAGTGTCCATTGAGAGTGTGTGTAGGCCCGGAGAAGGTAAAAAACCCTCCAGGAGTAGAAAAAACCTAACCTGTGGGTAGCAGGGGAACACTGCTAACTCTGTCCGTGGACCTCCATCCCTAATTGTGGAAGGATATTGGAATTGTTTGGGACTTTAAATGAGGCGCATGGGGGATGCGCCTCCATCCCTGGTTCAGAAAAAAGGAGAAAGGGGATTTGGGACTTTAAATGAGGCCCACGGACATCAGGAGGTAAATAGAAAATGTAGTTTATTGATCCTGAAACCTGTATCACACCATATCACAAAAAAAGACCACATGTAAAAGAAGAACATTGTAGTGAATGTCATTCAATATACCTACGCCCATAAGTGGGGCGCATGCAAAAAGCATCAAGAATACATCAATATGTCAAACTAGAGGTCACATGATGGGCATAAGTGATCAATGGGTACATACAATAGTAAATAGATATATATACACACAGTAAAAAGCAGCATATGACAAAAAACGTAAAAATGTATAAAACCATAATTGATTGAAGAAGGTGTTCTGAGTTGATAGTGAGATGTGAGCAGCTGTCTGCGTAACAAAATGCCCGACGCGTTTCGTGTAAACCACTCATCAGGGGCACAGTGCTCAACCATATCTATAGAATGTAGTAAGGTAAGCGATTAATATATATGTAACTGATGGTAGCCGGGGGAGGCAAATAGCGACCCCTGAGTACTTACATAGAATCATTGCAGGGGAGGTGTAGTGGTGATGGAGCCAAGGCCATATTGATAGTCCGCACCGGGAGCTGAGGTGACCGGAACATGCACTGGCGGGGCGTATGCACAAAACCCCCCACATACACAGGACCCGGAACACTGGATCTTGGGATGAGACAGTAATCTGCTAGTAATAACTACCAAGCGGGGTCTACAACAAAGGAAGGTGCATAATCAGTATACCATATTGTACTGATGGGGTAATAAAGGAGTATATATGTATAACTATATAAGCATCAGATGTATAAAGACTGAAATTGGAAAAGTCAACGCAGCAAAAAGGAAGAAAGAGAAACCCTGCTGGGGATGAAAGAAATTGGGGAATAAGAAAATAATGAATAGTAAATGATAAACAATAAATAGTGGAAATATAGGAAAAATAACGGTAGGAAAGTGGAAAATGAAAAATAAGTAAAATAAATAAATAAATAATAAAATGAAAAGTAAATGAGATGAAAAAGGGGATCAGGTCCAATCCCCCTGAAATGTGATATAAATACAAGAGATAACAAAACATGAACCTAGTTGATGCATGAAGCCAAAAAGACAGAGGGGAAAGGAAGAGAGGTAGAAACTGGTGATGGATGATAAGTGAATGGGGTAGCTGAGTAGAAGCTTACATGTTCCCAGGAGAGTATATGTATATGCTGCGGTGAGGTATGTCATCATCTGGTTTGCGGCGCCCAAACTATGTCGGGAGGGGTCATATAAGTACACCAGCCCCAACCACGTGCACGCTAGCAGACACCAGCGTCACGCAGACACGGCATTTGCAGGGAGGGGCTCCAATGTGGGCGGAAAGTACTGCCCACACATGACGCCCACATAACCCCGCTAACCGGCCGAGATGGAAAACCCAACGCCTGCACGCCGTGACGTCAAAATTGACGTCACCCGTGCGGCAGGATGCGTGGCGCCGATGCGCTGTGGGCGCCCGCCCGCCCCCCGCACACGCCCACTCTGGGGAGCGAGGGGGGGGGGAAGGGGGGACACACAGAGCGCATCGCAACTCCCGGATAGTGGACAACAAAGCAGCCCTGGTAATTCAGAAAACACACATCATTCCCCAGGAGGGGAAAGTGGGTGTAACGGACTATGCTGCCTAATCTCATGGGCACACATGGTAGTGTCCATTGAGAGTGTGTGTAGGCCCGGAGAAGGTAAAAAACCCTCCAGGAGTAGAAAAAACCTAACCTGTGGGTAGCAGGGGAACACTGCTAACTCTGTCCGTGGACCTCCATCCCTAATTGTGGAAGGATATTGGAATTGTTTGGGACTTTAAATGAGGCGCATGGGGGATGCGCCTCCATCCCTGGTTCAGAAAAAAGGAGAAAGGGGATTTGGGACTTTAAATGAGGCCCACGGACATCAGGAGGTAAATAGAAAATGTAGTTTATTGATCCTGAAACCTGTATCACACCATATCACAAAAAAAGACCACATGTAAAAGAAGAACATTGTAGTGAATGTCATTCAATATACCTACGCCCATAAGTGGGGCGCATGCAAAAAGCATCAAGAATACATCAATATGTCAAACTAGAGGTCACATGATGGGCATAAGTGATCAATGGGTACATACAATAGTAAATAGATATATATACACACAGTAAAAAGCAGCATATGACAAAAAACGTAAAAATGTATAAAACCATAATTGATTGAAGAAGGTGTTCTGAGTTGATAGTGAGATGTGAGCAGCTGTCTGCGTAACAAAATGCCCGACGCGTTTCGTGTAAACCACTCATCAGGGGCACAGTGCTCAACCATATCTATAGAATGTAGTAAGGTAAGCGATTAATATATATGTAACTGATGGTAGCCGGGGGAGGCAAATAGCGACCCCTGAGTACTTACATAGAATCATTGCAGGGGAGGTGTAGTGGTGATGGAGCCAAGGCCATATTGATAGTCCGCACCGGGAGCTGAGGTGACCGGAACATGCACTGGCGGGGCGTATGCACAAAACCCCCCACATACACAGGACCCGGAACACTGGATCTTGGGATGAGACAGTAATCTGCTAGTAATAACTACCAAGTGGGGTCTACAACAAAGGAAGGTGCATAATCAGTATACCATATTGTACTGATGGGGTAATAAAGGAGTATATATGTATAACTATATAAGCATCAGATGTATAAAGACTGAAATTGGAAAAGTCAACGCAGCAAAAAGGAAGAAAGAGAAACCCTGCTGGGGATGAAAGAAATTGGGGAATAAGAAAATAATGAATAGTAAATGATAAACAATAAATAGTGGAAATATAGGAAAAATAACGGTAGGAAAGTGGAAAATGAAAAATAAGTAAAATAAATAAATAAATAATAAAATGAAAAGTAAATGAGATGAAAAAGGGGATCAGGTCCAATCCCCCTGAAATGTGATATAAATACAAGAGATAACAAAACATGAACCTAGTTGATGCATGAAGCCAAAAAGACAGAGGGGAAAGGAAGAGAGGTAGAAACTGGTGATGGATGATAAGTGAATGGGGTAGCTGAGTAGAAGCTTACATGTTCCCAGGAGAGTATATGTATATGCTGCGGTGAGGTATGTCATCATCTGGTTTGCGGCGCCCAAACTATGTCGGGAGGGGTCATATAAGTACACCAGCCCCAACCACGTGCACGCTAGCAGACACCAGCGTCACGCAGACACGGCATTTGCAGGGAGGGGCTCCAATGTGGGCGGAAAGTACTGCCCACACATGACGCCCACATAACCCCGCTAACCGGCCGAGATGGAAAACCCAACGCCTGCACGCCGTGACGTCAAAATTGACGTCACCCGTGCGGCAGGATGCGTGGCGCCGATGCGCTGTGGGCGCCCGCCCGCCCCCCGCACACGCCCACTCTGGGGAGCGAGGGGGGGGGGAAGGGGGGACACACAGAGCGCATCGCAACTCCCGGATAGTGGACAACAAAGCAGCCCTGGTAATTCAGAAAACACACATCATTCCCCAGGAGGGGAAAGTGGGTGTAACGGACTATGCTGCCTAATCTCATGGGCACACATGGTAGTGTCCATTGAGAGTGTGTGTAGGCCCGGAGAAGGTAAAAAACCCTCCAGGAGTAGAAAAAACCTAACCTGTGGGTAGCAGGGGAACACTGCTAACTCTGTCCGTGGACCTCCATCCCTAATTGTGGAAGGATATTGGAATTGTTTGGGACTTTAAATGAGGCGCATGGGGGATGCGCCTCCATCCCTGGTTCAGAAAAAAGGAGAAAGGGGATTTGGGACTTTAAATGAGGCCCACGGACATCAGGAGGTAAATAGAAAATGTAGTTTATTGATCCTGAAACCTGTATCACACCATATCACAAAAAAAGACCACATGTAAAAGAAGAACATTGTAGTGAATGTCATTCAATATACCTACGCCCATAAGTGGGGCGCATGCAAAAAGCATCAAGAATACATCAATATGTCAAACTAGAGGTCACATGATGGGCATAAGTGATCAATGGGTACATACAATAGTAAATAGATATCTATTTACTATTGTATGTACCCATTGATCACTTATGCCCATCATGTGACCTCTAGTTTGACATATTGATGTATTCTTGATGCTTTTTGCATGCGCCCCACTTATGGGCGTAGGTATATTGAATGACATTCACTACAATGTTCTTCTTTTACATGTGGTCTTTTTTTGTGATATGGTGTGATACAGGTTTCAGGATCAATAAACTACATTTTCTATTTACCTCCTGATGTCCGTGGGCCTCATTTAAAGTCCCAAATCCCCTTTCTCCTTTTTTCTGAACCAGGGATGGAGGCGCATCCCCCATGCGCCTCATTTAAAGTCCCAAACAATTCCAATATCCTTCCACAATTAGGGATGGAGGTCCACGGACAGAGTTAGCAGTGTTCCCCTGCTACCCACAGGTTAGGTTTTTTCTACTCCTGGAGGGTTTTTTACCTTCTCCGGGCCTACACACACTCTCAATGGACACTACCATGTGTGCCCATGAGATTAGGCAGCATAGTCCGTTACACCCACTTTCCCCTCCTGGGGAATGATGTGTGTTTTCTGAATTACCAGGGCTGCTTTGTTGTCCACTATCCGGGAGTTGCGATGCGCTCTGTGTGTCCCCCCTTCCCCCCCCCCCCCCTCGCTCCCCAGAGTGGGCGTGTGCGGGGGGCGGGCGGGCGCCCACAGCGCATCGGCGCCACGCATCCTGCCGCACGGGTGACGTCAATTTTGACGTCACGGCGTGCAGGCGTTGGGTTTTCCATCTCGGCCGGTTAGCGGGGTTATGTGGGCGTCATGTGTGGGCAGTACTTTCCGCCCACATTGGAGCCCCTCCCTGCAAATGCCGTGTCTGCGTGACGCTGGTGTCTGCTAGCGTGCACGTGGTTGGGGCTGGTGTACTTATATGACCCCTCCCGACATAGTTTGGGCGCCGCAAACCAGATGATGACATACCTCACCGCAGCATATACATATACTCTCCTGGGAACATGTAAGCTTCTACTCAGCTACCCCATTCACTTATCATCCATCACCAGTTTCTACCTCTCTTCCTTTCCCCTCTGTCTTTTTGGCTTCATGCATCAACTAGGTTCATGTTTTGTTATCTCTTGTATTTATATCACATTTCAGGGGGATTGGACCTGATCCCCTTTTTCATCTCATTTACTTTTCATTTTATTATTTATTTATTTATTTTACTTATTTTTCATTTTCCACTTTCCTACCGTTATTTTTCCTATATTTCCACTATTTATTGTTTATCATTTACTATTCATTATTTTCTTATTCCCCAATTTCTTTCATCCCCAGCAGGGTTTCTCTTTCTTCCTTTTTGCTGCGTTGACTTTTCCAATTTCAGTCTTTATACATCTGATGCTTATATAGTTATACATATATACTCCTTTATTACCCCATCAGTACAATATGGTATACTGATTATGCACCTTCCTTTGTTGTAGACCCCGCTTGGTAGTTATTACTAGCAGATTACTGTCTCATCCCAAGATCCAGTGTTCCGGGTCCTGTGTATGTGGGGGGTTTTGTGCATACGCCCCGCCAGTGCATGTTCCGGTCACCTCAGCTCCCGGTGCGGACTATCAATATGGCCTTGGCTCCATCACCACTACACCTCCCCTGCAATGATTCTATGTAAGTACTCAGGGGTCGCTATTTGCCTCCCCCGGCTACCATCAGTTACATATATATTAATCGCTTACCTTACTACATTCTATAGATATGGTTGAGCACTGTGCCCCTGATGAGTGGTTTACACGAAACGCGTCGGGCATTTTGTTACGCAGACAGCTGCTCACATCTCACTATCAACTCAGAACACCTTCTTCAATCAATTATGGTTTTATACATTTTTACGTTTTTTGTCATATGCTGCTTTTTACTGTGTGTATATATATCTATTTACTATTGTATGTACCCATTGATCACTTATGCCCATCATGTGACCTCTAGTTTGACATATTGATGTATTCTTGATGCTTTTTGCATGCGCCCCACTTATGGGCGTAGGTATATTGAATGACATTCACTACAATGTTCTTCTTTTACATGTGGTCTTTTTTTGTGATATGGTGTGATACAGGTTTCAGGATCAATAAACTACATTTTCTATTTACCTCCTGATGTCCGTGGGCCTCATTTAAAGTCCCAAATCCCCTTTCTCCTTTTAACTGACCACTATACTACACTAATTGACCACTATACTACACTAACTGACCCCCATACTACACTAACTGACCACTATACTACACTAACTGACCACCATACTACACTAACTGACCACTATACTACACTAACTGACCCCCATACTACACTAACTGACCACTATACTACACTAACTGACCCCCATACTACACTAACTGACCCCCATACTACACTAACTGACCACTATACTACACTAACTGACCACTATACTACACTAACTGCCCACTATACTACACTAACTGACCCCCATACTACACTAACTGACCACTATACTACACTAACTGACCCCCATACTACACTAACTGACCCCCATACTACACTAACTGTCCACTATACTACACTAACTGACCCCCATGCTACACTAACTGACCCCCATGCTACACTAACTGACCCCCATACTACACTAACTGACCCCCATACTACTCTAACTGACCACTATACTACACTAACTGACCCCCACACTACACTAACTGACCACCATACTACACTAACTGACCCCCATACTACACTAACTGACCACTATACTACACTAACTGACCCCCATACTACACTAACTGACCACTATACTACACTAACTGACCGCCATACTACACTAACTGACCACTATACTACACTAACTGACCCCCATACTACACTAACTGACCACTATACTACACTAACTGACCCCCATACTACACTAACTGACCCCCATACTACACTAACTGACCACTATACTACACTAACTGACCACTATACTACACTAACTGACCACTATACTAAACTAACTGACCCCCATACTACACTAACTGACCACTATACTACACTAACTGACCCCCATACTAAACTAACTGACCCCCATACTACACTAACTGACCACTATACTACACTAACTGACCCCCATGCTACACTAACTGACCCCCATACTACACTAACTGACCCCCATACTACACTAACTGACCCCCATACTACACTAACTGACCACTATACTACACTAACTGACCCCCATACTACACTAACTGACCACTATACTACACTAACTGACCCCCATACTACATTAACTGACCACCATACTACACTAATTGACCACTATACTACACTAACTGACCACTATACTACACTAACTGACCCCCATACTACACTAACTGACCCCCATACTACACTAACTGACCACTATACTACACTAACTGACCCCCATACTACACTAACTGACCACTATACTACACTAACTGACCCCCATACTACACTAACTGACCACTATACTACACTAACTGACCCCCATACTACACTAACTGACCACTATACTACACTAACTGACCGCCATACTACACTAACTGACCACTATACTACACTAACTGACCACTATACTACACTAACTGACTTTCTCCCCCCCCCCCCCCGGGCCAGTAACAGGACTGTCACGAGGGAGTCTCACTCACCTTCGTGTCTGGCTGGCCTGCATCAGTCCGGAGGAGGAGAAGACAGCGGCGGCTCACAATGCTTCTCTCCCCCGCGCTGTAGCTGCCATGTTCAGTGTCCGGCGCAGCGCTCTGTGATTGGGCGTATGGGGGTCATGTGCGGAGGCAGGACTTCAGGAGCAATCACGGACAGGCCAGCTCTACGCCTCACGTGACTCCCATACGCCCAATCACAGGGTGCTGGACACTGAACATGGCGGCCGAAGCCCGGGGACACAGGAAGATAAAATTAGGAGGAGGCAGCCAGTGACACATACTGGCGCCCCCCTAAATGTCACGCCCGGGGCCACGGCACCCCCCACGCTAGGAGCTCACTCACCTGCCAACTCCCTGGGCCCTGAATGGCCTGTTCATTGCACTGATTTCTCGGAGGGGGCAATTGCCCCGTTGCCCCCCCCCTGGATCCGCCCCTGGGCTGACGTTCTATCATGTCTATGGGCGGCTTTATAGAGTAACTTTCCTAAGTACTATGCGCAGTTAAAAACTATTCATCTAACAACCAAAGTGCACAAATAAACCTCTCAATATTCAAAAATGATATGCAAATTGTTAAAGCTGAACTCCAGGACAAGCAAATATTTTCTAAATACAAGAGGAGTGTGTATTCTTACTGGAATCTTGGTGTGCTTTGTGTATTTCTTCCAGATCTGTGCAGTACTTTCCCTCTGTGTATGAGCTTCCTGTAATAAAGACCAGTCACTGCTCTCTCTCCTTGTGCAGGGTAATATCTGTGTTTGTAAAGATATTTAGATCACATAAAGTGGATTTATAACCTTTGTAGCCATTACATATATTTTAATGGAAGTTTTTGTACCTGGGGTTCAGCTTTAACTCTAAATTCCAAGCAGATATAAAATGTGTTATTACATGAATGTGTTTTTCGATGCACTTAGTACCTGCATTTCACTCGGGATTAGCCTCCTGCAGTCCTTGTACAGCAGATCTCACACTGGAAGAGCTGGAAGCAGCACAGAGCCAGACAGTTGTGCTGCTCATATACTAACAAGGAACATGCCAATAGGAGGAGAGAGCAGAGTGATAGAAAGATGAGCTGATTATTCTGCTGCTTCTCCTTCACTGTCCAGTCACAGGCTGGGGAGGGATGAGACTTATGATTGTTACCTAACTGCAGCAAAATAAAAATCAGGTATTCTTCCCTGTCAGACAGGGCTTTTCTGTGTGACAGAGCTGTGTAAATCACAGGACTGGATGGACAGAAATCTTTTGTCAGGTAAAATAGCTTTCTTATACGTGTTTCATTTGTGTTTAGCTGTTTGCCTACCGCTGGAATTCTGTTTTAAGGGTTTCTCAACAGCTGAGCAAAAAAAAACCCCATTGAAATCCATTTGTCCGGCTGCCACTAATAACTACATATTAGGGTTGCCACCTTTTCTATAAGTCGAATTGGAACACTTTACCTGCGCACAGCAGTTTTCTTTTATAGTATAAACTATACATATATTTTGCAATCAAATAACATTTTTAATCATAGGAAGTTAATCACAAGAGTCCCCCTTTACATCAGAGTCTACAGAGTTCCCCTTTTACATCTGAACTCGCAGCGTTCCCTTTCACTGTAAGGGGGGACACTGCACTCTGATGTAAGGGAGAACTCTGGGGCCTCTAACATAAGGGATACTTTGGGAACCCGGATTTAAGAGGAACACTGAGAACTCTGATGTATGGAGAGGACTGTGATATAAGGGGGAACACTGTGGCCTCTGGTGTAAAAGGGAATTCTGATGTAAGGGGTGGTCTGAGAACCCTGATTTACCTTAGTGTACTCACTCAGAGGCAGGAGAGAGAAGAAGGTAGACTTCAGTCACAGACAGGGATGGATGGTGAGCTCACTCACCCCTTGGCAGTCAGCATCTCTCATCCAGATGTATCTGAGGCTGCTGGACTTCAAATTCCCACCCCCACTTTCCTTTCCTAAAACAGTGCCAGGAATTGGAGTGTGGGCAGACACAGAGGGGTAGAGGCAGGAGGAAGAGGAGCAGATCGAGCCCTCTCATCTCTCCCGTCTGTCTGTGTGTGTGTGGGGGGGGAGGGGGGATTGTTAGTGCAGTCTGAAACCCAGACACATGATTCCAAACTGTCCAGGTGAATGCCGGACATGTGGCAACCCTACTTCATATTCATATTTGTGAAACACAGTCCCTCCATACCTTAGGTCAGTGGTTCCTGGGGTTCATGGATGGGCTTCAGAGGGTCAATGAGGGTCAGATAAAAAATACCATTTACTATACAGCCCCCTCTAGCCCACTCCTTGTCCTAATCAATGGTTTCCTATTGAAAGAAATGAAAGCAAATGCACCCCACTACTCATAGCACTGACTGCTAAGCATCTCTTGGCTCGTTGTTGGCATGTTTACTATTTACAATTGTATCATCATTCTCCACACAACCATCATCTTGTACCACTCCATGTTAGCAATGGATTAGTATGTTGCTAATTCTCATTTTCTAGTAATCGCTTACCAACCGCGTATTGTAGCTTTACTGCTACAGTGCCGGTCGGCTGCGCAGAGTCACATATATATATATATATACATGATTCTGCTTGTCCAGGTGGGTCATATTGGCACTAATCACTGTAATAATGGCACTGATGATGTCAGTGGCAGTTAGTTAATTCCCCCCAGCGTCAGTTAGTGTCAGATTTCTTGCCGCACTATCGAAGTCCCACCATAAGTCGCTGATTGCCGCCATTACTAGTATAAAAAAATAAAACTCCATTATATTTCCCATAGTTTGTAGACGCAATAACTTTCATGCAAACCAATCAATATACACTTATTGGGATTTTTTTTTTACCAAAGACATGTAGCAGAGTACATTTTGGCCAAAATTTATAAAGAGTTTTTTTTGTTTTTTTTTTCATGGGATATATTTTATAGCACAAAGTAAAAAAAAATTCAAAATTGTCAGTCTTTTCTTGTTTATATAATAATAAAAAAAAACAAAAAAACAGAGGTGATCAAATACCACCAAAAGAAAGCTCTATTTGTGTGACAAAAATGATATAAATTTTGTTTGGGTACAGCGTTGTATGACCGCACAATTATCAGTTAAAGTAGCACAGGGCCGAATAGCAAAAAATGGCCTGGTCATGAAGGGGGTAAAAACTTCCAGACCTGAAGTGGTTCATTTGCACAAGATGATTCTATTTAATTCTTGTAATGACTGGCCATTCATTTTTGCATAAAAACTAGTGAGTTTTTCGTTCAGATTGTTTATTTTGTTCAGACTCCATTTATGTCATATATGTACGAGGCAATCTAATTTTTCAATAAAATAAAGTACATACACCATATTGTCAAAAGTATTGGGACACCCGCCTTTACACGCACATGAACTTTAATGTCTTAGTCCATAGGGTTCAATATTGAGTTGGCCCACCCTTTGCAGGTATAACAGCTTCAACTCTTCTACGAAGTCTGTCCACGAAGTTTAGGAGTGTGTCTATGGGAATGTTTGACCATTCTTCCAGAAGTGCATTTGTGAGGTCAGGCACTGATGTGGATGAGAAGGCCTGGCTCGCAGTCTCCACTCTAATTCATTCTAAAGGTGTTCTATCGGGTTGAGGTCAGGACTCTGTGCAGGCCAGTCAGGTTCCTCCACCCCAAACTCGCTCATCTATGTCTATATGGACCTTGCTTTGTGCACTGGTCCAAATAATTTGGTGGAGGGGGGATTATGGTGTGGGGTTGCTTTTCAGGGGTTGGGCTTGACCCCTTAGTTGCAGTGAAGGGAACTCTTAAGGCGTCAGCATACCAAGACATTTTGAACAATTTCATGCTCCCAACTTTGTGGGAAGTGGGAATAGTTTGGGGATGGCCCCTTCCTGTTCCAACATGACTGCACACCAGTGCACAAGGAAGGTCCATAAAGACATGGATGAGCGAGTTTGGGGTGGAGGAACTTGATTGGCCTGCACAGAGTCCTGACCTCAATCCGATAGAACACCTTTGGGATTAATTAAAGCGAAGACTGCGAGCCGGGTCTTCTCATCCACAGTGCCTGACCTCACAAATGCGCTTCTGGAAGAATGGTCAAACATTCCCATAGACACACTCCTAAACCTTGTGGACAGTCTTCCCAGAAGAGTTAAAGCTGTTATAGGTGCAAAGGGTGGGCCAACCTAATACTGAACCCTACGGACTAAGACTGGGATGCCATTAAAGTTCATGTGCATGTAAAGGCAGGCGTCCCAATACTTTTGGTAATATAGTGTATATTCATTGTATGCAAAGTTGTGTTTATGTGAATATTCCTGGGGAGGGGTCCGTAGTTTTCATCCATCCTCAGAAAGCTACTGTAGGCATATATCTAGATGATCATTACAATCCAGGGGCTGTTTTTGTACACATGGGATGAAATGAGTAGTCCTGGTATACATATTAGAAAGTGACATTCTTGTAGCAGCCCATATCCATTGGACAAGTGATATGTCATTCATGCGCAGCACACATCCTACTAAAATATGGACACATCTTTCCGCTTCATCTGTCTGACGCTCTTTGAAGATAGGAAGGTGAATGAAAGGCCAGCTTGCTTGATCCATTGAAGTTTAGATACAGCGGCTTTAATTTTGCCTATTTGATTACTTGCACATTACTCCAGTCTAAGCCTTCACACATGGCATCACTTAATGCAGGCTCTGGGGACTTGTATACTGAGCCATGGATGAGCTGACACAGACTCCTGATCACAGGTGGGTGAATGGAAATGACAGTTTCAGTGACTAGAACACTGTAAGCTGGGACGACTGCCCTGCAATTATAGCAATTATAGTGTTTCACCTCTGAACAGAACACGGATTCTTTGACCTCACAGAGGTGTAGTGTCCTGGACTGGCTCAGCTCCTGTAATCTTCATCCAGGGAGAATTGTCATGTAGGCACACTGTCTGCACCAATGCCACTATAGACAACCTAAGCGTACTGCTGCTTTGGAATTTTTTTTTTGTATGGCTGGCTCTTCTACAAAGTATGATGCCTACATTATATATAAGGTTTTAGAAGGTAGACAACACCAGTTATTAATTAAAAAAAAGACATATATATACCGTATTTATCAGCGTATAACACGTGCCAGCGTATAACACGCACCCCAATTTAAGAGGGAAGTTTCAGGATAAAAACTTTTTTTTTTAAATAAACCACTTTGAAGCAAAATAATGGTCAGTGAACATCAATGCAGCCTGACTAGTGCCCATCTGCAGCTTCAGTGCAGCCTGATCTGTGCCCAACTGCAGCCTTGCTCCTCACTGCAGCCTGATCTGTGCCCAACTGCAGCCTTGCTCCTCACTGCAGCCTGATCTGTGCCCAACTGCAGCCTTGCTCCTCACTGCAGCCTGATCTGTGCCCAACTGCAGCCTTGCTCCTCACTGCAGCCTGATCTGTGCCCAACTGCAGCCTTGCTCCTCACTGCAGCCTGATCTGTGCCCAACTGCAGCCTTGCTCCTCACTGCAGCCTGATCTGTGCCCAACTGCAGCCTTGCTCCTCACTGCAGCCTGATCTGTGCCCAACTGCAGGCTTGCTCCTCACTGCAGTCTAATCAGTGCCCATCTGCAGCTCAATTAGTGCCCATCTGCAGCCTTGCTCCTCACTCCTGCAGCCTGATTATTGCCCATCTGCAGCCTTGCCGAAATAGACAGAGCCGGATCTCCTGTGTACTCGGCTCGGCGTCACGCCCAGTCCCGCCCCTTGGCCCGGATCCTATGATGGACATAACACCAGTCCAATGCCGGGACGTCAATGCTAGGAGCCGTCCAGGGGGCGGAACTGAGCGTGACTGTGAGCAGAGCCAAGTACGCAGGAGATCCGGCTCTATTTCGGCGGTGCTCGTCCCCTCCTTCCCCTCGGTGGCAGCCTATATCGCCGTATAACACGCACAAACGATTTACCCCCCATTTTAAGGGGGGAAAAGTGAGTGTTATACGCCAATAAATACGATATATATATATATATATATATATATATATATATATATATATATATATATATATATATATATATATATATATATACCATTCTAGATTGTAAGCTCTAACCAGCAGAGCCCTCTGATCCCTCCTGTATTGATTTGTATTGCAATTGTACTGTCTGCCCTCATGTTGTAAAGCGCTGCGCAAACTGTTGGCGCTATATAAATCCTGTATAATAATAATAATATTAATAATAATAATATATACAGTGTATATATATATATATATATATATATATATATATATATATATATATATATACACACACACACCACACACACAGTAATTCCTTGGATTACAAACATAATTCGTTCCAGAAGAATTCTTGTAATCCAAAGCATTTGTATATCAAAGTGAGTTTCCCCAGGAAATAATGGAAACTCAGATAATCCATTCAACAGCCACTACTTATCTATACAGTAACGCATGTGGCCAGAGGTGCGGGGGCACCAGAGACACTTGGAAACACTTGGAGACGCTCAGACATACTCGAGAACGGAGTGTTTCCAAGTGTCTCTGAGTGTCTCCGAGCATCTCCGCACATCTCCGAGCGTCACCGGCGCCCCTGCACCTCTGGCAAAATGCGGTACTGCACACCCCAGTGGCTTGAAAAGCGAGTCAGGATTTTTTTTTTTTAAATAGCTTGTATTGTGAAACGCTCATAAACCGCATTACTCGCAATCCAAGGTTCCACTGTATATATATATATATATATATATATATATATATATATATATATATATATGTATATATATATTTTTTTTTGTGTAAAACTGAATGCAAAAATAGAAATTTACAGTAGAAACACATATATCGGGATTCCTGCAGAGCCTGGACCGGCATTGTGCTGTCAGCCAACAATGGGTGAACCCAAAGGCCTGCTATTGGCTAAATCTGGGTTACAGGAGTGTAGAACTAGGTGCACTCTTGTAGTAGATGTATGGCCAGAAGAGCTTTGGCCATACTTCTCGTTTAACAATGATAAAAACAACAGCTGATGCTTGCAATATCAATTATTTAAAATAGTTCTGAAAAGAATCATGGCTAATTATTACAGTTCACCTCTGACTAGGAAGTTTTGTTTTGGCCATGACAAACTAATGTGACCAGATGCCAGAAGTTTTATGGTCTTTACTGGAACCATCAATAGCCAGTTTTTGGGTCAGAAATCATCCAAGTTGCATCCAGTATAAAATGATGTACATACCTGCTGTGAGCTTCTCAGGCTGTGTGTTGAGGATTCATGGAGGCTGCCAATAGTCACATCACACAGCCCCGATCACACTGAAGCACCTCTGTCTTCTGCTGGCTCCAAAGCTGCGGACTTTTCAGGAGTCGGGCAGAAAGCCACGGATCCTTCTTCTCTGTTCCAGCTCCACAACCTCTGCTGTTACCACCTTTCATCTGTATGAAAAATAGAGCACTACAATTTCAACGGCTGTCATTGCTAAAATGAATGAATCCACAGTGTACATGTTTACTATGTACTATCAGTGTTGCAACATTTCCAAACATTTCTCAAAACCCATAAATTGCAATACATACTGTACATATACATACATCCAATATTACTCTCACAACACATGGGAATGTAGGCTGTACAATAAAATAACTAATAAACCATATATATACACAATAAACCACACAGAATTATCTCATATATCTTTATTTAAATATTTAATAAATACAATCTATATTTTTTTTTTTTTGGTAATACAAAATGGCCGCGGCACTTCTATTGGTATAATAATAAATAAATAATTTATTTCTTAAATTCATAAATAATTTTAAAATTAAAAACTTTAAATATCAAATAATATCTCGCTCAGTCATAGAACTCGAGCGAGTATACTGAATAACAACATCAAAGTCCCCCCTTGATCCAAGGGTGACAAACCACATAAAAGTGCTGCGACAGGGTGGGAGGGAGGGGAGCTCGCCAAATCACTCTGAGTCACACTCTGACAGGAGCCTTACTGCGGGGGTCTTATATAGCCCTTACTCACGTGTTACTGCTTTGAAACACGTGTTTTTCCCGCCTCAAGTCACGTTTTACCCGCTTGCAGAATCTGTGTCCTGTCCTGACTAAACTTAAAGTGATAGTAACACTAAAAATTTTTTTTTTTTTTTTTTTTATTGACCGCCACAATCCCATGCTGTGGGCATCTAATTTAATGCCCACTTATATCATGGGAATGTAGGCTGTACAATAAAATAACTAATAAACCATATATATACACAATAAACCACACAGAATTATCTCATATATCTTTATTTAAATATTTAATAAATACAATCTATATTTTTTTTTTTTTTTTTTTTTTGGTAATACAAAATGGCCGCGGCACTTCTATTGGTATAATAATAAATAAATAATTTATTTCTTAAATTCATAAATAATTTTAAAATTAAAAACTTTAAATATCAAATAATATCTCGCTCAGTCATAGAACTCGAGCGAGTATACTGAATAACAACATCAAAGTCCCCACCAGCCGATTTTTGTCAACAAACAAAAAACGGCCTACCCCATAACCGCGGCCATTTCAATCATGGATTGTAAATCCAAATTAAAAATATCTAGGCCAATATCAGACAAGTGAACTCCATCTTGTCTATAAAGGCCTGAAAAACCACCTTCCAGATCCACATGACGAAATGAAAAGCCATTAACAAGAGGCGTAAATTTTTCTATAGAATGATTCACCCGTCTTCTGATTCGCTCCAAAGGTTTATTCTCTGGAGCAGATAACCAGACGAGACGCGGAACCATTTCAGAAAAAACCAACCTAGTATGTGGAAAAGAAAGCCGTATGTGATGTAAATCATTTTTTATCCTAAAAAGTAAGTCTAACGTTTTAAGCTTACCCACATCATTACCACCTAAATGAATAATTATAACCGCAGGATTAGGCCATAATTGAGCCAAACTGGAAAGATGAAGATTAAGATTCGCCCATTGCAACCCACGAATACCTTTCCAAAGAATTCGAAAAGAAGCAGGAGATAAAGATAAGTTGGAAGTATAACAGCGTCTGCATGCTCTTTTGTGGGCCTAATGAACAAACGAGTGTCCAATTATCCAAACGTAAAACTTTTCACCTAAAGGATCAGAGAGACAAATTAGGACGAACATAGATACTAAAACGATTGGATTCCCACCTCCCCAATCGCATAATAATGGTATCATCCAGGCCCAATCTGGCTGCTTCCGTGGCTGCTCCAATACGGAACGAATGGGTCGAGAATTTTAAATGTGAAAGATTTAAGTGGGACAAACAACGTTTAAAAATGGCTGAGAATTGAAATTTAGTGAGGGGAAAAAGGTCCAAATGAATCAAAAAATTTCCCGAACACGACGGTCTGCAGGAAAGATATTTTGAAATTACCTTATAAGGGCAAATAATAGGATCACCAAAAGCATGCAAAGTTAACCAATGCCCTCTACCATTCACGTCGGTTTTGGATCTTTTAATAAAAACCTTTACAATACCTGGTGAGATGGAAACATCTTCAATTTTTAAACCCGACAGACCCCTCTTATTATGTGGAAGTAGTTCAGAAATACGCAGTGCCGCAAAGAATATCAGAACGAAAGCTGAATGAAAAAGCAACGCTTCGTATTCTGAGCTACATATCAAAGATGTTACTAAACAGAGTCTTTTTAAAAGATCTATTGAAACCGGCCTTCTCGAATCAGGTGTAAAAGTTTTCTTTCTGTATCCTTTCAACGCTTGACGAACAGAGAAAAAACTTTTACATACTGGTAGGTTATAAAATTTTAAGAAAAAGGAAATTCCTGCTAAAATCTTGTTAATATGGTGAACAGATAGCTTCTGTTGCATCAGTGAACAAAGAAAAGCCAAAAACGTTTGTTCTGTCGGCTCATAACCACAAAAACCTAGTTCATTATTAAACAAAAGCCACCTATTCCATGCGACCGAATATTCGGTCCATGTTTTAGGAGCCACAGAATATTTAATAGCCGAAAAACCGTGGCTAGATCAAATCCCACAGGTGACTTGGGCAAGAATGACCGACTAGATCCGCTTCTGGAAAAAACTGTCTGAAACGAGCCATCTGGAAACGAGATAGTGCATCAGCTACTACATTTTGTTTTCCAGGAACGTATTTTGCTTTAACCCAAATATTGAATTTTAAGCATAATAATACAAAATAACGCAGAAGCTTTATTACACCTATTGATTTCGAAGAAAGGCAATTCAAAGCAAATAGCACTCCTTTGTTATCTGAATGAACTAAAATCCTTTTATTAGCAAAAAATTTGCCCCACAACTCAAAAGCCACAACAATGGGAAATAATTCCAACAAGACAATATTTTTTGTTGCCTTGGTGTTAACCCAAAATTGAGGCCAAGAGCCACAACACCAGTGAGTACGCCAAATAGCTGCAAAACCATACGATCCCGCAGCATCCGTGTACAATTCCATATCTGCCGAAAAAACAAATTCATCCTGAAAAAAGGTTCGTCCGTTATAATCCGTAAGGAATTGTGACCATACCAAAAGATCATCTTTCAGATCTGTAGTAAGGCGAATGTGTGAAAAAGGTGATTTTAAACCGGACATTGCTAACGACAATCTTCTAGAAAAAATTCGGCCGACGGGCATAATGCGAGACGCAAATGCTAATAAACCTAAAAAAGATTGAAGTTCTTTTAGTAAAACTTTTTTCCGACGTAAAAAACAACAAATCAAATTCTGAAGACGAGAAATCTTTTCTAAAGGAAGTTCATATTGGAACAAAATTGAGTCAATTTTTATCCCTAAGAATTCCATAACTGGTGCAGGACGAAAAGTTTTCTCGAGTGTGATAGGAATGCCAAAAAATTCAGAAATGGCCAAAAATAATTGTAATAGTAATGCACAAATCGGTGAATCTGGAGGGCCTATAAAAAGAAAATCATCTAGATAATGGATAATGCCCTCACAGCCCGATTCATGCATAACTACCCACTGTAAAAAGGAAGCAAAAGTTTCAAAATACCTACAAGATAATGAGCAACCCATAGGTAAACACATATCATAGAAAAAAGCTCCCTCAAAACAAAAACCCAGGGAATTAAAAGACTCTGGTGCAATAGGCAATAACCTGAATGCCGATTGAATGTCAGATTTTGCTAATAACGCACCATTGCCAAACCGTCTTATTAATGCAATTGCATCATCAAAAGTAGCATATGTCACAGATGCCGACTCCGCTGTAAACGTGGATAGGCATTTTTTTAGCCATTCTTCCCCTCCTTCCGACGCCGCCTTCTCCAAGACCTGCCGCAATAGTGTCTTCATGACCTCCTGTGATAGGCGAGCTCCCGTATTATAGCTCTTGTATTATAGCCTATGGAGCTCGCCAAATCACTCTGAGTCACACTCTGACAGGAGCCTTACTGCGGGGGTCTTATATAGCCCTTACTCACGTGTTACTGCTTTGAAACACGTGTTTTTCCCGCCTCAAGTCACGTTTTACCCGCTTGCAGAATCTGTGTCCTGTCCTGACTAAACTTAAAGTGATAGTAACACTAAAAATTTTTTTTTTTTTTTTTTTTATTGACCGCCACAATCCCATGCTGTGGGCATCTAATTTAATGCCCACTTATATCAGTCCTCAACATTTTCTATCCCTTTAAACATTTCCTGTACTCCTAATTTATTCCATATTTCCCAATAACCCCCAACAATCCCCATACTCCCCAATATGTTCTATAATTTTTCATCTTTTTTTAGCATTCTCAACTCCAAAGTTTCCATACTTTACCAGGCCTCCCAACAGTCTCCAATATTTTCTATACTTTAAAATTTTCCATTCCCCACTTTCCCCATATTTACAGCACAACTACCCCACCTCTCTTGACAAGGAAAGGATTACTTTGTATCACACACGTCTTACACAGATGCTGGCAGTTTTTAGCTTACATTTTACACACCTTACACTTGTCAGATGGGTGATATGAGTGCACGGGCCGGTCCATGGCGGCTGCCCCCTCTGACCCTTCACCCAACTTTCGGGATGGGCGGATGCTACCCCATCTCAACCCCGGGTGAGACAGTCTATTCCAGACCACCCTACAAACCCATCGCAGGAATTGGACATGACTTACGGTTCATTCTCATATATGGGCATCTTACCCCTGATGATTGGCAAAGAAGCCATGAAACGCGTTGGGTTGTCAACTGAGGGTGCCCAGTCTAGCCTATACCAATCATGAATCTCAACAACATTATTATTTTCTATCTGTTATTCATTAGAATCTATGTATGTTTAATATGCCATTTTTATTGATTTATACATTTACTTGTAATCAGCGTAATAATCATGTCCATTGATTGTTTGTAATAAATTTGTCATTATGAATTATGTGAATTTTTTATGCTCATTTTTGCATTATATATTATTATATTGCATTATATAATCATTATTCTTTGATTATGTTCTTATAAACATCATGGACCACCCTTAGGGGTAAATGACATTTAATTAAAATGCATTATACTTATATTTTATTCATTCATATCAATTGATCACAATGACAGGCTCCATGTAAAGTCCCACGTCCACTTCCTATATAAAGCAGAACTACACTGCATCGGAGCACCACAAACCAAAAACAATATTTCATTCATTTTAATATTCAAAGCAAACTCCCCCATCTATTCATGTCTTCATGCTTTATTTTGTGGAGAAATTACTTTGAAAAACACCTCCTAGCATTTCTGGCCATGGCCACCTTGAGTAAGGGCAGATGATTCATGTAGTCATTTACTTCCTGGAATCCATCTGCCCTTAGTTCATGCATGCAGGCAGGAGGGTGTGCTTATTTGAGAAAACCACTCCTTCGCTCCTGAAGGCACCTTGGATGTATGACATCATTTTGCCTAGGCCTGAAAACCAGGAAATAACTAAAGAAATGTAAAAGATAAAGTTAAAACAAATAAATATGATATACACTAAATTACCAAAAGTATTGGGACACCTGCCTTTACACGCACATGAACTTTAATGGCATCCCAGTCTTAGTCCGTAGGGTTCAATATTGAGTTGGCTCACCCTTTGCAGCTATAACAGCTTCAACTCTTCTGGGAAGGCTGTACACAAGATTTAGCAGTGTGTCTATGGGAATGTTTGACCATTTTTCTAGAAGCGCATTTGTGAGGTCAGGCACTGATGTGGACAAGAAGGCCTAGTGCACAGTCTCCACTATAATTCATCCCAAAGGTGTTCTATCAGGTTGAAGTCAGGACCCTGCGCAGGCCAGTGAAGTTCCTCTACCCCAAACTCGCTGATCCATGTCTTTATGGACCTTGCTTTGTACACTAGTCCAAATGATTAGGTGGAGGGGGGGGGGGGTGTTATGGTGTAGGGTTGTTTTTCAGGGGTTGGGCTTGGTCCCTTAGTTCCTGTGAAGGGAACTCTTAAGGGGTCAGCATACCAAGACATTTTGGACAATTTCATGCTCCTTACTTTGTGGGAACAGTTTGGTGATGGCCCCTTCCTGTTCCAACATAATTGTGCACCAGTGCACAAGGCAAGGTCCATAAAGATATGGATGAGCGAGTTTGGGGTGGAGGAACATAACTGGCCTGCACAGAGTCCTGACCTCAACCTGACAGAACGCCATTGGGATGAATTAGAATGAAGACTGCGCGCCAGGCCTTCTCTTCTACATCAGCACTTCTGGAAGAATGGTCAAACCCCCCTAAACCTTGTGGACAGCCTTCCCAGAAGAGTTGAAGCTGTTATAGCTGCAAAGGGTGGGCGAACTCAATATTGAACTCTACGGACTAAGACTGGGATGCCATTAAAGTTCATGTGCGTGTAAAGGCAGGCGTGCCTTCCTATCTATGTACTAATGCTAGCAGCATATACATTAAAAATGGTCCATGTTGATTGAGAGAGTGAAGTTCCTCTTTAATAAATACTGAAATGCTTATACTTTCCATTATTACCCATACCATCGAACAATTTCATTATCTTTCAGCATTGCCCTGTTTCTTTCAAAATTCTCCAAACTTGTTAAGCAATCTCTTCACATTCTCATTTATTCAATATAACTCAACATTTTCATACATCCCAGCAATCCATTTCTCTTCCCAGCTTATCTATACCTCCCAATGTTTCCTGTCATAGACCAATCTTGGGCCATTCCAATAGACAAAGCTCCACTGCTTCTGGGTCATGTTAGAGCTTGCTCTGCCCACACCCATTGTTACTAGTCCATCGTGATAATGGACAGCCTCACTGGCCAGTAGGAATATGTACCAGGTAGGAAGGGGTGAAAAAGCTCATGCAATTTTAGGAATTACTAAGCCCCCATACACACTATTAGATTTTCTGCAGATTTTTGTCTTCAGATTTACCAAAACCATGTAGTGCAAGGGCCTGCCTGATTGCATACAAATTGAAACTCTTATGCCGCGTACACACGAGCGGACTTTCCGGCATACTTGGTCCGGCGGACCAGAGTCTGCCAGGCAATTCGCCCGTGTGTAGGCTCCGGCGGACTTTTCCGGCGGACTTTTTCCCAAAAGCCCGCCGGACCTAGATTTAAAACAAGTTTTAAATCTTTCCGTCGGACTCAGTTTCTGGCGGAAAGTCCGCTCGTCTGTGTGCTGGTCCGACGGAAAGCCCGCTCGTGTGTATGCTGGTCCAGCGGACCAGATACGACGCGAGGGCAGGGTATTGCATTTCGCGCTCGCTGCAATAGGGAAAACAAATTTTCCTATTGCGGCGAGCGCGGGGCATACCAGGCCCTTAGGTCTGGTATGGATTATAAAGGGAAACCCCTACGCCGAATAAACGGTGTGGGGTCCCCCCTAAAATCGATACCAGACCCCGATCCGAGCACGCAGCCCGGCCGGTCAGGAAAGGGGGTGGGGACGAGCGAGCGCCCCCCCTCCTGAACCTTACCAGTCTGCATGCCCTCAACATGGGGGGTGGGTGCTTTGGGGGAGGGGGGCGCCCTGCGGGCCCCCCCACCCCAAAGCACCTTGTCCCCATGTTGATGAGGACAAGGGCCTCTTCCCGACAACCCTGGCCGTTGGTTGTCAGGGTCTGCGGGCAGGGGGCTTATCGGAATCCGGGAGCCCCCTATAAGAGGGCCCCCAGATCCTGGCCCCCCCACCCTATGTGCATGAGTATGGGGTACATGGTACCCCTACCCATTCACCTAGGGAAAAAGTGTCAATAATAAAACACACTACACAGGTTTTTAAAATAATTTATTAAAAAGCTTCGGGGGGGGGATCTTCCTCCGGCTTCGGGGGTCCTCTTCCGGCTTCGGGGGTCCCTCCGGTTCATCTTCTCCCGGCGTCCGGTTGGTTCTTCTCCGCTCTCTCCGGCCTCTTCTCCCGGTGTTCCAGTTCTTCGGCCGGCTCCTCCGCTGTCTTCAGGTAGCTCTCTTGCCAGCGGAGGTCCGGACTTCTGGGCTTCTTGTCTTCTCTTCTCTTCTCCAGATGTTGACACGACGCTCTCTCCGGCTGGACTGCTCTCTGAGGGCTCCGTTGTGACTTATATAGGCGGAGACCCCGCCCCCTTATGATGTCACAGTCCCTGGGCATGCTGGGACTGTGACGTTTTAGGGGGCGTGTTCAACATCACCCAGTGACCCACCCCCCCATGTTGAGGGCATGCGGACTGTTACGGTTCAGGAGGGGGGGGCGCTCGGTCGTCCCCACCCCCTTTCCTGACCGGCCGGGCTGCGTGCTCGGATCGGGGTCTGGTATGGATTTTAAGGGGGATCCCACGCCGTTTTTTCGGCGTAGGGGCTTTCCTTAATAATCCATACCAGACCTAAGGGCCTAGTATGACCCGCGACGGGGCTCGCAAGGTGTCAATCTCGCCGATAAAAGCGGCAAGATTGACTTCCTTTTCTGGTCCCGTCGCACCTGAGTCACGTTCAAAATGAACGGACTTGTCCGTGTGTGGGCAAGTCCGTTCATTCTGAAAGTCCGCCGTAACTCCGGCGAAAGTCAGTCGGAAAGACGGGCGGACTTAGCCCGCCAGAAAGTCCGTCGTGTGTGGACAAGTCCGTCCGTTTTAAATTCCGGCGCACCTGGCGGACTAAGTCCGTCAGAAAGTGTGCCGGACCAAGTCTGCCAGAAAGTCCGACCATGTGTATGCGGCATTAAGGTTCAACCTCATATTATATGGTTTTGGTAAATCTGAAGACAAAAATCTGCAGAAAATCTAATTGTGTGTATGGGGTCTAAAACTTTGCCTGTCAGAATTTCCATGACGGGAAGAATTTGAAGGCAACTAATTGCACTTTATATCAAAGTCTCAATAGGTTGGCCACACACGGTCCAATGCAATATAGGTGTTAAAAGAGTAGCAATTACAATCACTTATGAATGTTGGGAACGCTAACTGATCTATTCAGAGATTTCCCAAGATCTGCCAATAGCTCTCTACTTTCTATAAAAATAAAAATCTAGCCTTTACTGTGTTCATTCACTCAGCCGTACATGGTGACAGGGTGCAGAACAAAACCTGAGTAAGAAAACTCTGATTTCTCTTTATTCTTGTCTCTGACCCCATTAGAGAAATGTTCTTTCACATCCCGTACTTTCCCTTGTTCCTGTTCCAATCACTGTACAAAGAACAGTAAGTGTGGACGTCACCATAACCGAAGGTACAAGCAATTTTACAGCGGAACTTCACTCTTTCAATTCAGCCTTGACTACTGTTAATCCGTATACTGCTAGCATTGGTAAATAGAAAGGAAGGTTTATTATATTTACTTTATATATATATATATATATATATATTTATTTTTTTTTTAACATTTCTTCAATTACTTCCTGGTTTCCAGGTCTAGGCAAATGAAGCCATACATCCCAGGAGTCATCAGGAGGGGAGGAGGGGCTTTCTTAGCTAAGCACATTCTCCTGCCTGCATGCATGAGCTAAGGGTAGATGGATTCCAGGAAGTAAATGCTAGATTAATCATTTGCCCTAACTCAAGATGGCCATGGCCAGAAGTGATAGGGGGGGGGGGTGTTTTTCAAAGTGATTGTTCAGCAAAATGAAGTATGGAGACATAGATAGATGGGGGAGTTTGCTTTGAATATAAAAAATAATAATTAAATAGTGTTTTTGGCACTCAGATACAATGTAGTTCCACTTTAAAAGTTCTAACACTTCCCAACATTTGTTTTTGTCTTTGTCCCTGTTAGAAAGATTGCCAACCACTTTTCAAGAGTACATAGACAGCAACAATATCTTAACAAAGGTTCTAAATCCAGCCATAGATAGTTTGAATCTCAGTTGGTTCAGTAGGAACCGGCTGGGATTCGAACCATGTATGGGCAGGCTGGATGTACCCAAGTTGATTGATGTATGCCCATCTGAGAGCCGTGTTTACCTGCACAAGTATGCAAGGATGATCGATCAACCTGGGTACAACCAGCCTGCCGGATCATACATGTGATTATTGCTGGCGGTAACCCCCCCCCCCCCCCGCTGAGAGACCACAATGGCTCCAGGGGAGGGCATCCGCCATCAAAACTGAGTGTGTTGATGGGGGAATCGAGTGATTTTCTTTCCTGTCTATGGCCGGCTTATCCCTTCCATGGGCTATTCAAAACCGAATAAAAAGTTTTGGCTGCAACTGGGCTTTAAGCCAACCATATACAGTTTGAATCTCCGCCGGTTCAGCAGAAATTGAAATAGATTTGAACCATGTATGGGCAAGATGAATGTACCCAAGTTGATCGATCGAGAAGAAAATCGCTCCGTCTATGGCCAGCCTTAGTAAATATATAACAAAAAAGGAAGGTTTCCCCACATTGGGGTTTTTAGGCAGCACAAAAACAAATGTAGTCAATGTTTTATGAAAAAATATAACACTTTTATTGGATAATAATATATGTCATCAGAGTTAAAAACAATGAGCTCCAGTGGGAATTATTTAAAAGAACAATTTGGCTGAACATACAAAAGCAGACATTTGTTCATAGCAATACTTTATATCATGAACATTAAACCTGACGCATTTCAACCCCTATAATTAGGGTCTTCTTCAGAGGATCAGTCTGCTGGGGAGAACATGAAAATAGAGTTGATATACATATACATGTTCCATTCATATAAATATGATATGAGCTACATTGATTGTGCGGTACATCAGTACGATATAGTTACCAAGTAAAAGTATGTCCAACGAGAAACACAAGTTCCCACATGGAGATCCCTTTAAAAATTATATTGCTTTGTCCTCTTCTCCAGAGGGGGGGCTCCAACCCCCTCTACCGCCGCCACAGCCCAGACCAGGATAGTGAGAAATAACGTGGCTTACGAGAGGTCACACTTTTGAGCACCGTCCGCCAGAGAGGACCACCAACCGGGGAGCACCAAATTACCTGTGATAAAGATTTGCAAGGGAAAAGTAATAACTAAAAAACCCCATATGAAGGGAATTAGGTTTGATCTGTGGGCTAAAAGAGCCTCTAAGAGATCAAGGGCATTATAGGTATGATATATATGGCCCAAACCAACAGAGGAGTTCTGAACCGTATTTTTGGTGTATGTTTAAAAAGGATTACCATATAGAGAAACAAATATGGTAAATGCAATAGATATTATATCTGTGCTAGGAAAAGAAATAGTAGTGGCAAAGTAAGGGGAGTAGGAGAGAAGGGGTGAGGGAGTGAAATAAAACATACAATCTAGGTGTGGTGGAATGTGAAAAGAAGAGCATGTAAGGTGCAAGCTAGTGCCAGTGAGTGGAGGGGGGAGCAAAGGATAGGGGAAGGGGGGGGGGAAGGGGAAGGAGGGAAAGGGAGGGGGGAAAAAGAGAAGGGGAAAGGAGGGGAGACCGTGGGAGAATGGTGATGTGATAAGATAATGTATTATTATTACCTCAAACAGGTGCTAAATGGCACATGTGGATGCATCGAGTTGTCCCATATACCTAAACTGTTGCCTGTTGGCCAACCCGGGATTGGTCATAAGCTGTATAAGACTCAGGTGATGGTATCCAAGAACTGAGTCAACCAGTCTGGAAGTAAGCAAAGTATATAGTTGTGAGGAGTGTGACCACATATATTATCAGTGGTCAAGAAATATTATCAATCATAGGGGTCAGTGACCCCGGTTAGTTGGGGCAACACGATGCTATATAACACATGGCTGGGAAAAGTGTACTTACTGTGTGGTAGACGAAAATAACAGCAGAAGTAGTGACAGGCAGCAGGGTGTGTTTGCAGTTCACCAGACAGGAGGAGATTAAACACATACATAAAGTATAAGCTTTTATACCCATGGTTAAAGGGGCGTATATACCTTGCCTCTTATCTATCCAGGTGTGCGCAATCCGGTGATGATCCCATGGCGGGCGGCAAGGCAGCCAACATGGCAGCCAAGTGTGGTCTCCCCGGCGTTCCGGAAGAGCATCGCTCCGAATTCTCGTCATCCTCGCCGAAATCTCGCGATGTCTCTGACGTCACGTCGCTCGCGCGGGGCCCCGCGCATGCGCGGTGACGTAAGGCATCCGAGGATGTTTCTCTATATGGTAATCCTTTTTAAACATACACCAAAAATACGGTTCAGAACTCCTCTGTTGGTTTGGGCCATATATATCATACCTATAATGCCCTTGATCTCTTAGAGGCTCTTTTAGCCCACAGATCAAACCTAATTCCCTTCATATGGGGTTTTTTAGTTATTACTTTTCCCTTGCAAATCTTTATCACAGGTAATTTGGTGCTCCCCGGTTGGTGGTCCTCTCTGGCGGGCGGTGCTCAAAAGTGTGACCTCTCGTAAGCCACGTTATTTCTCACTATCCTGGTCTGGGCTGTGGCGGCGGTAGAGGGGGTTGGAGCCCCCCCCTCTGGAGAAGAGGACAAAGCAATATAATTTTTAAAGGGATCTCCATGTGGGAACTTGTGTTTCTCGGTGGACATACTTTTACTTGGCAACTATATCGTACTGATGTACCGCACAATCAATGTAGCTCATATCATATTTATATGAATGGAACATGTATATGTATATCAACTCTATTTTCATGTTCTCCCCAGCAGACTGATCCTCTGAAGAAGACCCTAATTATAGGGGTTGAAACGCGTCAGGTTTAATGTTCATGATATAAAGTATTGCTATGAACAAATGTCTGCTTTTGTATGTTCAGCCAAATTGTTCTTTTAAATAATTCCCACTGGAGCTCATTGTTTTTAACTCTGATGACATATATTATTATCCAATAAAAGTGTTATATTTTTTCATAAAACATTGACTACATTTGTTTTTGTGCTGCCTAAAAACCCCAATGTGGGGAAACCTTCCTTTTTTGTTCTAATTTTTAAGGGGTGAGCAGCAATCCTCTTTTCCTCTCCCTAGTGTCTCCTCCATTTTTAGTAAATATATAACAACATTTTTGTTGTCAAAACACTTACTATTCACGCTACACCAGTATATTGGGCTACCTACCCTGTTTCCCCGAAAATAAGACCTAGCATGATTGTCGGTGATGGCTGCAATATAAGACCTACCCCCCAAATAAGCCCTAGTTAAAGTCCTTGTAGGTCTTATTTTCAGGGTAGGGCTTATTTTCGGGGAAACAGGGTAGGGCTTATTTGGAGGGTAGGGCTTATATTGCAGCCATCACTGACAGTCACGCTAGGTCTTATTTTCGGGGGAAACAGGGTATAGACTTGAGACCTTATCTTGAGGGTGCAATTGCAATCATCTGGGAAAATTCATTCTGGACGGTCCATTATTTTTCCCTGAGATTGTCCAGCCTCGGGGTGTGTGTAGAGATCACAAAATGCCAAGGGATAGTCAAATGTTTCCCAAGCTGACCTTTTCTGTCTGATCAGATGACGATGACTGGTCATAGTCTCAGTTCTAAAATGAGATACAGAAATTGCGGTGCTACATGTGGTCCAAGTGTCTTTGTGTTGTGACTAGTTCTATTTGTATTACATGTTTTCCATTTTCCCTCTTCTCTTGGGAATATGAATCGGTAGTTGTGCTTCTGCTTGGAAGGGGTGAAAGCAAACAAAGTTATTGGAATGATTCTTTGTAATCATAGACTGACTCCCTGTAATTAGCTTTTTCCACGTGGAACTTGATGAAAATTCTCTTATCTGCAGCTAGGCCATGATAATAATGGTGTAGCCTAGCAGATAACTTACACCCATAAATAATAACACTGTAATTGCAGGCTTGGTGTTCCTGTATTATATAAACCAGAAACGTTTGTGCCAAGAACATTCGGAAGGAACGTACAGACCAAGGTGTTCACAAATATATAATTTAGGTGCAAATATAAAAACATTCCAAACATCATTCATCGCAATTTATGTTTTACAGATTTGGTCATTAACAACTCCACGCAAATCTATTTGGTTTGTAAACAGAATTTCAGATTACAATTTCTCAAGTCGTGCAATTTGTGTCCAGCAAAAACCTTTTTTGGTTTTGGATAGAGTGAGGTATGATTAAAAGGCTTGTTGAGTTTTTATTGTTCTCTGGGGCTCCACTAGAGATTTTCCCTGACTTCCTGTCCCACTGACAACTGTTTTCCCGGACAGGAAATTAGGAAAAATCTCCAGCAGCATCACAAGCCGAATTTAGAAAAAACTTTTTTGTCAATAGTGTACAGGAAAGTTAGAACCCCTTTCAGCTTTTTATTGCTGCTAATTACATTTTTTTTTTCTCACTGTCTGTGTAGTTAAACCATTGTCATCGTGACATAAGGAAATCTTAGAGAGTTTCAGCGAGCAGTAAAAACCAAACAGGGGTTAGAACCCCTTTTCCACTCTATCCAAAAAAAGTTTTGGCTGGATATACAATTTCTCTTGCAGTGACGTGAGGTCAACAGAAGAAATCAGTGAGAACAGCGGGAGACCACAGAAAGCAACACTTCAAGAAGTGTTGGTTTACCTGGGGAACAGGAGAGGCAAGTATTCTTTCTCCTCTTTAGAGGTATGGGTTTGGTTTTAAAATACTGATAGTATTGGACAGGACCACTTTATATCAGCCTTGCTCAACTGGGTACCATGGAACCCTAGAGTTTACTCAAAGGTTGCTGAAGGTTCAATTGCAATGATTAGTCTCTGCCTCTTAGATAAGTAACCACTGACGCCAATGATCTTTTTGGCATTCTCTAAGGAGGTTGCATTTTTACCTACTGACTACCAATGTAAGGGGTATTCTTCCCACTGAGCACAAATGGGGGAGCATTCTCTCCACTGAGCACCAATATAATAAGCACTCTTCCCCCTGACAGCCAATGGCCCTTCTCCCAATGACCACCAATATAAGGGGCTTTTTCCACTGACCACCAATGTAAGGGAGCTTTTCAATGACCATCAATGTAAGGGGGCACAATAATGACCGTTAAGACAAGTGGACCTTCTTCCTCTGACCAGGGGGCGTTACAATGACCACTAATGCAAGAGGGCACTTTTCATTGACCATTAATGTAATTGGCCATTTCTCTATGTACTATCAATTATTCATTTTTAATTGACCGGGTTTCTTTTCTGGTAATTTTTATCATTATTTATTTAATTTTAAAGCTATTACTGCAACTAAATTTGTCTTAGAATAGCCCCAAGGGTTAAACATGCTAAATACACCACATACCGTACCTTATTTTATTTATTATATCTCAACGTTCCATGTCCTGTAGATATAGCGATTATTAGCAGGGGTTCCTTGAGACCTAAAAGTTATTTAGGTGTTCCTCTGTGCCACTAACACAAGGGGACCTTTTTCCTTGGACCACCAATGTGAGAAGGAGTTACACTGACCACTAATGCAAGAGGACACTTTTCTTAGACCATCAATGTAATGGGCCATTTCTCTTCTGACCATCAATTATTACTTTTTATTCACTGTGTTTTTTCTGGTCAATTTTATCACTATTATTTAATTAATTTTAAAGATATTACTGCAAATAAATTTGTCTTAGAATAACCCTAAGTTTTGGACGTGCTAAATACATCACATACCTTATTTTATTTATTTTTATATCTCAACGTTCCATGGCCTGTAGATATAGTAATTATTAGCAGGGGTTCCTTGAGATGTTAAAGTTATTTAGGTGTTCCTCTGTGCCACTAATGCAAGGGGACCTTTTTCCTCGGACCACCAATGTGAGGGGGAGTTACACTAACCACTAGGGGTTCCTTGAGACCTCAAGACATTTAGGTTTTCCTCTGTGATAAATGTAAAATATGCTAAAAGTGGGGGGGCCTTACTGGCTGTTGCACTGGGGAAGAAGAGGAAGGGCTGCTCATAATATGGTGTCTGATGTCTCTTCAATCTGCAGCTAGGGATATCATATTTTATGCTCTAGTGCTGGAAGAAGAAGACCACACAGAAAGGTCAGAGAGAGGTTGCATGAGATACATAGATACATAGACACACTTAGGATATACACTAGAAACATAACTTTAGCCTCAGACAATGTAGTTGATTTACTATAACTGGAGAGTGCAAAATCTGGTGCAGCTGTTCAATCAGCTTCTAACTTCAGCTTGTGCAATTAGGCTTTGACAAAAAAAATGGCGCTGTACTAGAATTTGCACTTTTCAGTTTTAGTAAATCAATCCCATTTTTTTTTTTAGGCTGGCCATACATGTTAAAAGTTTTCTTGTTTAGACCAGCAGAGAAATTACGCCATTCCCCCATCCAACAGCGTAGATTTACAGTGGCAGGTATTATATTATTACTACCAGAACCCGCATCTGTCAGAATACCCGAAGAGTGCCTTCATGTGATTGGATGTAGGCATGGTTCAGCCAAGAATTTTGAGCCCAGCTCAGACGACAATAGTGGTGCCAACAGAGCCACCCATGGAACAATTCCGGCTGAAATGGTTAAAATTTGATCTGGGGGGTGTGGCAGAGAACACGGGCATATGGTGAATTGGGTCAGTGGAGCAATAAGACTGCAACTCACTTTTTTTAGTTATTCCTATGAGGAGTGATAGGCCCAGAAAGGTCTTAAATTGGGAGACCATGATAGGTCTAACAATCTCTGGCAAGGGTCAACTGGGGATTAGCCGCGATGAATTGACCAGCATACAAATCGCTTTGGTCCACAATAGATCTATAGAGATCTTCCATGAAAAACAGTGAATAAAAATCATGTGGCGTAAAATCAACTGTTTTCACCTGAATTCCGAGTTGGCCAGTGAATGGGGGAAGTACGGGTGCTTAAGAAGTGGTGGGCTCCCAATTAGGATTGTTTTCTTGTGCTAGCCACCGCACCAGCTTGAACTGCACTTTTGGGACTCGCCACGTCACCACGTGATACTGCAGTGCTGCATATAAGACCAGGGTGTACTAGGCCGCTAGTGCTTGCCAGTTCACCAGAAGGATGAACGGCACTAGTACTGGCTCTCTGCTCCATACGAGAGCCCTGCGGTTCTTGCACCTCAACAACAGCAGACGGGTACACCTGACCTTAGCAAGGAACACTACTGCGTTGTCAGAGCTATCTGTCAGGCTGCTGTCTACTGGATCATATTCTGAGCCTGACTCTGACAGATGGGTGACTTCCTCTTCACTCTCATCTGTCATGCTCAGAAACGTGTAGGCCTCTTCACTAGTGTACCTCCGACTGGACATTTTGGCCTCTAAATTTACTGGTACAGCTAGTGAAACTAAAATTAAAAAGAAAAAGAAATGCGCTAGGTGCATAAAAACTGTGAATGAATGTAAATGAAAAAAATGAATGAAAAAAATGAATGAAAAAAAGTCCTGCTGCTATACACTATAACGCCGATATGAGGGCACAAAAGACAAAATACAATATGAAAAGTGCAGCGCTGGACATGTGAAGTGAATTGTGAAATTAATAAACCAAATATTTAGAATGGTGAGAAGACTCTCAGAGTCAGTATGTCAAAATAGTGACAAAATCACAATCATACGTGATAATTATATAAAGTGCCTCATAATGCGTGAACGCATAAGCTTATAAATAGTTGAAAAAAATATGTAAAGAAACATATAAGTCCATAACAGTGTATTGGATACAAAATATTCTATGCAGATTTCAGGGATCAATCTTCAATGTTCAGTGTTAGCCCACCACCGAACAAAAGAAGATGCTCCGCTGGTGCAGATAACTTTTGGCTTCTTTATTCAGCAAATTGCGATGTATAACATAAATATAACATAAATACAAGCAAGGGAAATACCGCCCTTTGTTTTAAAATCGCGCATGCGCGGTGCGTTCGATGTTGTGATGTGTGTGTTGGGTCACAACATCGAACGCACCGCGCATGCGCAAATTTAAAACAAAGGGCGGTAGTGTCGTTTTTTATTTCCCTTGCTTGTATTTATGTTATACATTGCAATTTGCTGAATAAAGAAGCCAAAAGTTATCTGCACCAGCGGAGCATCTTCTTTGACCTTTTTTTGGCACTAAAACCATTCTTTTTGTACTGGATCCATGGAAGCTATTGAGTTTGCCCCATGAGAGGATAGGATTCTGGAGAACATCCAAAGCCGCTGTCGGTTGGTTGGCTGCCTGGCAAGGAGTCCTGACGCATCGGTCCATCGGTGTCCCTTGGAGTATCCCTGTGGCGGTTCACCCATACCTACTAAGCTTGTTTTGACCCCCCTGAGTAAGGGCGGTCACAGGCTTTCCGGTAAGCCTTTAATCTACTTATTCGGTGGTGGGCTAACACTGAACATTGAAGATTGATCCCTGAAATCTGCATAGAATATTTTGTATCCAATACACTGTTATGGACTTATATGTTTCTTTACATATTTTTTTCAATTATTTATAAGCTTATGTGTTCACGCATTTTGAGGCACTTTATATAATTATCACGTATGATTGTGATTTTGTCACTATTTTGACATACTGACTCTGAGAGTCTTCTCACCATTCTAAATATTTGGTTTATTCATTTCACAATTCACTTCACATGTCCAGCGCTGCACTTTTCATATTGTATACAGCTAGTGAAACTCACGAGAAAAAAAGAGGACCTGATTGTCAGCAACTGCTTTAATCGCTGCCAAAAAACTGTTATGCCGCGTACACGCGGTCGGAATTTCCGACAACAAATGTTCGATAGGAGCTTGTTGTCGGAAATTCCGACCATGTGTAGGCTTACTTCAACGACGTCCTCGAGGTGACCCCGAATACGATCGGCTCTACAAAATTCAGCCCCTCGTAAACCACTTCAACCAACAATTTGTAGCCTTGTTTACTCCAGATCAAGTTGTCTGCGTTGATGAGTCCCTGATTACGTTTTCTGGCCGCTTGTCATTCAAACAGTATCTTCCCATTGGCTCCCGCTGCTGTCAATCAAATCCAGTGACACGGGAGCCGGCGGGGCGGGGCTGAGTCCTGCTGTCTGTGTCAATGGATGCAGCAGCAGGACTGGGGAGCATGCCCGCATGAGTGCCCCCATGGATTGTGGCTCTCCGTGGGGGCACTCGATGAGAAGGAGGAGCCAGGAGCGCTGCCGAGGGGAACACCAGAAAAGGAGAATCGGGGCTGCTCTGTGCAAAACCCTTGCACAGAGGCGGGAAGTATAGACATGTTTGTTATTTAAAAGAAAAAAAAACCTTTACAATCACTTTAAGCTGTAACTGTGTGGCACATCTGCATACTCACAGTAGATTTCTGTGCGCATGCACAGACCCCACTGGGCTAGGGTTGCCACTTTTTCTTCAAGCCAAACCCAAACACTTTAGCGTCGCACAGCAATTTTTTTTTAGCACACACTATAAGATTGTAACAGACCTGGGACAGCTTTTTTCGCAGTCCAAAAAGAATAGTAAAGCGGTGTGCATGGTGCCCCCCTCCTGTCAGGCCCTGTTCCAAGACACATTCCTGTCTGAATATTGTGTCCCGGTTTCAGGCGGACTGAAAGCCAGACGTATGATTAAAAACCTGGACTGTCTGGGTGAATCCTGGACAGATGGCAACCCTACACTGGGTAGTATAGTGGCAATCTACCAGAAGCTGGCAATGTTTGTGTGCACACACAGAAATCCACCATGTGTGCACACATGGGAGACGATAGTGGCGCATATGCACACATGCCAACATTTTTAAAATGGTGGCGCAGAAGCTCTGTGTTTGCTCTGTAAGTGTGCAGTGAGCACTCTGTCCGCACAGAAACATCGGCTGCCCAGCGCACATATGTGCAGACTGTTAAAGCTGCACATATGTGTTACGTGGGCAACAACAGGTTAAAGACTGGCATGCTTAAATATTTTATATTTTTGTCCTTGCTTTAGATACGCTTTAATGCCCAATAAGTGTACCTACACAAAAATGGACGGTTTTACATTAAGCTCCATAATGCACTCTAAGGTTCAATGCACAAGCAGATAAAGTATATGCAATGCAAGTATAAACATTTCCATACATATTTTTTGGACTTTATCGCCATCTTTTTAAAATAATATAACTTTTATTCTAATAGGTTTTTAAAGGCCGGTTATGTGCAATGCAGTCCTCCTTGTGATCGTGCCGGACATCCAGGCTGCAACATGTGTGTTAATTATTACACATTACAAAGAATTCCACTGTGTAAAATCAAACTGATATTCTGCTATACCTGTGCAGACATTCAGCTGCTTGCACACAGCCCTGCTATTTCTACAAGCAAATATTGATTCAAGTCTTTTCCCACAACCTACAGGTGCCTTTGGCACAAACTGGGTTAATGTTAGTCCCTGGCCTGGGAGAAGAATATCATTTGCCTGTGTACTCTCCTATTTGCAGCTGATCCTGGTGCCAAGTGTTTAGACCTTTTGTGATAAGGAGGGCCATAAAACAAAGATGGTGGAGTTTAGCGGATTAATCTATTTGCCTGACCTTTGAGCCTTGCTCCAACTTCCCAGCAAACAGTACTGCAAGAGGACATAAATCAATACTTCTAATTGATTTTACGCCTATATTATTGTTAGAGAAGGTGTTTTATCCCATAAACATTACTGGCGTATAGATGTTTATATTCACAGTACAAACCTGTATAACAAGGGGGAGATTACAGAAAGCAAATAGCTTTTCCTGTAGTAATGATTGTATTGATCTATCAGCTGCGCAAAACTCAATTCTGGATAAACGTTGTCAGCAGATTAACATTACATTAATGTCAACTGTTCCAGGTTTGAAGGGACAGTCCCACATCTTGACCCTCTGACCATCAATGCTGTATCCTGGGCCATGTCCCTGCATCACAGCAGCGACCTTATTTGAGATACTGCATATGCACAGTAACTTAAATGGCATTAATTGCAGAGATTGGGCTGCAAGTAGGTTGTTCTAGCAGCCTGGGTGGGACTTACTAATAACGTGGGTGTCATCAGCATTCTCCACATATTCAGAGGTGGGGTCGTGGTAGGACCAACCTATAAGGAGGGCATTTGGAGGCATGTCAAAAAATAACAAAGGAAAATTCCCAGCTCACTTACCAGCCAGCCTGCAACAAACCAAATTGTCCTGTCTAACAATTCACGTTAAAACCAGGGGTTTTGTTTGCACACATTTGCAAATATATGTGTAAGCTGCAGGGGCGCTTCACGGCACGATAGTGTACTGCAGTCCTAACGCTATACATTTTAAGAGTCTCCAAAGTTGGAGCACATACAGTATATAGCAATGGATAGATTAAGAGCAGGTACCCACCCCTCCCTAAAGGTATAGGGATGCACTGGACACCCAACAATAGTACAATGGCAGTGAAGGTATCCAGTGGGGCTCCTCACCAATTCACCAACAGTACAAACAAATGGCAACCACCCCATCCTGTAACTGGTCTTTGCAGCAAGGAGCACAGAGATCGGAGCTGCAAGTCGATTTTCCCCACTTATTAAAAGGGGGAGTCTGGGTGGGACTAACCCGTAATGTGGGCATCATCAGCATTCTCCACATAGTCAGAGGTGGGGCTGTGGTAGGACCAACCTATGAGGTGGGCATGATTTGGAGGCACCCACCTGGAAAGTGGGCAGGCGAAATGCAGACCATGAGTGGAGTTAACAATGTCCCAGGTCCAGGACCATGATGTTGGTAAGTATGCACTATGGCTAAAGGTATGTGGACACCCCACCAAATTATTAAATTCAGGTGCTTTCAGTGAAGGGTACAGTTAATGCTAACAATTGTGGACTTTCAACATTGTGGAAACAAAAACTTTGGTGACACTACCGATTAGCCTTGATCTCCGATGGGCCTTGACTGGTAAGCGTTTGCACATACTTTATTCCCCTAATCAATTGTTTTTTTCTGTTTATATATAAGCATTTATGATTGGTGCTTAACATGCAATTTTTTTAAATATCTTATCTATAGACTTTGTTTTGTGTTCCTCCTAAAGAAGCAGCTTAGAGCTGTGAAACAAGTAGAGGATGACCATACACTGAGCAAATTTGAAACTCCTATTTGCCAACATGGAGTGTATTTGAGTACCAGTGTAATGTCCAATATTTGTACACAAAAAACTTTTATAGTTGCATTTTTTGTATCTGGATACTTTATTGTATTTTAAATTATGTACCAATACAATTCTTTATGTTTTATCCATATGTTCAGGGTACTGAGATAGTCCATTATTTCCCCATTTTCCTTTTCCGCTCTGGAGATCCCTTTGGGGGATGTCTCCTTGCACCCAATTATTTATCATTGTCATTTGGATGATGGTACCCTTTACCTCTAGTTTATATTCATTTATCCAATTGGAGGTATTTTTACTATTGTGGACAGCTTGGAGAAGGCCCTTTTTGTTCCAGCATGATTGCACCCCTGTTCACAAAGGCGGGTCTATAAAGACATGGTTTGATGAGTTAGGTGTGGAGGAACTTGAGTGGCCTGTGCAGATCCCTGACTTCGACCCTACTGAACACATTTAGAATGAACCACAAAGCCAATTGAAAGTTATGGCTTCTCATCCAACATCAGAAAATTACCATACAAATACACTTTTGGCTGAATACCGACAGACGTAACCCAATTTCTTAATTTCTTTTGAAGAAGCCTTCCCAGAAATGTGAAGGCCATTATATCTCAAGGGGGGGGGGGGGGGTGTTTAACTCCTCTTCAATAGGTGTTCACTAACATTTAGTCATATAATGTATATAATGTTAGAATATGCTTCCTTGCTTTAACCCATTAATGCCTCTTGTCTCAATATTAGAACATTAGTGATGTGGGAGTTATTCATATCCTACTGCTCTAGGTAACATATGAAATTTATGCGCAAATTTAAAAAAAATTCAACCTTAAATAAATGTATACATTGTATTTTCATGAGTGCACTTTTGAATTGTTCCAATGCTTATCTTAAATATATTTTAATATCTTAAAGGGGTTGTAAACCCTCATTTTTTTTTTATTATAAAAAAAAACATGCCTATACTTACCTGCTCTATGCAAACGTTTTGCACAGAGCGGCCCCAATCCTCTTCTGGGGTGCCTCGCTGGAGTTCCTGGCTCCTCCTCTTTATTGTGTGCCTCCACAGAAAGCTGCTTTCCATGGGGGCACCCGTGCTGGCTCGCTCCCGAGTCTCTCTGCTTCATCCATTGACACAGACTGAGGGACTCGTCCCCGCCCCTCTGCTCCCTTCTCACTGGATTTGATTGACAGCAATGGGAGCCAATGGCTCCTTCTGCTATCAATCTGTCCAGTCAGTAGAGAGACAGCGTCTGGAGCCGCTGCGCTCGTGGCCATCTCTGGATCGGATCGGGCTCAGGTAAGAAAAAGGGGGGGTCTGGGGGGAGCTGCAGTGCAGAAGGTTTTTCAACTTAATGCATAGAATGCATTAAGGTAAAAACCTTGAGGGTTTACAACCGCTTTAAATAACAGCCTAAAAATAATCTTACATTTTTTTTTATGTAGCTTTCGAATATGCTTACTTTTCCATATTTTTTATTAGATATTGAGATTTTGCAGATTCAAATAAAGCTGGCCAAAGACGGACTGAAATTTGACCAGTTTAGCTGGGACCGACCGAATTTCAATCAGTGTGTATGGCCTTCCCTGTTTGACAGAAGTCGATCATTAGATTGACTTTGTCAAACAAACAAATTGAAAAACTTTTCTCAGTGTATTCTAACTACGTGGGGTTCTGCTGTTCGAATACAATGTCCCAGAGGGACAATGACTGTGTGGATGGAGGAATTTGTTTGTGTTTTTCTGGTTCAGCCCAATGGCAAAATGAAAAAAAAACAAAACACTTATGGCCCGTAAACCCACACTGATAAGAGACCATTTATTCTATTGTACTGCGGTAACGTGATAAAATGTGTTTCCACAACCCATGGCAATGTTTGACACACTGTTGGGGTGCAGTGGCATTCATTATCAATGGCACCCCAAAGAACTTAGGCCATACATCACAATGTACTTGCATTTTAGCGCACTTCAATACAAACCATCTGTGCATTGTCATGTGCTGTGTTAAAAAAAAAAGTGCGTCCAATTATCATTGCGTTGCAGTGTATTTTCAATGGGATACCTTAACACAACACTTAGTAACAGGAATACTGCATGGAGCCACACGTGTCACCGCAACATGCTAGGTATGAAAAAACATATAGTTGATGTTTTTTACACATATATCTAAATATTTTCTTTAAAGCTTATCTGTCAAATATAAACCAGGATCAGAGAGTGTTTAGAGTGCAGTACTTTATAGTATAGCAACAAACTAGAATTCATAAACTTTCAGTCATTAAAGGTTAATGGACTTTGATCATCACCATTTCCCATTTCTTTTTTTCACAAGAAAAATTTTATTCAAGATATTTAACATTACAAGCGATGCATAGACACACTTAAATATGGTAATAGTACAAATGTAGTTACAAGGTAGATGATTAACTTTTCACATTAACCATAAAAAGAAGTATGAGAGCATTATATGACATTTCAGCAAGATATTAGTGCAGAGGCAGCAGATTAAATCAAATCAGCCAAGGAGGTCTTGTGGGAGTGGATGGGGTGGAGGGGGTGGATTAAGGATTATTAAGAGATGGGGGAGAGAGGGGGGCAGGAGGGGGAGACAGGGAAGGGACCACGAATACCTCAATAGCTTAACTGAGCATACACTCTAGGTGAAGTTTAAAGAGATCCGAATCATGCTCTATAATCATACAGCTGGTACCTCAGCATCCACTTGGGCATCATCCACAGCCTCAGCACCCCATGCGCAGGGCCGGATTTGCCACAAGGCCACCGAGGCCAGGCCTTGGGGCGGCAGTGGTGCAGGGGCGGCGCCGCTCCTGCGGCGACTTCGCGGCCGCCCCCCCTATTCGGGCTGCCCATTAAACTCTATTAGGGGCACCGGTGCCCGTAGAAAAGATGGCCGCGAGTCAACCACGCAACTGCGCATGCGCCATTCCGAAGCCGGCCGGGCTCGGGAAAGCTCGTACGCGCTCGGCCGGGCGGCGCATGCGCAGTAGCGTGATTGCGCAGCCCGGCGCCATTTTTGAAAAAATCAATGTAATGTCAGCGGTGCGGCAGCGGGGGAGAGAGATGAGATGACATCTCTCATTGCCCGCACCGCTGTTCCGCCTTCTCCATCAGATAGAAGGCAGCATGGCAAGTGACATTCCCATCTGGTGGCAGGCATGGTGGCAAGTGACATCCCCATCTGGTGGCAGGCATGGTGGCAAGTGACATCCCCATCTGGTGGCAGGCAGCGTGGCAAGTGACATTCCCATCTGGTGGCAGGCAGCGTGGCAAGTGACATTCCCATCTGGTGGCAGGCAGCGTGGCAAGTGACATTCCCATCTGGTGGCAGCGTGGCAAGTGACATTCCCATCTGGTGGCAGGCATAGAGGCAAGTGACATCCCCATCTGGTGGCAGGCATAGTGGTAAGTGACATCCCCATCTGGTGGCAGGCAGCGTGGCAAGTGACATTCCCATCTGGTGGCAGGCAGCGTGGCAAGTGACATTCCCATCTGGTGGCAGGCAGCGTGGCAAGTGACATCCCCATCTGGTGGCAGGCATAGAGGCAAGTGACATCCCCATCTGGTGGCAGGCATAGTGGCAAGTGACATCCCCATCTGGTGGCTGGCATAGTGGCAAGTGACATCCCCATCTGGTGGCAGGCAGCGTGGCAAGTGACATTCCCATCTGGTGGCAGGCAGCGTGGCAAGTGACATTCCCATCTGGTGGCAGGCAGCGTGGCAAGTGACATTCCCATCTGGTGGCAGGCATAGAGGCAAGTGACATCCCCATCTGGTGGCAGGCATAGTGGCAAGTGACATCCCCATCTGGTGGCAGGCATAGTGGCAAGTGACATCCCCATCTGGTGGCAGGCAGCGTGGCAAGTGACATTCCCATCTGGTGGCAGGCAGCGTGGCAAGTGACATTCCCATCTGGTGGCAGGCGGCGTGGCAAGTGACATTCCCATCTGGTGGCAGCTTGGCAAGTGACATTCCCATCTGGTGGCAGGCATAGAGGCAAGTGACATCCCCATCTGGTGGCAGGCATAGTGGCAAGTGACATCCCCATCTGGTAGCAGGCATAGTGGCAAGTGACATCCCCATCTGGTGGCAGGCATAGTGGCAAGTGACATCCCCATCTGGTGGCAGGCATGGTGGCAAGTGACATCCCCATCTGGTGGCAGGCATGGTGGCAAGTGACATCCCCATCTGGTGGCAGGCATAGTGGCAAGTGACATCCCCATCTGGTGGCAGGCATGGTGGCAAGTGACATCCCCATCTGGTGGCAGGCATAGTGGCAAGTGACATTCCCATCTGGTGGCAGGCATGGTGGCAAGTGACATCCCCATCTGGTGGCAGGCATGGTGGCAAGTGACATCCCCATCTGGTGGCAGGCAGCGTGGCAACTGACATCCCCATCTGGTGGCAGGCAGCGTGGCAAGTGACATCCTCATCTGGTGGCAGGCATAGTGGCAAGTGACATCCCCATCTGGTGGCAGGCATAGTGGCAAGTGACAAGCGATGGTGGTAGGTGACACGCTCAGGGCTTCCAATGATTCTGCACTATGGTGAGTTGAACTATTTCATTTTGTATTACAATGTAATGACAGAAATAATGCGTTTCAATTATCGTGACACCATAACAACCATGGTGCCGGGGATGATTGAAGCACTAACACCAGCCATTGCCCGTGAAAAATCCTTACCCCTCGCGCGCTTACCCTGAAGTATTTTCAGCCTGTACAATTAAAGCCAGTTATTTTCAGTGTTCTCGTGTGTGGAGATATGTTTTTAATTGATCTATTGTAGCAGTCATCGATAAAGGACGAGAATGGTGGTGTGTGTGTGTATGTGTTTGTGTGTGTGTGTGTGGGGGGGGGGGGTGACATTGAAGGACCCGGCCTCCTTGGGGCGGCAAAGGGAGTAAATCCGGGCCTGCCCATGCGTCTATCCAACCCGACCATATTTTATCAAATTTTTTGGGACAGTTACGATTAAGAAATGTGAGTTTGTATAGTGGGAGTACAGAATTCATTGCTAGGCACCATGAGGATACTCTAGGGGGTGATGCATCCTTCCAGTGGAGAAATATTTCTTTTCGGGCATAGAACGTAGCATAAATCAAGAATTATTTGTTATATTTGCCCCTTACATTGGGATTGAAAATGCTCAGCAGCATTGCTTTGGGGTGAGCCCCCACTTCCAGGGAGGTAACCTGGCTAAGAGTATTAGTTATTTCCGTCCAATAGTCTCCGAGACTAGGACAAGACCACACCATATGAAGAAAGGAGGCGGACTGTAGACCACACCTGGCGCAGGCCACTGGGTTGTCAGGTGTCATGATTGTCAGACGTTTTGGGGTGTAATAGGCTCTGTGGAGGAACTTGACCTGCATAAATCGCTCTCTGGCCGAAATTGTATTAATCACGAAGGAGGATACACACGTTTCCCACTCATCCTCTGACAAGTCAGGAATGTCTGCTTTCCACTTGACCAAAGTTTTCTCAAGTTTCTTTGTAGGGGGTATGGACAAATGAAAATATAGAGTGGATAATGGTCTATCTATGATTTTAGCAGTAAGTATTCCCTCCACAGGGTCTGATTCTAACTGGAGGAGAGATGGAAACTGTTTCCTATAAGCATGTCGAAGCTGATAGTATCTAAACAGCATCCAACCTGGTAGTAAGTAAGCATTTTTGAGGTCAGAGAAAGTTCTTAATTTTCCCCCCACCACAATGTGTTTTAGCTTAACAATTCCCTTCCTCGCCCAGATCTGGGGGGTCTGGAACCGACCTCAGATGCGGCAATCTAGGGTTGCCCCACAGGGGAATGTGCGGGGAGAACTTCTCTGGATTGTTAAAACATTTCCTGGCCTTGTGCCAGACTGCGATGGTAGTGCTCATCGGGTCAGTAATGCCAGGGTGGGATTTCACCATTGCCCATTTCTACTGCTTAACTGAATAAAGGTATATATACACATTCAGGTATATACAGTATGTAATATATATATATATATATATATATATATATATATATATATATATATATATATATATATAAATAAATATATACAGTGCCTTGCAAAAGTATTCGGCCCCCTTGATTTTTTTATTTTTTGTGAAGAATCACCAACAAGTGGGACACAATTGTGAAGTGGAACGAAATCTATTGGATTGTTGAAACTTTTTTAACTAATAAAAAAATGAAAAGTGGGGCGTGCAAAATTATTCGGCCCCCTTGCGTTAATACTTTGTAGAGCCACCTTTTGCTGCGATTACAGCTGCAAGTCGCTTGGGGTATGTCTCTATCAGTTTTGCACATCGAGAGACTGAAACTCTTGCCCATTCTTCCTTGCAAAACAGCTCGAGCTCAGTGAGGTTGGATGGAGAGCGTTTGTGAACAGCAGTTTTCAGCTCTTTCCACAGATTCTCGATTGGATTCAGGTCTGGACTTTGACTTGGCCATTCTAACACCTGGATACGTTTATTTGTGAACCATTCCTTTGTAGATTTTGCTGTATGTTTGGGATCATTGTCTTGTTGGAAGATAAATCTCCGTCCCAGTTACAGGTCTTTTGCAGACTCCAACAGGTTTTCATCCAGAATGGTCCTGTATTTGGCTGCATCCATCTTCCCCTCAATTTTAACCATCTTCCCTGTCCCTGCTGAAGAAAAGCAGGCCCAAACCATGATGCTGCCACCACCATGTTTGACAGTGGGGATGGTGTGTTGAGTGTGATGAGTTGTGTTGCTTTTACACCAAACATATCGTTTTGCATTGTGACCAAAAAGTTCGATTTTGGTTTCATCGGACCAGAGCACCTTCTTCCACATGTTTGGTGTCTCCCAGGTGGCTTGTGGCAAACTTTAGACAAGACTTTTTATGGATATCTTTGAGAAATGGCTTTCTTCTTGCCACTCTTCCATAAAGGGCAGATTTGTGCAGTGTATGACTGATTGTTGTCCTATGGACAGACTCTCCCACCTCAGCTGTAGTTCTCTGCAGTTCATCCAGAGTGATCATGGGCCTCTTGGCTGCATCTCTGATCAGTCATCTCCTTGTCTGAGCTGAAAGTTTAGAGGGACAGCCAGGTCTTGGTAGATTTGCAGTGGTCTGATACTCCTTCCATTTCAAAATGATCGCTTGCACAGTGCTCCTTGGGATGTTTAAAGCTTGGGAAATCTTTTTGTATCCAAATCCGGCTTTAAACTTCTCCACAACAGTATTACGGACCTGCCTGGTGTGTTCCTTGGTCTTCATGATGCTCTCTGTGCTTTCAACAGAACCCTGAGACTATCACAGAGCAGGTGCATTTATACAGAGACTTGATTACACACAGGTGGATTCTATTTATCACCATCAGTCATTTAGGACAACATTGGATCATTCAGAGATCCTCGCTGAACTTCTGGAGTGAGTTTGCTGCACTGAAAGTAAAGGGGCCGAATAATTTTGCACGCACCACTTTTCAGTTTTTTAATTGCTAAAAAAGTTTAAAATATCCAATAGATTTTGTTCCACTTCACAATTGTGTCCCACTTGTTGGTGATTCTTCACAAAAAAATAAAATTTTATATCTTTATGTTTGAAGCCTGAAATGTGGCAAAAGGTTGAAAAGTTCAAGGGGGCCGAATACTTTTGCAAGGCACTGTACATATACAGTATCTTACAAAAAATGAGTACACCCCTCACATTTTTGTAAATATTTTATTCTATCTTTTCATGTGACAACACTGAAGAAATGACACTTTGCTACAATGTAAAGTAGTGAGTGTACAGCTTGTATAACAGTGTAAATTTGCTGTCCCCTCAAAATAACTCAACACACAGCCATTAATGTCTAATTTGTTGAAATAATGGGCAACCGTAAAGATTTGAGTGACTTTGACAAGGGCCAATTTATAATAGCTAGACGGCTGGGTCAGAGCAACTCTATTCGGTTCACACTACTACAATGCGATCTGCAGCAATTTTTAGTTTGATTATATAGTGCGACTTGGCTGCGATTTGCACATTCTATGGGGCTAAGTTGCACCGTGCAATCACTCCATGCTGAGTCACATTGATGAGAGTGGGCATCATTGAATATGATGCGATTTCCCTTGTCAGATGATTCTGTGCGACTAAAGTTGCATCAGAAATCGCACTAGTGTGAGCTAGGATTAAAATTGCAGCTGTTGTGGGATGTTTCCAGTCTGCAGTGGTCAGAACCTACCAAAAGTGGTCCGGAAAGGAAAACAGGCAAACCGGCAACAGGGTCATGGGCAGCCAGGGCTCACTGATGCACGTTGGGAATAAAAGGCTGGCCCCTGTAGTCTGATGCCATAGAAGAGCTACTGTAGCTCAAACCACTGAAAACGTTAATGCTGGTTCTGATAGAAAGGGGTCAAAAAACACAGTGCATCGCAGTTTGTAACGCGTTGAGCTGCGTAGCCACAGACCAGTCGGGGTGCCCTAGCTGACCTGTGTCCACAGCCAAAAGCATCTACAAATGGCATGTGAGCATCGGAACTGGACCACAGAGCAATAGAAGTAGGCGGCCTGGTCTGATGAATTCATAAACGGTTTGAGGAACAACGAGTTTGAGATGTTGACTTGGTCTCCAAATTCTCCAGATCTCAATCCAAATAAGCATCTGGGGGATGTGTGGAAAACCAATTCCCACCTTGCAACCTACAGGGTTTTAAGAATCTGCTACTGACAGCTTGGTGCCAAATGCCACAGCATACCTTCAGAGGTGTAGTGGAGTCCATGCTTCAAAGGGTTTTGGTGGGTGGTTATAATGTTATAACTGATCGATGTGTATAATAAAAAAAAAACAAGATATAGTTGGTAAAAGCTAAAATATCATATACTACACAAATCAGCCCCAGATGACTCCCCCCCATATAGAATAGAAAAGGAGGATTGCTCAGATAAGGAATCCAGAAACTTTGCCTGAAGCGAGTGATCTGGATTTAATGACAGCGCACAAAGGCTTCGAGTGCTTGCAGCTTACTTTTCTTCTTCAGCATAATGGCGTGTATGTGTATAAATGTCAGTGATTAATTGTGATTGAACTCTGCATAGCTTCTTTTTTTTTTTAGCTTTCTAAGAAACAGAATGTAATAATCCTATAGTAACATTGACAGTGCATGTACAGTAGAAGTACACAGTAAAGCTTATCAAAGATGCTGGTGTTTGATTATTTAGATTCCAGGATAACTCTCCATTCACCCAGCACGCAAGTAGTCGGGTCGTACTGGATGATTGCCCTATTACAATTCATAATTACAGCATTAAAACTTTTATTTTATTCAAGGAACATACCTTATACAAGATGTTTTGAATGAGTGAATCATCATACGATGATTTGGTCCAGCAGTGATTTGTAATTATGAAAAGGAAATCTGTGCAGAGAGATTATGGAGACTGCCACTGTCAAACTCTCCTTCTAAAAATGCTAGTTCTCTGGCTGTCATCCCGATCCAATAGCTTCAGTATTTTCACTGACTCAGAGCAAGTATGCAAATCAGGAGTTCTGATTTCAATAATATGTATGCGGGTTTCAGGTGAGTGACTGAGAAACGATCAAACCCAGTGCCAGCCAAGGAACTAGTATAGTTAGAAGGGGGCCCACAGGTTCCCTTTCAGTGGTGGGAATAGAGAAAGTTCAGAGAAGGGCAACCAAGCTGATGAGGCATGGAGGAGGAAAGATTAGCAGAACTGAATTTATTCTCTCTTGAGAAGAGACTAAAGCCTGGTACACAAAAATTGACAGCTCTGTTTGTAGCCACTGTACTAACGATCTGACATTAGTACATCAATCTCCCCCACTGAGCTGTTCTGACAGGGGGGGTGGCCCCTCCACCAGTACACTCTGATCAACTGCTGATTTTCCAACATGCTCATCTGACAGAAGCCTCCTGGCCTCTGTCGGACCGGCTTCCATACACACAGGCCGAATGTCGGCCGATTTTTATTGAACCAGCCGATGTCATCCAGCATTCCGCCCGTGTATATGGGGCTTAAGGGGGATATGATCAACATGTACTGTATAAATACATAAGTGGTCCATATAGTGAATATAGGCATCACAGAGGACAAGGAGGCACTCTTTACAGCTGGAGGAAAAGCAATTTAACCTCCAAATAGATGAAGCAGTACCCCTGTAGGGGCCGCTGGTGAATGTGGTCGTCTCCCATCCTGCACAGCCAGGCACGGGAATTCCCAGTTACTTTGCTTGTTTTTTTTTTATTAGGGGAATTGAACTTGGATGGGGAAGGTTGCATAAGGGATGCCCATTTGATCAATGAAACTCTGTAGGGACTTGAACTATATACACCAGTATATACATTCTTTCCTCTTCTACCTCCAGCACACACTTGCTTGCAGACTATCACTCCAAGAACCAGCTAGCACAGGTTTCAGACTCAGCACAATCTCAGCTGGGTCCGGATGAATGCCATTTGAAGGCAGGGACTGCGGCCCCCTATAGTGTAACATAAATGGAAGTCTTGGTGCTAGCTGTCCTATCTGTGGCTACTGCTCCCCGTACCACCTCTTCAGGCAATGCCAGCCCTCCTGGCTGCAGTAACCCCTTTCCACTGCCCGTGCCTCCTGGCTCTGCACCCATCTCAGACTGCTCCATCCCATTCCTCTCAGGCGTGCCTCCGAGTCCTCCTGACTGTGTGTCACTCTCCAGCCCTCTTGGCTGTTCCCCCTGGAGACTTGCCTGGAAGTGTTCTACCGCTGTCCTCTCCTTTCTCCCAGTTCCTCCTGGCCAGGACACCTCCGTGGGTGTTGAGAAGGTCCTGTCCGCACCCGAGCCCAGGCCCAACTCCAGTCAGCTTGTGCACTATTGTCTCTATTCAATCCTATGGAGAGTTTACAATACGCACTACGGTGGGTGTTTTTAAAGGATTTCCAGGAGATTGCAGTGCATCCAATGAAGAAGACTCTTTCAGAAGAAAGGGCTTTCACACTGGAGCGATGCGCTGGCAGGACGGTAAAAAAAGTCCTGCCAGCAGCATCTTTGCAGCGGTGAAGGAGCAGTGTGTATACCGCTCCTTTACCGCTCCTGCCCATTGAAATCAATGGGACGGCGCGGCTATACCGCCGGCAAAGCGCCTCTGCAGAGGCGCTTTGCGGTGGTATTTAACCCCTTCTCGGCCGCTAGCGGGGGGTAAAACCGCCCCGCTAGCGGCCGCATACCGACGGTAAAACGCCGCTAATAATAGCGGCGTTTTACCGCCGACGCCGCCCCCCGCCCCAGTGTGAAAGGGCTCTTAGAGAGAAAACTATAAGTGCAGATGCCCTTATAATTAAATGTTGCAGCACATATTGTATAATAAATGGGAGGTTATAGGTCTGTTTTAAACTGCAGTTACTACTTAGGGAGTCCTTCCACAGAGCTGAAGATGTGGGATCTTTGCACATCTTCCTGTAATGACTTGGGCTTTAATAAGTTTCCTGCTGACCTCCATTTATCACAACCTTAACACAACGCTGGCATTAATAAATGTATTAATAAGTAAATTTAAAGTTTATTAAAATAGGCATGCAAAGTTGGCAGAGGAACTCTGTGGTTTGCAACTACCGTATTTATTTTTTATATTATTATTTATAAAATACTTTCATTTAAAGCGGAACTAAACTCTCTTAATCAACATTACTGTAACTATTTTTTAATCCTTATGCTTCTAGCATTTGTAAATAGATGGGAGGGTATTCTATAATAATTGCTTCAAGGTGAAGTACAGCCAAAGCTTGTTTGGCTATACTTCTCAGGTGGATCACAGAAGTGCAGTTCATTCTGCACTCCGGTGACCCGTTTTCACCTGACAGCGGGCTGAAATACGCTGTCTGCTGACATCACAGAACTGGTTTAGGCTCAGGCAGGATCGTGACAATGATGTTGACATCTGCCTACATGTCTGGACTGGCACCCGGCTCAGCCTCCTAGTGAGCCATTGAGAGCCTGATCCGGCTGCTCCCGCCCCCTCCACAGCCCAGTGCTCCAATGAGTGGGGGGGGGGGGGGGCAGAGCAGAGAGTTGCTGACTGATAGCCAGCAGCTCTATGCTCAGGAAGCCCTGAGAACCGAGTGATCGGCGGTGTTTGATCGCTCAGCTCTCAGTGTTAGAGGCAGCGGGGGACTGATGCTGCATCCACCTAGGTAAGTATGATTATGGAAAAAAACTAAACCCCAAACTTCTCTTTTAAGTTGCTTTCTGGATTTTGACCTAGGCCAAAATGATGCCATACACCACTGGAATCTTTTTTAGGCATTTTTTTTTCAAGATGGCCATGGCTAGAAATGTTGGAAGAGTGTTTTTAAGAAAGTGATTTTTGAACAAAATAAAGCATGGAGGCATGAATGTGTGAGTTTACTTTAAATGTCTAAATTTAAAAAATGAATTAAACAGCATTTTTAGTTTGCGGTGCTTGAGGTCCGCATGCAACCAATAATACCTTAATTTGTTTAAATAAAGGATACTGAAATGATAGATAGAGTTTAAAATTCACTTTTTCTTGAAGCCAGCATCAGTATTTCTAAGGACAATTTCACCCGCCCCCCTTTCGGTCAACAGTATGGCATTTCAATTAGTCTGTACAGGACTCCGCCATCCCAGCAGAATGCAAACGAAAATTGCTTGGTGACATGCAGAAAGGAAGCTGTGCAAAGCTGTCTCAGACACCAAGCCAACATTAACCAGCAGCTTGTGTGTTACAAGGAATGGGGAGAAAAAAAATGCAGACATACCAGACTGAGTTATAGTTTGTGCAGTCTGGGCGGGCTGATCTACAGAGTGCCAGGACAAAAAGACCAGCTTACTAGGGCTTACAAATTGAGGACATTTAAGCAGCTGGCAATTCCCTGTAGTATGACAGTAGACTAGGGGCATTTAAGTACAAGTGTTACCTGAATACAATTAATTGCATTGCTTTGTGTTTTAACCAATGGAAATAAATAAGAATACAGAAAAATGATGTCATTTGATGCAAGGGATTAAAGAAGATCATCAGTAATTTTACAAGTCTGCTTGCATAAATTACTGACATGTCAGATTACAGGGCTGGTGTAAGGATTTTTGACACCCTAGGCAAAATCTCATTTTGCCGCCCTCCTCCTTGGCTCTACTCCTGACTCCACCCCCTTTGCCCTGCCCATGTATACCCCACCTTTTTAATGAAGCGCCCATCAATGCAGCCCACCAGCGCCCATCAAATGCAGCCTCACCAGCGCCCATCAAATGCAGCCTACCAGCGCCAATCCATGTAGCCTACCAGTGCCCATCAATGAATGTTTGCTTGCTTCCATTCATTTGGGAGTGGGGACACAGACACAGTCCTCCGCCGCCGCTGCGCCTTTGACACTATGTGTGAACGGAGCAACAGCTGCCTGCTGATGCTGAGACTTAGTTGCTTGCTGCAAAGAGAAGAGAGTAGGAACAATAGTGGCCGGGTGCCCTAGGCGGCTGCCTAGTTTGCCTAGTGGTAGCACTGGCCCTGTGTCTGAATATACAGACACAGGATATATATATATATATATATACTGTATCTACGCATTACATTTTATAATAAAAAGCTGTTCATGAGCTCCAATCAATGATTGTTTCTAGATATAAGAGGAGTATCTTATGCTAGCCATACACTCATATATTTATTTATTTTTTTAGCCTGCAGGCTAAAAATTTTTTTTTAACAGATTCCTCTATTCACGCTAACAGCAAACATGCACAAATCTCCCCTGCCGGGATATTGTACTCTGACAGCCGCTGCCTGCAGTTGTCAGAATTCCCAAACAGCGGGTCCATTTGAATGGATGCAGCCAATGTTAGGCTGACAATTTTCCAACACACTCCTTGATTTTTTTATTCTAAGCATGTCAGAGGGGAGGAGCTGACTGGGCCACCCATGAAGCAAATTTAGGCCAGTTCATCAGGAATCAGCAAAAAGTTGCACAATGTATGGCCACCTTAAAGTGACACTAAACAATATCCTTATTCTACAAAAATAATCTATAGACATCACCACTTAATGGCTCTTTAATCTATCATGAAACCATTTCTTAGGCTTGCCATGCAGGATTTGAATCAATAATGGGCAAGCTGAATGTACCAAGTTGATTAATCGATCAACTTGGGTACACACCAGCCTGCCAGATTCACTTCCAATTATCGCAAGTGGCTGCTATAGCCTCTAGCGATAATCAATGTCTATTCCTCTGTCTATTGGCTGCCTTACTGTGTTTTTCTGCCTTCTTGTTAAACCTTTTGTAAGCTCCCAAGCCTTTCCTCTTCCTCTCGCTTTTGTTTGTTTTGAAGGAGCAGTGCACGCTATTTGCAGTCATGCAGACTGCTCTATGCACATAGTCTATAGTCCATCTTGGGAGCAAGCAAGTGAGGGTGGCTACATTCCTACATACATTGGGACAGTGGCGGCTGGTGCTCAAAATTTTTTGGGGGCACAAACAAACTGAAAAATTAAACCTCACACAGCCTCACTGTGCCCATAAAAATTCAGCCTCACTGTGCCTATAAAATGCAGCCTGTACAATATGGAGGGTGTACAATATGTGTATATAGAGGAGGTGGATGGTATTAGTATATATAGGATGGAAGATGGGTGTATACAGCTATATATACATCCACCTTCCTTCCGGTATATAGAGACCTTTCTCCATCATCACTGACTGCAGAAATACATCATCTGTCGTGTATTCAGCTACGTATACACCCACCTTTCTTCCTGTATATAAAGACCTTCCTCCATCACTGACTGCAGATATACATCATCTGTCCTGTATACTGCTATATATACAGTAACAGGACAGATGATTTATACAGGAAGGAAGAAGGTGGGTGTATATAGCTGTATACATTACAGGACAGACAGATGATGTAGTCACTTTAGTGATGATGATTGAGGAAGGTTTCTCCTCCGAGCTGATCTCTGTACATATACCCCGCTCGCTCCAGCAGCATCATCAGTCACCCCCCCCCCCCCCCATGGACCCAGTCTGCACTGTCTGCCGCTGAGTCTGACTTAGGTGGTGGACTGGAGTGGAGAGAGAAGCGGGGAAGTGTGTGCGGAGCGGAGGGGCGGCTGTCAGTGCACAAGCAGCTTACTGGTCCGGTCCGGCCAAGTATTAGTGAGGCGCCACTCAGGCCTTGCTCTGCTGCTTCCTTACATTACATCCACAATACAGACAGTGAGCTGTGGAAAACTAGAACTGACGCCGCGATTCAGCGCAAATCACCGCCTACCGTCCTCCGTCCTGTAATTGCAATTACAAAACAGCAAATGGAGAAATCATTGTAGTGTGGAGTATTCCGGGCGCATGGCTTGCACCCTGAGGACACTCTAAAGACAGCCCAATGGAGAGTCTCAGCCGCAATCACTTGATTACAACCACGTCAAGCTTCCCATAGACAGCTGTGTGCACGGCATCTGTACACACTTAAAGTGGATGAAAACCCAAATTTTTTTTTTTTTTGATGTCATAATGTAGAGTATAAGATTTCCTATCATTTGAGCCCAGTCTTGCCACAAAGCGTTAATCCAGCTCTGAGCAATCCTCTTTTATTGTTCACTGAGATAAATCTTGACAAACAGAGAAAAACTTTGTCAAATCCTCCCCCCTCGCTGTGAGTGACAGGTGATTTACATATCTCGTGCACTAGCCTAAGACACAGGCATTATTTTTTAATTCCCACCCCCACTCCTTTCTTCAGCAGCTCTGCAAGGATTGGCTGTTCCACACCTCAGCATGATTTGGCATGCTGAAGTCATGTGGTTATTTTCCTGTCTTTTCACTGGATGTTAGAGATCATAGCAGAAGTTCAGTGTAAGAAATACACAGGAGAAAATGCATATTGACAAGGGGAGTGTAGAGGTGGGCGGGGAGCCTACTGACATCATGACTCCACCCACCGAGCTCCAGACAACAGACCCACCCACAGAATATGCAGTTTTTCGGGTCTAATAACAGACAGAGGGGAGACATTTGACAGGTAAAGATACATGCAGGAGGCGAGAATATCCTTATAGATAACCCCTATGGCAGTAGTCTAGAAAGGATGACATTGGGTTTACATCCACTTTAAAGGACCACTTGAACATAGCCATCCTCTAACAGGAAATCACAGTGGAAAAAAAAAGGAATTTGTAGATTTTGAGGAGGCCGAGAGCTAAAGAAGGGACTTTTTTTTACGGTTTTATTATTGGAATTCCTATTGTTAATATTGTAACATTGTAACTTTTTGCCAGCTCATAAGATGAGAGGCAGCAGCTGGGAATTGCTCTGAGTAAATGCCGCCATACAAGGCTTGAGTTTTGTCTAATTTCTGCTGAATTGGCGAAAATTTGAGCTGCGGGTGTCCCTGTCATCACCACTTGATTCACCAAAAGTTGATTGTTTAATCGACTTTTGTCGAAGAAGCCAGGTGGACAACTGTTGACCGAACAGTGACTGCATCCAGTTCGATGGTCCCACTGGTCCCATTCACTTCCACAGGCAGTGAAACTCAACTCATCTCGTTGCTGCACCATGATGCAAAGCATTTTGGCTGTCAAAATGTGTACTTTTCCAAACAGCTTCATATCACGGTAAAAACACACATCAACTGCCCATTTGAAAGGAGCATTTGACTTCTGATTCTGATACCATGCACTTGACCCCTTAATAACAAAATGCAACGTTCATATTGTGCAGTACTCCATTACAGCCAATTAGTTGGGCAGCTCCGGCTCTCCTTTGTGGAACACTCGATAATGGCTGAGAATCTCGGGAGCTGTGATGTCACCCATAGGCTCCTGCTGCATAGCCGTTGATGGAGCTCGCTCTTCTCCCCTGCAGCTGCCGCTAACAGACACGGGGGGGGGGGGCTTGAGCTATGGGATCACTGACCGAAGCAACTAAACAAATATAAGTATACAGATCTTTTTTAAACATGATAGGCAGGACAGGTAGGAGGAGGGGGGAAGGGAACATTTTTAACAATGGTTAGTGTTAGGCTTGTATTCAACTTTAAATCTTCATACAAAAGAAACAGTAAATTAGTCGTTTACGGTGAAAAAAAACTGAGTTTTTGGGAAATCACTTAACTAAAATAACATTTTATTTATATAAATGGACAAAAGGACTTTGTAAAGGGAATTATTTCAAAAGACATCATTTTTATTATCTGACTATAGCTGCTTGTTTGGGAACAGTGAAATCGTTTTCCCCTTTATCCTCCTCTGCCGTCTCAAATATTCGGTTATTACAATGATGAAGAGAAATAATGCTTAATAACAGGCATTAATACTGGGTTGTCTTGTGATTACCTGGGCTAAAAAACACTGCATTTGCTTCTGTTCTCTTCTCTCCCTGTGGAAAATAATCGAATACAGTACACACTGGCTGCACTATGTTATTATTCATTATAATTGATGCCCAGAGGCATCTGATAACTCTAGCGTGTCTGTGGTTCAGCACAGACATTAAATGGAGATCAAGTATGATGTGTTGTCAGAAATTTATATATTATTACATTACAAGGATTTATTTATGAAGCTTCAGATATATTGTACATCTCGGATCATAATAAGGCTGGATGTAAAATAACACAGGGAAATTAACAGCGAGAATAATAATTAAAGTGTTTTTGCATAAACAAAAATTGATTTGTTAATAATAAAAAATAAATGAACATCAAAGTTAGTTAATTGCTAATCATGTTATCTTCCGCATTATTCCATAAATGCAAAACACACCATAAACTCACACATCACTTGTAATAGATATGAAGGACTATGCAGAGCCGGGCTTCTGCACAGCCAACGTGGGCCCTGGCCTAGGGCAACAGGACTGCCAGAGGCAACCCATAGCCACCCACACGCTATGTTGCTGAATGTCAGTGAAATATTTGAGACTATAACAAAAGCTTGTAGACTGCTGCTCTACCTGCCCGTGCAATCCAGCTGGGTCCTAATCATTACTTTACTTGCACAGCTTGAGCTTTCTTTTTTGTTTTCTTGGTGGAATGGTGTACTGTGTGCTTATAATTAATCCACCCTGAGTCTGTACCTTAGAATCAAGCTGCTAGCAGAGCATAAGGCCTTATAGACATGGACATTTATTAGTCCTCAATCATAAAATCCCCAGGACTTTCTTGTGCCCGGGGAGGCGGAGGTGCTGCGTTGAGCCGCCAATAATAGTAAATGGTTGTATACAGCTGTCCTTGAGTAAATGCAATTGTTTCTTCATTGCCGTTTACCCGCACATACACATACAGCATATTTCTAGGGTTGCCACCTCATCCCTTTAAAACCGAACACATATTAACCACTTAAGAACCATAAGGATTTGCCCCCTTAACGACCAGGCCATTTTTTGCGATACGGCACTGCGTCGCTTTAACTGACAATTGCACGGTCGTGCGACGCTGTACCCAAACAAAATTTATGTCCTTTTTTTCCCCACAAATAGAGCTTTCTTTTGGTGGTATTTGATCACCTCTGCAGGTTTTTTTTGCGCTATAATTCAATTTAAAAAAAAACAAACAATATTTTTTACCTTTTGCTATAATTAATATCCCCCCAAAAAATAAAAAAAAAACTAGTTTCTTCATCAGTTTAGGCCGATATGTATTCTTCTACATATTTTTTTTTTTTTTTACAAAATTGTTTTTTATTTGTTTTGATGGAAAGTAGTTTACAGGTTCAGATAGTACAAATGCATCCATAAACAAATCTCTTTTACAAAATATAAAAGAAAGTGCAATATCCCAACGGGGGCCAACTGTTATAGTTATTTATCATATTTACCAAATTCCTCAACGGAGGAATGAAGTATACCACTGGTCACATAAGGGTAATGAGTGTGGACCTCGTAGGGCACCACAACCTAAAATCACAATGCTATATACAGCAGGGATATTTCCATGAACACAACATCCACACCATACATGCACCCATCTATACTCATTCACACAAAAAGGCATCTTTTTTTACATATTTTTGGATATATTATTTATGCAAAAGTTATAGCGTCTACAAAATAAGGGATTGATTTGTGGCATTTTTCTTACAATTTTTTTTTTTTACTAGTAATGGTGGTGATCAGCGATTTTTCGCAGAACTGTGACATTGTGGCGGACAGATCAGACACTTTTGACACTTTTTGGGACCAGTGACGTATATACAGCGATCAGAGCTAAAAAATAGCCACTGATTACTGTATAAATGTCACTGGCAGGGAAGGGGTTAACACTAGGGGGCGATCAAGGGGTTAACTTTCCCCTAGGGAGTGTTTCTAACTGTGTGGGGAGTGTAGTGACTGGAGGAGGAGACAGAACGCTGTTCCTAATCACTAGGAACAGCAGATCTCTCTCTACTTCTCTGACAGAACGGGGATCTGTCTGTTTACATTGACAGATCCACGTTCTGTCTCTCTCAGGAGCGATAGCGGGTGGCCAGCTGACATCTCCTCTGCCGGCCACGCGATTCGGCTCCGGCGTCGCGCCGCACGTGCGCCGCGCCCCTAGAGGTCTTAAAGCGGCCAACGTACAATGACAGCGATTTGTCCAGGAGAGCCAACCTGCGGCAGCGTGGTTAAGGGACTAATTAGAATTTTACTGTCGTCTTACAATAGCAATCATAAAATGAAACAGAGTTGAGTTTAATCACCACTTTAATCAGCCACAGAATCTGTGTAATTCACATGTGTTCGGTTTTAAAGGGATGACATGGCAACCCTACATATTCCCCTAAAAATGACGCTATCGCGTTTAGGGAAATATAATTTTGTGTAAGGATAGCTCTAGAGCTTAGACAAAGAAACAGTCAAATAAAAGAGACCCATAGAGGAACATAGGCAACTACAGGGCTGTTATTTGATACTGTTATGCACATTCAGGAGCTGGGTGACAGCATGTACTATCAGCTTGATGTCATGCATTTGATAGCTTGGTTGCAAACTTCTGAGCTCCGGGAACCCATTAACTTCAGGGTTTTCTTCAGACAAGTAAATAAATCTTAATAAGAAGGCCTAGTTATAATAAGTTAGGATTATTCAAATTCATGCATAAGCCCAAAGCCTCACTTTCATGCATGTACATAAAGTGATTGAATATTATCACTTTATAAAACAGCCCATACAGTTTAAAAGAAAGAAAAGGCAAAACATCTATGTATAGATATAAAAATAAAATTTGAGGTGATCACATTCTCTTTACTCCCTCGTTTCTCAGCTGCATAGAAGCTGGGGGGTTTGGGGACTGGGGGGGTAGAAGCAACAGTACACAGAGTTTCTTAGTGAATGGCTGTGCAGTGGGGGGGGGGGGGGGGTTGTCAGGACAAGTCTAATTATTGGAGGAGAGCAGGCTAAGTTCCCTGCATACCATGTTGTGCTCTCCTGCTTAGTGTGGTCAGTTTTTATTGGAAAGCAGAGGGACTGACAGGAACACCAGGGATTTCACACAAAGGAAGCAATACAAGGAGAACAGGATACTTTCTCATACAAGTACATGGTACAGCAGGCACATATCAGGAATATGAAATGCTGGGGTAACATATACTTTAAGCATACACCAGTGTGGGTGGCGTGCTATGTCTGCACAGGATGTACAGGTGTTTCGTGCATCCGCATGAAGACAGTCCTATTCAAGTCAATCGGGACACCGCGCCCGCACAGACACTACTCTCAATCTGACATCTGTGTGGGGGCAGGTGCGTGTCCCCAAATGCCCACTATCTGTGTTTAGGGACACATACCTGCACCTGCATGGCTGACAAATTGAGACTAGAAGTTGTGTCTGTGCAGACAATGCTTCCTAAATGACATGAATGGGATTGCCTGCACAGGGCTGCAAGGAACACCTTGCATTTCATACAGGCAAAATGTGGTGCCCACATGGGTGTATGTTTATAGTGGTTGTAAAGGCTGAAGGAGTTTATTACCTTCATGCATTCTATGCATGAAGGTAAAAAACCTTCAGTGTGCTGCTCCCCCCTCAGCCCCTGCAATACATAGCCGAGCCCGATCCAGCACTGTGCATGGGAGCCTTGGTTCTCCTGTGTCTCCTTCTCCTCATTAGCTGAGACAGAGCAGTGAGAGCCATTGGCTCCTGCTGCTGTCAATCACAGCCAGTAAAGAGGGAGCAGGGGGTGGGACCGAACCCCGCTCTGTGTGTCTTATGGACAAGGACACTGAGGACACTTGGCAGGGGGGAGGAGCCAAGAGCGCAAGTGGGGAACCCCTAGGGCCCCATTCACACCTGAGCGTTTTGTAGCTTGAAGCCTGAAGCTCTATGGAGATGGTTCACATCTCCACTCCAAAACGCCTGAAGCCAGAAGCTCCAAAATGCCTGAAGTTCTGGACCTTTTTTTTAGGCAGATTTGGGTGTTTTTCTGCTTTTTACATTGGTGACCTTTTGACCTGTACAAAATCGCAGTAAAATTGCGCGGCTTTCTGCCTGAAACCGCTATGCTCAGGTGTGAATGGGGCCTAAAAGAGGAGGATGGGGACTGCTCAGTACAAAACCTTTTCACAGAGCAGGTAAGTATTTTTTTTTTTAAATCAAATACTTTTTATTATTCTATATGGAAACAACATTAAAACAATACAGACGAATCATACAAACAGAATCACACCAAACCAAACCCCCCCAAAAAAAAAACACAGACCACCCCCCTTCAACAACCAACCCCCCCCCCCCCCAACCCTCGGCATATATACGACAAAAAAGAATACCAGTATTCAGTATTACAAAGTACATAGTACCTATTGGTTGACATGATACCTAAGTCATGGACTGAAGCCATCTATACCAGGTAGCATCAAACTTACTCATGGAGTTCCTTAGGGATTATGTATGTTTTTCAAAAAGAATAATCCTACTGAGATGTACGATCCACTCAGATACAGTCGGTGGATGGGGAGAGGTCCACTTAAAGCGGGATTCCGTCCCTGAAAAAAAAAAAAATTAAAAGTCAGCAGCTACAAACACTGTAGCTGCTGACTTTAAATAAGTACTTACCTGTCCTGGGTGCCCGCGTTTTCGGACGCCCGAGGCCGACCCGTCCCTCGGCCCTCGGGTCCCCGGCACCGCCATCCTAAGTAAGGGAAACAGGCAGTGGAGCCTTGTTTCCTACTGCGCACGCGCGAGTGGCGCGGCACTTTGTGAATGGGACACGATGTGTTGTGGGACACACACAGTTCCCATAACACACCGCGCCCCATTCCCCAGAAGACAACGCGGGGAGCAGAAGACTGAAGATCACCGTGGTGTAGAAAGAGGCAGATTAGGAAGACTGCCTAGCAACAGCCATTTCACATAAGTAAAAAACATTTTTTTTCTTTTCCTCCATTTTTTAGGTATTTTTTTGTGCAATTTTTTTTTTTTCAGGGTGTACCTCCACTTTAAGAGCAATCTGTCTACGGGCAGCAAAAAGTGCACGCCTTATAGTATTACCAGTAGGGGAGGTGTAAATAGACGTATCGCAATAGCCCAGTAAACATATAAGCGGTTCAACTGGAATGTTAATATCCAATATCCCATTCAAGGTACCAATCACCTCCACCCAGTATCTTTGGAGTTTCGGACCTCGCCACAAAAGATGTTTTAGCGTACCTTTGTTACCACATCTAGTACAGGCTGGCTCAGATTTCAGTCCAATTGCACAGAGAAACTGCGGAGTTCTATAGACTCTATGAAGCATAAAAATCTGCGTTTATTATTTTTAAAACAAAAAATCCAAAGCTTTAGTGTCGCTTTAAGTAAGTATATGTGAGAAAGGCCTAAATATGACCGATTCTTAAAAAGGAGTGTTTGTGGAATGTTGGAGCTTTGGGAGGGGGGCATCTCTCAAATGCTGATGGACCAGGGTAGGTCAGGGTAAGAAAAGTGAAGAGACAAAAAAGATACTACCCAATCATACGTGTTCTATTCAACGCCTTGAAGCGTATTTAGCAGGTTTCTGGGTGGGACTGCAGCTTTTTGTTACATGTGCAACCACCCTCTCACACTCCATTTTGTGTTTTGTCAAGGATACAGAGAGACAGGGGTTTACTTGCTATAGCTAGAGAGGGCAAAATTAGCCACAATTCTGCTTAGAAACCAATCAGCTTCCAGGTTTTATTGCCAAAGGTTAGAAGCTGATAGAAGGTTTCTATGCAAAAATGTCACTCATTTTGCCCTCTTTAGCTTCAGATGTCGGAAAAATAGAACATTCAGCACAGTTGTATATGTCCAAATTGGGGGTCATTTTCAATATAAGAACACTGGTAAGTTGGGGCATTAAACTATATATAAAGATAAACCTTTTAAATTATTTTGGTTGGAGAAAGGAGGGCTTAAAACCGTCTTTTTTATTATTATTTTTAGCAATCTGTGTCTTTTTAGAGAGATTTCCCTTCACTTCCTGCCTTGTAGATACAACAGGAAGTGAGAGGATATCCTGTTCTTCTCTCATATGTAAAGGATTTGCCTCCAAGGAGTCGTTTACAGGTGCAGTGACCTGTGAAGAGTGACCAGCATTAGATTGCTATTTAGAGGGCATTTGACTGGTGGTGTAGCTGCATTCCGAAAATTCAGGAAGGCGATTGGGGAGAGTGGAAAGACCACACTTCCACTGCCAAGTTTAAACGACCCCCCCCCCCCCCAGCTACATGTGTGAAGGAAGTCTCAGACAGTTGTCACAGGAACAAGTGTCCCCATTGAGATATTTCCCCTCTATTCCCTTTCTGGTGGCAACCCAAAATTTGGCCTTTTCCCTCACATTCATTCCTTTTGACACTGGAGATCAGAACATATAGAAAGAGGAAATCTCCCTAACGAGGACACTGACAGCAATAAAAACCTAACAGAGGTTTTAACCCTTCAACATTCTATCCAAATCTAAAAAAAAAAAAAAAAGTTTAACATGTAGTTATACTTTCAAGGATAAGTTAAATTTTTAACAAAAAATTATAAATGCACTTTTTTTGCAGGTAAAAAAATGTGCATTGATTATTTTTGGTTGTAAGAGCCTGTAAAGCAATGTACCAGGTGCCTTTCCTCCAATCAGCTGGCTTGGCTGTATGCCAAGAATCCACTCCCAGTGCTGAACAGGAAGAGAAAATCTCTAACATGATCTGCACTTTCTGAAGAATATATAAAGCCGAAGACAGCAGATATACATCACTGTTCACATCATTGGGTATAGGAGAGGGTTTACATCCACTTTAATCTGAACAATCTTGAAGTCTGTAAACCTACTTTGTGAAGATCCCCACACATTTACTTCCTTGTATTCACTATGCCCTGTGAGTAGTCACCGCGGTGTCACATATTTCACAGAGCCTACCTTCTGAACTGCGGAGGAGCTAAGAGAAGGAGTTTCAGAGTTCAGTACAGCAATCACAACATGCAGGCAGCAAGGTACCATGGGATATGTAGTCCTTAGAAACTGAAAGCAAACAGCAGAGGAGAAACTGCAGAACAAACAGGGAATCCAGGAAGTTGTGGAAAGAGATGGCCAGCAGACAGGCTGCACTCACAACATACAAGGAGATTGTTCAAGTAAGCTTACATTGGATTGTCAAATATAACTATAGTTTGTATTATTATTATTACCATGCTGATGTTATGAAATAAAAGTGTATGCTGTGACCATAGATTTTCTTTAAAAAGAAGGTCCTCACAAGTGACTTATAGAGAATATATTGTGGTTTGTCCAAATTGTCTTAATTTATTACGTTCAGAGCTAAATATTAAATATTTATGTGGTATTTCCCACATTCAGTCAGCAACCGGAACTCTGGAGTATGCTGACTGCAGGTTTTCTGAAGTTCAATGCTGTTCAAATGATCCCCTGCTGTCAGCTCAATTTAGAAACAGTCGATTTTATCTTCTTGTCTCTAATTCATATTATTTTGTGTAGAATAATAAAGAGGCGGGTTAAAGTAAGCAGCTAGTGCTGGCTTGTCTTATTAGGGATCGCAGAATGCTCTGCAAAAACAGTGTCATGGAAGCGTCCTTTATTTAAATGCCATTTGAGGGTTTTGAATGAGAAATTTAAAAAGTTACATTAAATATTAGTTTATAAACTTTTAAACATAAAACAATGTGAATAAAACTGGCCCAACCCCTTTATAGTTTGCTTTTAGCCAAGCTACCATGATGTTGAAATGCATTCCAAGGATGGCGAGCCTTGTGGTGACCCTTGCAGGGGGTCAAACTCATTGCTCCAGGCAGTCTGTAAAAAAAAGGCGTTCAGTCTCCACTCTGCTGACCCGTCTTCTCTTTTATCCTATTTCCTTCTGCCAGTTTGGGATGAGTGAAGTCTGATTTGCATCCTCTTGATGTTTGGTGTACCTAGTAAGTTATGTCTAAGTATGTTACTTACCCTCTACACCCACACACATACATTGTATGAGTCAACATAAGTCAGACCAAATGTTAAGGTATATGAAATGAGGAAATTTATAGCTGAAAAATCAGGCCAGGACAAAATAACATTTTACAGCATAGGAGTCAGGAGATTACTGCAACTCTTACCCACATCAGAGTTAGGTAGGTGACACCTTTTAATAGTAATCCATAGTTTGATGGCCATAGGAGAACCTCAGCTGGCCAGCAGCGTATATCAGAAGGTAGGTTTATGTTAATCTAAGGGTCCTTTCACACTGGGGCGGTTTGCAGGCGCTATTGCGCTAATAATAGCGCCTGCAAACCGACCCGAAAGTGCCGCTGCTTTAATCCCAGTGTGTAAGCCCAGAGGGCTTTCACACTGGAGCGATGCACTGGCAGGACGGGAAAAAAGTCCTGCCAGCAGCATCTTCGGAGCGGTGAAGGAGCGGAGTGTATACCGCTCCTTCACCGCTCCTGCCCATTGAAATCAATGGGACGGCGCGGCTATACCGCCGGCAAATCGCCTCTGTAGAGGCGCTTTGCGGTGGTTTTAACCCTTTCTCGGCCGCTAGCAGGGGAGTAAAACCGCCCTGCTAGCGGCCGCATACCGACGGTAAAGCTCCGCTTACAATAGCGGCGCTTTACCGCCGACAACGCCCCCGCCCCAGTGTGAAAGGACCCTAAAAGAAATTTAGCACGGACATTTAAAGATAAAAGATCTATTCTTCACATGGGGACAGACATAATGTCACATGGTGACTTATTTATTTATTTATTGCAGGTACTTATATAGCGCCGTCAATTTACCCAGCACTTTACATATACATTGCACATTCACATCAGTCCCTACCATCAAGGAGCTTACAATCTAAGGTCCCTAACACACATTCATACATATACTAGGGCCAATTTAGACAGGATCCAATTAACCTACCAGCATGTCTTTAGAGTGTGGGAGGAAACCGGAGTACCCGGAGGAAACCCACCCAGGCACAGGGAGAACATGCAAACTCCAGGCAGATGGTGTTGTGGTCGGGATTTGAATGTTTTATTGGTGTTCCTTGTTTATTGGGGTGAGGTGTATAAAGTGAGGGAGTCAATGGCAGTATATTTCCATGGTTGGCCAGGGCCTTTACGCTGGCATGTGTTAATACAGCTGTGGTCTTTATGCTTGCTTTTTCTAGGTATTTATTGGGTGAGTGGAATGGGCAGATATGGTACACGTATGGGCAACACCACCGTATCAGTGCAGATTAGGGTTGCCACCTTTTCTTCAAGCCAAACCCGAACACTTTAGCGGCACAGGGCACATGTTTTTCTTTTCGTAGTATACACTATAGAATTATAAAAGACCTAGGACACCTTTGGCTGCCCCAAGGAAAGTGATAATGCAGCGCACTGTGGTAAACATTGGGTGTGGTCAAACCGCTAATGTACGAACTATACGTCTATTATTTTTAGCAGGGGGTTCCCTGAGACTTGTAAAATATTTGAAGGATCCCTCCTAGATACAAAGGCTGCCTTAGAACAGCATTTCTCCTCCGCACCCTTTTAAAGTACGCAAAATCTCAAGGCAATCCGTCAACAGATGTATGAAAACAACAGGCAAACTGTCCTCATGTGTGAAAGGAGCCCAAAGCATATTTATGGTCAAAATGTAAAACCATGTATTCATTTTCACATTGTATTTTAATTCTTTCTAGCCTACTCTTATTAAAGTGGATGTAAACCCGATTCATGAAATTTGACCTACGCACATATATTTGTAGTGTTTTCTTATCTCTCTCCAAAGCCCTGAGTCCCGTGTGTCTTTGCTGTTTTGTTGCTCTGTTATCAGCATGATAACTTCTGTCAAGTTCTCCGTCAACCAAGCTAAAACAGGCTAGATTAGCAGAGAGCTTGACTTGTCCCAGCACAGCTCTTCAAGTCTCTGCCTATGTGGAGGAGTGGGGTGCCTTTCCTCCAATCAGCTGTCTTGGCTCTATGCCAAGAATCCACTCCCAGTGCTGAACAGGAAGAGAAAATCTCTAACATGGTGTGCACTTTCTAAAGAATATATAAAGCCAAAGACAGCAGATATACATGTAAAACTTATGTAGGGAGATTTGTTTAATCTCTGTGTATCATCTGAGGCTGTTCACGTCACTGGGTATAGGAGAGGGTTTACATCCACTTTAATCTGAACAATCTTGATGTCTGTAAACTTACTTTGTGGCCAAACTGCTCTTGCTGACATCATCACCATGCAGCCCCCCCCCCCCCGGCAATGCCAAGCCTGCCCACAGACAGCTGCCCGCAAGCTCTCAGACGGCAACAGATTTTTGTGTAACTATGTCAGTTACTTGGGGAGCCACAGCCCAGTATAAATAATGTGCCGGATTTAAGGCAGGCTAAAACCCGGGCACATTATTCAAAACCTGGACTGTCCAGGTGAATCCTGGACAGGTGGCAACCCTAGTCCAGATGTAGTCCTCCCAACAGCTTACAGCTTTCAGCAACAGTTTTCCCATAAATCTATAAGTGCCATTAAGGTATTTTATTCACATTATTTACATGTAAAAGCCTCCCTATGAGAACATCCAAAAGCCCTGAAATTGTTGCTGGGCCCCACCATCTTGGATGTGATGTCAGCAGGGATAACAGACTCAGAGCTGTCACTCTATAGCAGTGATGGTGAACCTTGGCACACCAGATGTTTTGGAACTACATCTTCCACGATGCTCAACTACACTACAGAGTGCATGAGCATCATGTGAAATGTAGTTCCAAAACATCTGGGGTGCCAAGGTTTGCCATCACTGCTCTATAGTATTCCCCTTCACTCCTCCCCTGGCTGCTACAAAAATGTAGGGAGGGGTGGAGTAGCTGGGTCAGCACAGAAAATAATTAAGCTGGCTACATATGGATTGAAATTCAGCTGCTTCAGAAGGGATTTCGATCCATGTATGGGCACTGTGGTTGTACAAAAGTCGATCTACCAATTGAATTTTGGACATCCGCCCTGTTGGATTTTCCCTGCTCAATCAGCGCTGTAGACTATAGCCTGCAACACTGATCTGTGTAGTCTGACAGCAGGCAAGTTTCCCCGCTGTCAGACTACAATGTTGCAGCGGGAAGGATTCTAGCTTAAATGTGCTGATGGCAGAATCAGGTCAGTTGAACAAAAAAAAACTGACTCATCTATGGACTGCCTTAAGCCTAGTACACACGGGCCGAATGTCAGACGACATAGTTCGGTTTAATAAAAAACGGCCGATATTTGGCCCATGTGTTGGTAGCCGGTCCGACAGAAGCCGGCTGAACTTCTGTCAGATGAGCATGCTGGAAAACCAGCAGCCAACCAGCTCCCAATCAGCACTCTCAGCCAATGGCAGAGAGTGCTGACCAGAGTGTTCTGGTGGGGGGGCGAGGAGCTATGATGTTCAAGGAGGGAGGAGGCTGTGCTATGGAATTGACTGTAGCTGAAATAGTCATTTTTAGCAAGTTTAGAGGCATATTGCAAGTGCATTAAAAAAATGGTTTATGAAAAGGAGAAACACTGCAAGTAAGCAATTTTAAATTCTTTATTTGTCTCTGTTTTTACCTGCAATTGTTTAGGTTGGTGACAGGATCTCTTTAAAGCTAACTCTTGCTGACCATGTTTCATGTCATACCCATATTTAGATTGTAACATGAAACATGATTAGAGTTTACAGTCCCCCACGCTCACTCCCCCCTTTCCCCTCAAATCCCATTTACAGAATACGGGGGTTCTTCTTCCCACCATTCATACTTCCAACTCTGTAGCTCAAATCAATACCGACCTGGAGGAATAGTCTGCAGAAGTCTGATTATGGTTGTAATGCTTAGCTAGATCAAATGCAAACAAATATAAATGTACATTTTTGCTTTTGCAGTATGGGTGTATTTATTATTTATTTGCAAAGGGTGGACTTCTCCTTTAAGTGAGGACATGTATGCCCTATGTTTCATCTACCGAAAAGCCATCTGCAATATGACTATTTATTAAAAAGCCACTCACCCCACATCACTGTCATCTCAAGCCTCTCAAAGTCAGTATATCGAAACTCGGTCACCAAAATAGGGATGTTTAGGTGCAATACACATTTCTAACATAACTTAATTTTCTCAGTTACACTAGATCCCTGCTGGTGACTGCTGCTTCACTAATTACCACATTAATAGATTGCATCCCCAAACATCCTGTCCAGCCAGTTTACTGTCTGCTTACCATAAATCACAATATAGGAGTATAATTCTAAGGAGTTCTAGAAGATCAAAGTCTGCAGATATTACAGCAAACTTCCTGTGCCTGATACAGTGGTCACTCATCCCCTAACTTCACCATCCATAAAAAACCCATCCCGAGAATGAGAATGTATGCTTCATATACGTCTTCATCTTTAGAGTACATTTAGGAGGCAATTTACCTGTTTGTGTAATAAAGTAATTATGTCATTTTAAGGCTAGATTCATATAATGGATTCAAGACTTTTGCCTCCTTTTATAAACCAGTTATGTTTTACAGAGGATGAAAAATATGAAAGACAAAAAGTTAAAAATAGATATGGAAATATGTGCTGAAATGAGCAGCAGACAGACTGTAAAAACTGTAGAAAAAATAAGGAAAAATACTACTTGACAGTAAAGGAAATATTAAACACAATAATCAGTACAACTACATGCACTTGCTGTAACGGCACAGACTGTATCACATATATTACAGGTTGTTTCACTTCCTTTTAACTTCCTTCCTTTTTGCACCAAGAAAGGAGTTTTGAATAGGACCTCATATATAGGACTCATGGGCAGTGGTATATTTTGGTTTTGTTCTGCCCCAGGCAAGACTAAAAATGGGTGCACCAACCCCCCCCCCCCCCCCAACTAAATTTGTCCCTCCCCCCAGCCTCTTTAAAATTGCAACAGCGTCAAACTACGTCAATTTTACTATCCAAAGCTTTTACAGGTTACCACGTTAGATTTACAGAGGAGGTATGGAGGAAGAATTACTGCCCATGATCTGACGTTTCCAGTGATAACTCACATGTGTGCAACGAACACTGTATGCATGCGTGCGGGACTGATACGCACATTCACCTTTGCATGCAAGCATGGGAGGACAGAGGCACTTTACATTTTTTGTTTTTAATTAACTCATTTTAATGTTGCTTTCAAATATATGTTTTTTTGTATCACTTTTATTGCTGTCACAAGGAATGTAAACATCTTTGTCACAGCAATAGGCAGTGACAGGTACTCTTTATGAAGAGATCTGGGGTCTATAAGACCCTAAATCCCTCTTCTGCACTTAAAAGCATTCAAAACACCAGGATAGGTGTTTTTGAATGCTTTCCATTTTTAAAAACTGGCGCTGATGGTACCTGAGTAAAACGGAAGTGATGTCATTGCGTCCGGTTTACTGTTACGAACAGCTGAGCAAAGCTGATCCTTGCTTTGCTTGGCTGTCCGGCCAGCCAGCTGATGCACCGGCTGTCGCTCGAGTCTCCTGGTGGGACAGGAGAGCCTGGCAGAGCTGCGGAAGGGGGCGGGAGGGGGGGACATCCCCTCCCGCTGCTTATAATAGCAATTGAGAGGCTAGTAAGCATTATAAGAGAGCCGACCGCCAGCTCTAAAAAAGTTACCGGGGTTATGCCTGAAGCTGCCAGGTGATATCGCCAGGTGGCTCCGCCCTTACCTATATAAGAACTATCAAACACCGAAGGAGGCATTCAGCGGTTGACCATCAACGAAGGCTGAGCAGGTTCTTTTTTTGTTCTTTTTCAGCTGTGGCGGGCAGCGTGATTGACAATGGATTTACATCGGGGACCACTATTTTTTTTGTCTTTGTGTTTTTATTACTTTTTGACACTTTTTTGGTAAATATGTAGGAGTACATAGCTGTGTGCTCGGATTAGGGTCTGATATGGACTGAGGGAGGGGACCCCACGCCGTTTTTTTTTTTTTATTTCATTTTTTCAATAGCCAGGTGCCAGCAATTGCAACCGTGAGTCAATTTAAATGTTATTTGACTCGTTTTTTTTTCTTTAGAAGTGTGATTTTTGACTTTAGCATTTTCTATGCATGCTACAGATGTGCCACTTTACAGGCAGACTAAAGGGATCCCCAGGCACTATATTTAAAGGAATTTTTCATTTTTATTTGTTGCACTTTAAGCATCAATAAAATCACTGCTCCTGAAAAAATTATTGTTTTTAAAAAAAATGTTTGCATTGATACATGTCCCCCAGGGCAGTACCCAGACCCCCATACCCCCTTTATGGCCAATTACTTGCATATAAGCCTTCAAAATGGACACTTTTGATTTATCCTGTTCAGCTCCCTTAGACTTCAATGGGGTTCGCCGTTCAGGTTAGAACTTTTCCCCCTGTTTGGGAGTACTGCTGTTCAGCCCATCTCTATTATCTACTAACCCCATAGTGAGTGTAGATTTCCTCTTTCCCCCACCACCAGGCCATTCACAAAGCACATCGCACGTTGTGTATGTGCAGTAGAGAGCCATCTGTGAAGCCGCAAGGCTTCACTGCCAGATCTCTTACAAGGAAAGGCGGCAGCAACACCCGAGATCCGATTGAAAATTCCGCTGGGGTGCCAACATCGCGGGAACCCCTGGACAGGTAAGTGTCCTATTATTAAAAGTCAGCAGCTACAGTACTTGTAGCTACTGACTTTAGATTTTTTGGTGGGGGGGCTGGAACTCCGCTTTAAGCCTGACATACATGGATCAAAATGCTGATGCATGTATGGGCACCCTGGTTGTTTAGAAGTCATTCTACCGATCAACTTCTGTACAACCAGCCTTTTCTCCCGATTGATCAGTGCCGCCAGCTATAGCCAGCGGCACTGATCATTGAATTCTGAAGGCAGAGAAGGATCCCCACCACGATAGCACCATGGGAGGATTTCCATATCGAATGCGTGGATGTAGGGAATCACATTTTTTTTTTTTTTTTCAACCAGCAGGTTGAAAAAAATTATAATATGGGCTGCCTTATGAGCATTGCCCCTCTTTTCCTGTCCCCTTCACCATCACAGCATTAATGTCAACTCAACTTCCTGTTTTGTCTCTCTAAAGTTCATTGTGGGGATACCATTACCAGTCCCTAGCGGATTCTCCAAAGAAACAAACAGAGAACGCACTCCAGACACAGGAAATTCAGATTACAGCAATGTCCTGCTGTGAGTGAACAGAGGCAGCAGTAAAAACTGGACAGGAGTTCTAACCCTTCCCTACTCCACTCTACTGGGTTGGGGTTCCACTTTTAGGCTGGGTTCACACTTTTGCGTCTGCAATTACAACAATTTTTTGATGTGTGTTGATGCACATTTCAACAGGTGTGTTTGATGTGTTTTTCATGCCTTTTCATGCATTATGCATTTTTTGTTTAGCCAATAAAAGTAAAAAAACATAAAGGCTGCTAGGAGAAGGGGGCTTGTTTTCATGCACTAAAACACACGAACATGCCTGTTACATGTGTTTTTTGTACACTGTCATTAAAGTCTGGGGGGGTCAAAAATGCATGTTGATGCACCAAAAAAAAAAGCACCAGTACTATTCTTCCCAATACACAGCACTGCCAGGCACAGATGTCACCAGGCTCAAAATACAATATTAAAAGTAACTGTCACGTACCTGGTGGTGGAGCCCAGAATGCAAGGAGTAGCCTCTCGTGTGCCTCTGGTTGGAGAGCCCCTGATAGAGAAGACAGGGACTCAAGAGCGCAGGTGGCCACAAGTGCTTGGTAAGTGGCAGGTGTAGGGTTGATCCGGACCTCTGGTGCAGCAGCAGGAGGACTATCAGGAACACTGGATCCACTGGCAGGAACTCAGGAACAACAGGCAACTGGGAGGTGTTCTGTAGTACAACTGAAGCACTGGAACAACTGGTAGATGAACCGGAACTCTTGGCAGGAACACTGGAACTGTTGACTGGATAGGGAAGCACTGTAGCTAGCAGACACCCATGAACCAGCAGGCAGCAGGGAGGTGTTCTGTAGTACCACTGGAAGGACTTTACAAAGTCAGACAGGCCGGGTCAAAACACAGGTAAGCAGAGCAGGTACAAAACGGAACCAGGAGAGTAGTCAGGGCACGGACCGGGTCGGCAACAGACAGGCAGGTAATAACTGAAGGATGAGGCAGGAGAATCGTCAGACAAGCCGAGGTCAGGGACTGGCAGCAAACAGGAGAAGTCAGGAACAAGCCGGGTAACAGGAATCAGGTAAACAGGTATACTTGGAAGCTTAGGGTCACAGGGAACGCTGTAGACCGGACAGCAAGGAAGCATGCTGACAGGCACCCTTAAATAGGCCTAATGGCGCCAAAAGCTGTCACACCGCACATCTGCGCGCCGCCCCGTGCACACGTGCACGCCCGAGTACCGACTGTACGTGCCCGTTCGTCTCATCGTGTACCCGCGTACACCCGCTCGTATTAGCGTGCACCCGCATGCGTCCGTTCATGTCAACGCGTCTCCGAACGCGTCCTCTGGTTCTACTGACAATAGTTCTGTTAACCGATCTTCCGCCGACGGCTGAACTAACAGGATGTCTTTCATGACAGTAACCTAAATTAAACCAGTACTTTTTGCAAACATGCAAAATTTATATTTAGATAGAGTGGATGTTTTCTAATGCAGGGTTTTTCAACCTTTTTTCAGTCAGGGCACCCTTTAAAATTACGCACAGCCTCGAGGCATCCCATTCTAAAGTTTAAAAAACGTAGCTAATATTTTTAGATATCGTAGCATAGGACACCCAATATTAGAGGTGATTTATTCTTAGAAAACACACCTTTGCATACTGGAAATGACTAGAATTCAGGGCTTCTCCTCTCTCTCGGTTTCTCTTTCTCACTTAGCTAACATGACCCCAGTACTGAAAGAGAGGAGCAGAGAAGGGGCGAACTAGGGTGTCCTCGGGGGCCTGATGTCCACCTTATCAACCTATGATATCATTGGTTCTTAGACGCTGGCATTTGGCCCACACAGTGCCCAATGTTCTAATGCTGCACAATAAAAACCTGTGGCTTTGTTTAACAAGAAGGCAAACCTGATCCACCCACTTGTTGACAATTTTTAGGTCAGTTTGGGGAAATTTTTAGGCATTTTTCCAAGGCACCCCTGAAGAACCCCAAAGACACCCCAGAGTGCCACAGCACCCTCTTTAAAAAGGCTGGTTTAATATATGTGGTTAGCTTTACTGTGTGTTTTCTTTGACAAAGGTGGGTTTCTAAAGCTGGCCATAGACATGTCAATTTTCTAATGAACATTTGTATGAAAAATTCTCAGTAGATTCGATGACTTTCGAAAGTACTTGTAAATAAAGTAATAAAGTAAATACATTTTGTTTACTTTTTACATTCGATTTCCCAAAATGAAAACCACATACACCGTTAGAAATGTGTTAAATCAAGAAAATATTGTCATCCTGCTTCTTCGATTTTTCTTATCACTGCAGTCAAAAAACTAACATCAGTTTGGCCCCACTAAGGACTAGAATATCAAACAAACCTTAATACAAAAAATTTCAACCAAAATTCTACAAGCGTATGGGCAGATTTAGCCCGTAAGCAGCTCTGCAGTAGGGACTGATGTGAATGGTCCCATAGGTTCTGTAAAAGTATGTTAGTACTATGAAAGTTAATAAAATTGATACATACAAAATTAGGTAAGCTGGTATTTGTGCACCTTATAGTTATACGACACATCATCGCCAGTCACATATATATATTTGAGCTCAATTAAACATAATTTTTTTTTTTTTTTTTTTTTTTTATTTAATTCAGTTTTATTATACTTTTTTTTCTTTTTACAATTATTACATTTTTAATTAAGCATTGTCAATGGATACTATAGTACAAAATAGTTCTATTTCGCGAAAACAAAGGCAAACAATAAAATGCCCAAGCTGCTCCTTACTACAATGTTTCTATATAGTAAAGCCAATGACATTCCTTTCAAGTATTGTATTACAACCTAATTGGTATTCAGAATGCAATGTTAATACGTCGTAGTCTGTCTGATCACCCCAGTGAAAGGGCCATGGCAATACAAATTTCAGTGCCCAGCATGGCTTCCGAGACTGGTGCCACCATGATTAATGGCATCCTTGTTTTATTGATTTTTTTTGGCTACCTCAACTCATATCATTTGCCTAGTGCATTAACCCGTAAATTAGAGATCCTTTGCTGTTACTTTTTTTGGAGCTTAAAGGAGACATTTGTAACTAGGTCCAATGAATTTCAATGAAGGTACCACAAGTTCAGGGAAAATACATTAATTTACTTAATTTAAATTAATTCACTAATGAATTATCTAGCTAATTAGTATTAGCATGGACCCTGTTCCTTGACATATAAACAGAATAATTAGAACAGTTTACAGTACACTTCGGTAAAACATTAAAGCTATTAATTTACACTTCATTAGGAGATTAAACCTACCAGCTAATTGGCTGCAATTTTTATCCCGGTGCTCATCGTGTAGATACGATTGCCCCGTTGACTGAATCTCAGTATCCAAAAGCTGGCCATACACCAGCAGCGTATTGTTCGAATGTTTATATTGAAATTTAGAAAAATTGTGTGTCAGATCATTTGTTATTAATACTATTATGGACTTGACAAATTTCATTTGAAAACCCTGAAAATTTTTGTTTGAGATGCCAGTGTTTATATTCTAAGTTCAATTTCAGAATGAATATGTGTATTAAAATAAGGACAATTTTTCCTAAATGAAAACCAAATGTAAAGTAGAGTTCTGGACGAAATTTAAGATAAAAATACCCCTAGAATACTCATGCCTCGTGCAATATAACAAAGATATGCTGTAAACTATGCCCAGTTTTCTATTTGTGCAGCATCGTTTTCTTACTTTGTGAAGTTCCTGCACAGTGCGGCCATCTCCAGTGTGGGCATCTGAAGCCGCAGTGTCCTTATTCCTGGATTCTGTGCATGCTGGTTACCCAGCATGCACCTGCCGATCTCGCGCATGTGCAGTGTAGTGCAATCTTGGTCAGCTTGATATGGCACTGGAGCAGTGCCATGTCAAGCTGACCAAGATTTTCCATAGATGCCAATGTTAAATGTTACTGAAGCCGTGCCATGTCAAGCTGACTAAGATGTTCCATAGACGCCAATGTTAAATGTTACGGGAGCAGTGCCATGTCAAGCTGACCAAGATCTTCCGTTGATGACACACATCTCCCAGGAGCCAATGCAAAGCCGGAAATGACGTATGGCACTGCGGCCCCTAAAGGAGGAAGTGAAATTAGATATAGGCATAAATCAGGTAAGTAAACAGACAAAAAAATAATAATTGCCAATTCATTTTAAGGATGCACATCAGTGCTGCATGGTGAGGAGTGAAAACTGTGGGTAGAACTCCGCTTTAAACGTAAAAATTTCCCATT